>JARLTB010000011.1:9095000-9552145 GCA_030141615.1 Unio pictorum | reverse complement strand
ATATTTCACTAACTAGAACAGTCAAAATGTGAAAAAAAAAGAACTTGATGACACACATATGATATGATTATACTTGTATACATATATTTATCTAAAGATTTATGAATATTTATGTGCATACATTCATGCATTGCATGGATGGATGAACATGTGTATATAAATATGAATTTCTGCTCATTAATCATATTAAGCTAGTAATTGAAAAAAAATACACTATATGATCAGGCACTGAATAGATATATATTCAGCAAAGTCCATAATATAATGCTGGATAGCACTCAATCTTTTCAATATCTCAACAATAGTAGAAGAGAAAAAAGAGGGAAAGAAAATAAAAAAAAACGAAATAGTTAAATCAAAGTCGCGTTGAGTGCTTTAATGTGATGAATCTGTTCCATTAATGTTTCTTTTCCGATTCGTTTAGGAATAATTTTGCACACAACATCACACTTTCTACTCTTTTGCTCTGTCTTATATGATTGTTTAGTAGAAGCAATATAATTCTATGAAGAGATAATACTTACCAGCTGTTTTGTGAAGGGTTTGATGAAAAAGAAGAAATATCAAAAATCAGTAATACGATATATGACTCATTGAAAGGGTAATAGAGGAGAACACAAGGACATAATATGATGTAGGGTTCGAATGGAGGGCTTAGTATCAAACTTACTTGTCAGCTGTAACATCCATAAGAACAGAAGTATATACATTTGAAGCATTCAGCCAGTTATGGATGGCTGTATTAACACTAAACAGAATAGTCTGGATGAAAAATAAAGAACTAGATGACACACATATGATGTGCAAATACTTCTATACATGTATATCTCTAAAGATCAATGAATCTTTATGTGCATACGAATATGTCTGCATTAATGAAAACATGAATTCGGCTACGAATTTCTGGTTATTGGTCATCTCAGTCTGTGAGTGATGAAAATATACAATTCATTTAGGCACTGAATTGATATACATCAAAAGGTCATACAAAAACTGTGGATAAACTTCAATCAATGACATTATTTCAAAATAGAATTAGAAGACTAAAGCAAGCAACTGAACATTGGATATATATGTTTGTACAGACTCGGAGTAATGACAAAATAAATAGTTCAATACTGATGAGATTCCGATGGATTTGGATGATAATGTTATCAGGACATATTCACAAAATGACAGTAATTAAAGAAAAGTCACTGATGAAAATCAAACTTTCTACTCTTTTTCTCTGTCTTACATGATTGTTTAGTAGAAGAAATACAATTATATCAAGAGATAATACTTACAATCTGTTTCGTGAAGGGTGTCATGAAAAGAAGAAATATCAAAACTCAGTAATACGATATATGACTCATGAAAGGGTATTAGAGGAGAACACAAGGATATAATATGATGTAGGGTTCGAAGGGACGGCTTAGTATCAACTTTACGTGTTAGCTATAACATTTATTATTACAGAAGTATATACATTTAATGCATTCAGCCAGTTAAGGATGGCTATATTTCACTAAAAAGAATAGACTGCATGAAAAATAAAGAACATGATGACACACACATGATGTGCCAATACTTCTATACATGTATTTATCTAAAGATTTATGAATCCTTATGTGCATACGTATATGTCTGCATGGATGAAAACATGAATTGGGGTATGAAAATATACAATTCATTTAGGCACTGAATTGATATACATCAAAAGGTCATACAAAAACTGCTGGATAAACTTCAATCAATGACATTATTTCAAATAGAATTAGAAGACTAAAGCAAGCAACTGAACATTGGATATATATGTTTGTACAGACTCGGAGTAATGACAAAATAAATAGTTCAATACTGATGAGATTCCGATGGATTTGGATGATAATGTTATCAGGACATATTCACAAAATAAAAATAATTAAAGAAAAGAGACTGATGTTAAATTGTTGCATAAGAACAACAATGTTTGAATCAGATATTACATTAGAGATAAAAATAAAATAAACGGAATATTAATATCAAAGATATGTATAATGGATTGATCATCTCATTCTGTTCCATGAATTAAGAGCAGTTATTGAAGAGCAAAGTTATCACTGTTTTCTTTTTGAAATGTTTCCTATTATTTCTATTCGCTGTTTCTTTAGGGATTTTTTTGCACATAAAATAAGATTTTGTACTAATTTCTTCTGTCTATTAAATGATGATTTAGAGGACATAATACAATCATATCGACAGTCCATTATAACCATCTGTTTTGTGAAAGATGTCATGGAAATAAAAGAAATATCAAAAGTCAATATAATACATGTCATTGAAAGGGTCGTTGTTGTAGGGTTCAGCTCCATTTTTCAGCACACAATAGGCTTTACATGGCAGCCAGTATTAATGGTGGAGGAAGAACCCAGAAAAATCCCTGGAAAGAAACACTGACCAACAAGAAGCTACTTGCAACCTTTCTCGCACACCCAAATTGGCTGACTCAGAGACTTGAACGCATGCAGACAGGTGAGATGGCAGTGATCCATAACAGAGCGCTTTTGACAACTCAGTCACTCTGGACTCCCCATTGAAAGGGTAATTGAGAGGAACACAATGATATAATATGCTGTGGGGCTCCAATGTTTAGCATAGTATCAACTTTACTTATCAGGTATATGATCTATAATAACAGAAGTATATTCCTTTAATGCAATCAGTTTCAATGGCTATATTTCACTAACTAGAATAGTCTGCATGTAAAATAAAGAACTTGACGACACACATATGATGTGACTATACTTGTATACATATATTTATCTAAAGATTTATGAATATTTATGTGCATATGTTAATGCATGCATGGATGAACATGTGTATATAAATATGTATTTCTGGTTATTAGTCATATTAAGCATGTAACTGATAAAAATACACCATATGATCATGCACTGGATGGATATATATATCAGCAAATTCATGCTGGATAGCACTCAGTCTTTTAAATTATCTCAAACAAAATTGTAAAAATAAAATAGGAAAAGAAAATAAAGAACGAAACAGTTCGATCAACGTCGTGTAGAATGCTTTAATCTGATGAATCTGATCAATTAATGTTTACATTCAGATTTCTTTAGAAATAATTCTGCACAAAAATCAAACTTTCTACTCTTTTCTTTTGTTTTCCATGATTGTTTAGTAGAAAAATACAAAAATATCCAGAGATAATACTTACAATCTGTTTCGTGAAGGGTGTCATGAAAAAGAAATATCAAAAATTAGTAATACGATAAGTCTCATTGAAAGGGTAATATAGGACAGTAGGATATAATATGATGTAGGGTTCGAATCGAGGACTTAGTATCAACTTTACTTGTCAGTTGTAACATTCATTATTACAGAAGTATATACATTTAAAGCATTCAGCCAGTTATGGATGGCTATATTTCACTAAAGAAAATAGTCTGCATGAAAAATAAAGAACTTGATGACACACACATCATGTGCCAATACTTCTATACATGTATTAATCTAAAGATTTATGAATATTTATGTGCATACGTATATGTCTGCATGGATGAAAAATGAATTGGGCTATGAATTTCTGGTTATTATTTATCTTTAGTTTGTGAGTGATGAAAATATACAATTCATTTAGGCACTGAATTGATATACATCAAAAGGTCATAAAATACTGCTGAATAGACTTCAGTGACATTATTTCAAACAGAATTACAAGACTAAAGCAAGCAACTGAATATTGGATATATATGTTGGTCCAGACTCGGAGTAATCACAAAATAAATAATTCAATACTGTCGAGATTTCAATGGATTTGGAGGATTATGTTATCAGGATATATTCACAAAATGACAATACTTAAAGAAAAGACACTGATGTTAAATTGTTGCATAAGAACAACAATGTATGAACAAGATATTGCCACAGAAATGAAAATAAAATAAACGGAATATTATTATCAAAGATATGTATCATGCATTAATCATCTCATTCTGTTCCATGAATTAAGAGAAGTTATTGAAGAGTAAGGTAGCAGCAGAGGGGGCGAATCAGACTTCTCTAATTGGGGTAGATTTTAAGCAAAATATTTTAAGCCTCCTTTTGCCAAATGGAGCCTTAACAATTTTAGAGCTCTATTCGTCAAATTAAGGGGAACCAGAGAGGGTGCAAAAACCTCTAAAAAAATTGTCGTCGTTCGCACCCCTGGGTTATCAATTCATTTACGATGAAAATCGCTACGATTTCACAAACAGACTAATTTGTAAAACCTCGCCTTGTAAATCAATTAGATTATTAGACTGGTCAACGAGTTTGAAGTTGATTCTCGTTAGCGAATCATTATGACCTCGCATATAGACTGGATTAGTTGGATCCTCGATTATTAGAAATCCTGGAGGAGCTGTTGGTGCAAATGAATATAAAATATATCCCTGCTGAGCTTAATTTGATCGCTCGAGATTTATTTGATAGCTTCCTTCGATAACATCACATACTAAATTGAGCGCAATCACCGAGGATATATTCACGTTGAACGGAGCGATATGTCTGCCGCCTCCGTCTGGGTCATTATTATATTTAAGGATAGTTGTTTGTGGTTGTGGTGCTGTTTTTTTCCCATGCGTCATGGATTGTTTTGAAACCTTCATCGATGGCATCATTGAGAGATTTTTGTAGTTCTGAGATATTATATCCTGGTAGTTTGAACTCAGGAATATCTTCTACGCGTGTGTTATACACTCTCGCAAACTCCGTTCTCGTTTTAGGATTATCGTCACCTCATACATCTTGAATAATTTTCAAATGAAATATTTCCATGTCATTAATGATTTTGTTACATGTTTCTACGACGCTGATAAATTCATCTCGGGTGAGAGTACCGTATTTAAGAGATATTAACAACATCGAAAAATCATTATTCATCGCTGTGAAATTTTCAGTGAATTTATCCTGTCGAATTGTGTAGTATCTATTACTGCGACCTTCTATCACTCCAGTGAAAAAATTCAACCTATTGTATTCTCTATAGCTTTTTACTGGATTATCGGGTTTTACCCTGTCGGTGACATAATCAGATTTTTGTGGTTCAGGATTAACGGGTTCTTGTCGAGGTGGGATTTCAGGCCAACCTAGTACGGTTCTTATAGAACTCTGATAGATATCTACGACATATCCCTCTGTGCTTATTTCAATCGCAGACGATAGCGTTGGCTCGTGAACCGTTATAGCGATTTTTGATTCTTTTCCAGTAATCGATTTTATTCTACGCGCTAGTTCAGCATTGATTTGTTCAATTTGGTATGACCCTGTTGGTATCGAAACAACGTTCCAGTCTGGAGTTCCATCTGGTTTATTCTTACTCGCAAACACCAAAGAATTATTCGGTCGTTGACCACCAAATGATTTTGATCTGATATTAGGCCAACTGTGATACACTCGTAATTTTACTAACGCGATTTCCTTCACGGGGACTGGGATAGGGAAATTCACACTGAATTCAGGATTGGTTGATGTTATTGAGATCATGCTGGTTTGTACTGGGTTTGTGTTCTCCACTATTCGTTGAAGTAATTCCTGCGGTGTTGTCATTGTTATTATACTCATGTTGTATTTCTAATTTTAACACCGCGGAATCATAAATACTGACCATCGCTGAGAACTCACTATCTGATATGAATGTATCATCGAGCGACGACGATATCATCGAGGATAATTGCGAGTATGCGGTTGATACAACATAAAATTGAATTATGTAGTCTTGTAGTTTGCGTTGGC
Organism: Unio pictorum; assembly: GCA_030141615.1. Taxonomy (NCBI): domain Eukaryota; kingdom Metazoa; phylum Mollusca; class Bivalvia; order Unionida; family Unionidae; genus Unio; species Unio pictorum. The sequence continues at coordinate 9,546,388 of JARLTB010000011.1, read as the reverse complement.
TGCATGATGATATTTTGTCAGCTGTAACATCCATAAGAACAGAAGTATATACATTTAAAGCATTCAGACAGTTATGGATGGCAGTATTTCACTAAAAAGAATACTCTGCATGAAAAATAAAGAACTTGATGACACACATATGATGTGCCAATACTTCCAGTCTTGCATTTATCTAAAGATTAATGAGTCTTTATGTGCATACGTATATGTCTGTATGGATGAAACAATGAATTGGTCTATGAATTTCTGGTTATTAGTCATCTTCAGTCTGTGAGTGATGAAAATATACAATTCATTTAGGCACTGAATTGGTTTGGTATACATCAAACCGTCATAAAATACTGCTGGATAAACTTCAATCAATGCCATTATTTCAAACAGAATTAGAAGTCTAAAGCAAGCAACTGATCATTGGATAGAATTGTTGGTCCAGACTCGGAGTAATGACAAAAAAAATTATTCAATACTGATGAGATACCAATCGATTTGGAGGATAATGGTATGAGGACATATTCATCAAATGACAATAGTTAAAGAAAAGACACTGCTGTTAAATTGTTGCATAAGAACAACAATTTATGAACCAGTAATTTCCATAGAAATGAAAGAAAAAAAATAAAGTGAATATTAATATCAAAGATATGTATAATGCATAAATAATCTCATTCTGTTCCATGAATTTAGAGAAGTTATTGAAGAGTAAGGTCATGAATGTTTTCTATTTGAAATGTTTCCTAGTATATTTCCTCTCTGTTTCCTAAGGGATCTTTTTGCACATAAAAAAAGATTTTTTACTAATTTCTTCTGTCTATTAAATGACTCTTTAGAGGACATAATACAATCATATAAAGAGTCCGTTTTTACCATCTGTTTTATGACAGATGTCATGGAATCAAATGAAATATAAAAAGTCAATATGAAACAGGACATGGAACGACTTATTGTTGATGATGTAGGATTCAACGCCATTTTTCACCACACAATAGACTTTACATGGCAACCAGGATTAATTGTGGAGGAAGAACCCAGAAAAGTCCCTGGAAAGAAACACTGACCAACAAGAACCTACTGACAACGTTTGTCACACACCCAAATTGGCAGACTCTGATACCTGAACCCATGCAGAGAGTGATGAGATAGCAGTGATCCATAACAGAGCGCTTTTGACAACTTGGTCACTCTGGGCTCCGCGTTCAAGGGTAATAGAGAGCAACACAATGATATAGTATGCTGTGGGGCACAAATGTTTAGCATAGTGTCAACTTTACTTTATCAGGTATATGGTCTATAATAACAGAAGTAAACTCCTTTAATGCCATTAGTTTATATGGCTCTATTTCACTAACTAGAATAGTCTGCATGTAAAATAAAAAACTTGATGACGCACATATGATGTGACTATAATTGTATACATATATTTATCCAAAGATTTATGAATATTTATGTGCATACGTTCATGCATGCATGGATGAACATGTGTATATAAATATGAATTTCTGGTTATTAGTAATATTTAGCATGTAATTGATAAAAATACACTATATGATCAGGCACTGAATGGATATATATCAGCAAAGTCATAATACACTGCTGGATAGCACTCAATCTTTAAAACTACCTCAAACAAAATTATATGAATAAAATAGGAAAAAAAAATAAACAATGAAATAGTAAAATCAAAGTCAGGTAGAATGCTTTAATCTCATGAATCTGTTCCATTAATGTTTCCTTTCCGACTTCCTTAGGAATACTTTTGCACATAAATTCAAACTTTCATCTCTTTTGTTATGTCATAGATGATTGTTTAGTGGAAGTAATACAATTATATCAAGAGATAATACTCACGCCCTGTTTTGTGAAGGGTGTCATGAAAAAGAAGATAAATCAAAAATGAGTAATACGATATGACTCATTGAAAGGGTCATAGAGGAGAACACAAGGATATAATATGATGTAGGGTTCGAATGGAGGGCTTAGTATCAACTTTATTTGTCTGCTGTAACATACATAAGAACAGAATTATATACGTTTAAAGCATTAAGCCAGTTATGGATGGCAGTATTTCACTAAAACGAATAGTCTGCATGTAAAAAAAAGAAGTTGATGACACACATATGATGTGCCAATACTTCTATATATGTATTTATCTAAAGATTAATGCATCTTTATGTGCATACGAATATGTCTGCATGGATGAAAACATGAATTGAGGTATGAATTTCTGGTTATTAGTCATCTTCAGTCTGTGTGTCATGAAAATATACAAGTGATTTAGGCACTGAATTGATATACTTGAAAAGGTCATAAAATACTGCTGGATAAACTTCAATCAATGACATTATTTGAAACAGAATTAGAAGACAAAAGGAAGCAACTGAATATTGGATATAATTGTTGGTCCAGACTCGGAGTTATGACAAAATAAATAATTCAATACTGATATGATTCTAATGGATTTGGAGGATAATGTTATCAGTACATATTCACAAACTAACAATCATAAAAAAAAAGATACTGATGTTAAATTGTTGCATAAGAACAACAATGTATTAACCAGATATTGCCACAGAAATGAAAATAACATAAACGGAATATTAATACCAAAGATATGTATAATGCATTAATCATCTCATTCTCGTCCTTGAATTTAGAGACGTTAATGAAGAGTAAGGTGATCACTGTCTTCTATTTGAAATGTTTCCTATTACTTTTAGTCTCTGTGTCCTAAGGGATGTTTTTGCACATAAAATAAGATTTTGTACTAATTTCTTCCGTCTATTAGATGACTCTTTAGAGATGATAATACAATCATCTAAATAGTCCATTTTTTTCATCTGTTTTGTGAAAGATGTCATGCAAAGAAAAGTCAAATGTCAATATGAAACTGGTCATTGAAAGACTTATTGTTGTTGTTGTAGGGTTCAACAAAATTTATCAGCACGCAATAGGCTTCATATGGCAGCCGGTATTAATGGTGGAGGAAGAACCCCAAAAAATTCTGGTAAGAAACACTGACCAACAAGAAGGTACTATCAACATTTCTCACACAAAATTTGGCAGACTCTGAGACTTCAATCCATGCAGACAGACTTGAGATGCCAGTGATCCATAACAGAGCGCTTTTGACAACTCAGTCACTCTGGGCTCCCCATTGAAAGGGTAATGGAGAGGAACACAATGATATAGTATGCTGTCGGGCTCCAATGTTTAGCATAGTGTCAACTTTACTTATCAGGTATATGGTCTATAATAACAGAAGTACATTCCTTTAATGCAATCAGTTTCTATGGCTATATTTCACTAACTAGAACAGTCAAAATGTGAAAAAAAAGAACTTGATGACACACATATGATATGATTATACTTGTATACATATATTTATCTAAAGATTTATGAATATTTATGTGCATACATTCATGCATGCATGGATGGATGAACATGTGTATATAAATATGAATTTCTGCTCATTAATCATATTAAGCTAGTAATTGAAAAAAAATACACTATATGATCAGGCACTGAATAGATATATATCAGCAAAGTCATAATATAATGCTGGATAGCACTCAATCTTTTCAATTATCTCAAACAATAGTAGAAGAGAAAAAAGAGGGAAAGAAAATAAAAAAAAAACGAAATAGTTAAATCAAAGTCGCGTTGAGTGCTTTAATGTGATGAATCTGTTCCATTAATGTTTCTTTTCCGATTCGTTTAGGAATAATTTTGCACACAACATCACACTTTCTACTCTTTTGCTCTGTCTTATATGATTGTTTAGTAGAAGCAATATAATTCTATGAAGAGATAATACTTACCAGCTGTTTTGTGAAGGTTTGATGAAAAAGAAGAAATATCAAAAATCAGTAATACGATATATGACTCATTGAAAGGGTAATAGAGGAGAACACAAGGACATAATATGATGTAGGGTTCGAATGGAGGGCTTAGTATCAAACTTACTTGTCAGCTGTAACATCCATAAGAACAGAAGTATATACATTTGAAGCATTCAGCCAGTTATGGATGGCTGTATTTCACTAAACAGAATAGTCTGGATGAAAAATAAAGAACTAGATGACACACATATGATGTGCAAATACTTCTATACATGTATATCTCTAAAGATCAATGAATCTTTATGTGCATACGAATATGTCTGCATTAATGAAAACATGAATTCGGCTACGAATTTCTGGTTATTGGTCATCTTCAGTCTGTGAGTGATGAAAATATACAATTCATTTAGGCACTGAATTGATATACATCAAAAGGTCATACAAAAACTGCTGGATAAACTTCAATCAATGACATTATTTCAAATAGAATTAGAAGACTAAAGCAAGCAACTGAACATTGGATATATATGTTTGTACAGACTCGGAGTAATGACAAAATAAATAGTTCAATACTGATGAGATTCCGATGGATTTGGATGATAATGTTATCAGGACATATTCACAAAATGACAGTAATTAAAGAAAAGTCACTGATGAAAATCAAACTTTCTACTCTTTTCTTCTGTCTTACATGATTGTTTAGTAGAAGAAATACAATTATATCAAGAGATAATACTTACAATCTGTTTCGTGAAGGGTGTCATGAAAAAGAAGAAATATCAAAACTCAGTAATACGATATATGACTCATGAAAGGGTATTAGAGGAGAACACAAGGATATAATATGATGTAGGGTTCGAAGGGACGGCTTAGTATCAACTTTACGTGTTAGCTATAACATTTATTATTACAGAAGTATATACATTTAAAGCATTCAGCCAGTTAAGGATGGCTATATTTCACTAAAAAGAATAGACTGCATGAAAAATAAAGAACATGATGACACACACATGATGTGCCAATACTTCTATACATGTATTTATCTAAAGATTTATGAATCCTTATGTGCATACGTATATGTCTGCATGGATGAAAACATGAATTGGGGTATGAAAATATACAATTCATTTAGGCACTGAATTGATATACATCAAAAGGTCATACAAAAACTGCTGGATAAACTTCAATCAATGACATTATTTCAAATAGAATTAGAAGACTAAAGCAAGCAACTGAACATTGGATATATATGTTTGTACAGACTCGGAGTAATGACAAAATAAATAGTTCAATACTGATGAGATTCCGATGGATTTGGATGATAATGTTATCAGGACATATTCACAAAATAAAAATAATTAAAGAAAAGAGACTGATGTTAAATTGTTGCATAAGAACAACAATGTTTGAATCAGATATTACATTAGAGATAAAAATAAAATAAACGGAATATTAATATCAAAGATATGTATAATGGATTGATCATCTCATTCTGTTCCATGAATTAAGAGCAGTTATTGAAGAGCAAAGTTATCACTGTTTTCTTTTTGAAATGTTTCCTATTATTTCTATTCGCTGTTTCTTTAGGGATTTTTTTGCACATAAAATAAGATTTTGTACTAATTTCTTCTGTCTATTAAATGATGATTTAGAGGACATAATACAATCATATCGACAGTCCATTATAACCATCTGTTTTGTGAAAGATGTCATGGAAATAAAAGAAATATCAAAAGTCAATATAATACATGTCATTGAAAGGGTCGTTGTTGTAGGGTTCAGCTCCATTTTTCAGCACACAATAGGCTTTACATGGCAGCCAGTATTAATGGTGGAGGAAGAACCCAGAAAAATCCCTGGAAAGAAACACTGACCAACAAGAAGCTACTTGCAACCTTTCTCGCACACCCAAATTGGCTGACTCAGAGACTTGAACGCATGCAGACAGGTGAGATGGCAGTGATCCATAACAGAGCGCTTTTGACAACTCAGTCACTCTGGACTCCCCATTGAAAGGGTAATTGAGAGGAACACAATGATATAATATGCTGTGGGGCTCCAATGTTTAGCATAGTATCAACTTTACTTATCAGGTATATGATCTATAATAACAGAAGTATATTCCTTTAATGCAATCAGTTTCAATGGCTATATTTCACTAACTAGAATAGTCTGCATGTAAAATAAAGAACTTGACGACACACATATGATGTGACTATACTTGTATACATATATTTATCTAAAGATTTATGAATATTTATGTGCATATGTTAATGCATGCATGGATGAACATGTGTATATAAATATGTATTTCTGGTTATTAGTCATATTAAGCATGTAACTGATAAAAATACACCATATGATCATGCACTGGATGGATATATATATCAGCAAATTCATGCTGGATAGCACTCAGTCTTTTAAATTATCTCAAACAAAATTGTAAAAATAAAATAGGAAAAGAAAATAAAGAACGAAACAGTTCGATCAACGTCGTGTAGAATGCTTTAATCTGATGAATCTGATCAATTAATGTTTACATTCAGATTTCTTTAGAAATAATTCTGCACAAAAATCAAACTTTCTACTCTTTTCTTTTGTTTTCCATGATTGTTTAGTAGAAAAATACAAAAATATCCAGAGATAATACTTACAATCTGTTTCGTGAAGGGTGTCATGAAAAAGAAATATCAAAAATTAGTAATACGATAAGTCTCATTGAAAGGGTAATATAGGACAGTAGGATATAATATGATGTAGGGTTCGAATCGAGGACTTAGTATCAACTTTACTTGTCAGTTGTAACATTCATTATTACAGAAGTATATACATTTAAAGCATTCAGCCAGTTATGGATGGCTATATTTCACTAAAGAAAATAGTCTGCATGAAAAATAAAGAACTTGATGACACACACATCATGTGCCAATACTTCTATACATGTATTAATCTAAAGATTTATGAATATTTATGTGCATACGTATATGTCTGCATGGATGAAAAATGAATTGGGCTATGAATTTCTGGTTATTATTTATCTTTAGTTTGTGAGTGATGAAAATATACAATTCATTTAGGCACTGAATTGATATACATCAAAAGGTCATAAAATACTGCTGAATAGACTTCAGTGACATTATTTCAAACAGAATTACAAGACTAAAGCAAGCAACTGAATATTGGATATATATGTTGGTCCAGACTCGGAGTAATCACAAAATAAATAATTCAATACTGTCGAGATTTCAATGGATTTGGAGGATTATGTTATCAGGATATATTCACAAAATGACAATACTTAAAGAAAAGACACTGATGTTAAATTGTTGCATAAGAACAACAATGTATGAACAAGATATTGCCACAGAAATGAAAATAAAATAAACGGAATATTATTATCAAAGATATGTATCATGCATTAATCATCTCATTCTGTTCCATGAATTAAGAGAAGTTATTGAAGAGTAAGGTAGCAGCAGAGGGGGCGAATCAGACTTCTCTAATTGGGGTAGATTTTAAGCAAAATATTTTAAGCCTCCTTTTGCCAAATGGAGCCTTAACAATTTTAGAGCTCTATTCGTCAAATTAAGGGGAACCAGAGAGGGTGCAAAAACCTCTAAAAAAATTGTCGTCGTTCGCACCCCTGGGTTATCAATTCATTTACGATGAAAATCGCTACGATTTCACAAACAGACTAATTTGTAAAACCTCGCCTTGTAAATCAATTAGATTATTAGACTGGTCAACGAGTTTGAAGTTGATTCTCGTTAGCGAATCATTATGACCTCGCATATAGACTGGATTAGTTGGATCCTCGATTATTAGAAATCCTGGAGGAGCTGTTGGTGCAAATGAATATAAAATATATCCCTGCTGAGCTTAATTTGATCGCTCGAGATTTATTTGATAGCTTCCTTCGATAACATCACATACTAAATTGAGCGCAATCACCGAGGATATATTCACGTTGAACGGAGCGATATGTCTGCCGCCTCCGTCTGGGTCATTATTATATTTAAGGATAGTTGTTTGTGGTTGTGGTGCTGTTTTTTTCCCATGCGTCATGGATTGTTTTGAAACCTTCATCGATGGCATCATTGAGAGATTTTTGTAGTTCTGAGATATTATATCCTGGTAGTTTGAACTCAGGAATATCTTCTACGCGTGTGTTATACACTCTCGCAAACTCCGTTCTCGTTTTAGGATTATCGTCACCTCATACATCTTGAATAATTTTCAAATGAAATATTTCCATGTCATTAATGATTTTGTTACATGTTTCTACGACGCTGATAAATTCATCTCGGGTGAGAGTACCGTATTTAAGAGATATTAACAACATCGAAAAATCATTATTCATCGCTGTGAAATTTTCAGTGAATTTATCCTGTCGAATTGTGTAGTATCTATTACTGCGACCTTCTATCACTCCAGTGAAAAAATTCAACCTATTGTATTCTCTATAGCTTTTTACTGGATTATCGGGTTTTACCCTGTCGGTGACATAATCAGATTTTTGTGGTTCAGGATTAACGGGTTCTTGTCGAGGTGGGATTTCAGGCCAACCTAGTACGGTTCTTATAGAACTCTGATAGATATCTACGACATATCCCTCTGTGCTTATTTCAATCGCAGACGATAGCGTTGGCTCGTGAACCGTTATAGCGATTTTTGATTCTTTTCCAGTAATCGATTTTATTCTACGCGCTAGTTCAGCATTGATTTGTTCAATTTGGTATGACCCTGTTGGTATCGAAACAACGTTCCAGTCTGGAGTTCCATCTGGTTTATTCTTACTCGCAAACACCAAAGAATTATTCGGTCGTTGACCACCAAATGATTTTGATCTGATATTAGGCCAACTGTGATACACTCGTAATTTTACTAACGCGATTTCCTTCACGGGGACTGGGATAGGGAAATTCACACTGAATTCAGGATTGGTTGATGTTATTGAGATCATGCTGGTTTGTACTGGGTTTGTGTTCTCCACTATTCGTTGAAGTAATTCCTGCGGTGTTGGCATTGTTATTATACTCATGTTGTATTTCTAATTTTGACACCGCGGAATCATAAATACTGACCATCGCTGAGAACTCACTATCTGATATGAATGTATCATCGAGCGACGACGATATCATCGAGGATAATTGCGAGTATGCGGTTGATACAACATAAAATTGAATTATGTAGTCTTGTAGTTTGCGTTGGCTGCATGATGATATTTTTTTTGTTATTATCGAAATTATTCCCGCGATTGTTGTCGCCGCGGATATACAAATTGGAACAACTATCGGGGCAATCCTTGTCACCGAGGATAGTATTATACCAGCTCCGGTGATTACACCACTCACAGAGTACACGGTAACATCAACTGCGGTGATTCTTCGTTGGTATTTTTTTTATTTTCATTGCATACTCCTCAGTGAGAGTTTTGAGTTTAGTCTGAAACTTTCTGGCTTGATCATAGCGATATTGAGATATCAAAGGTACCGTTGATGAGGAAGTCATTAGTGATGTCATTTTATTCCCAAATCAGTTTACGATTTCAATTGAAACCACTAGTAAAAATCGAAGATTGTCAGTTTTATTGTTTACTCAAATCAGCTACGAATTCCACATACCACGTTGTTGAAACCCTAGCTAGATTATTATCATTCGTTGTTATCGTGAACTGTTTGGTTGTATCCTTATCGATGATTGCTGATATCGTATTATTGACCCCAGATAAAGTCGACGATGATATATTAAACAGAGTTGGTGTCACTAGTGTTAATCGATAAATACCTTTGACGGTTGCAGTGATACTTAGTATATTGTCTGTAGGAGTCCACGCAAATGATCCGTGTTGGATCGTGTATACTACGTTGTTGCTTTTCTCATGAGGAATTTTTGTTTTTTTAATGATTGTTATCATCCTTGAAAAATCATTTTTGATTGCCTCGATGAATTTTTTCGTCTCATCGATGGATTTTTTAATATCCGGGAGTTTTATTTCAATTTTATCCAACGTAGTTCCAATAAATTTCTCTATAATATTTTTACGAAAACCTGAAAACTGTTTTCAGTGGTCTTCAATTTTAGATTGAAGTGTTGCTAGTTCCAACATAGAATTTTTTATTTCTGTGAGCTTCGGTGATATCACCGTTGGTTCGCCGAAGAAATCCATAATTGATTTTAACTCATCGTTGAGAGTTTTTAATCTATCTGTGATTGTTGACATAAGTATGCCGGGTTTGAGTTTACCCTGATCGGAAAATAACGCAACGGTATTCTCGATTGCGTCTCGTTGTTTAACCATAATATCATCCAGGGGAACATTACTCGTTTTCAATTTACCCTGACGATCTTGAAATACAACTATTTCCCCGGGGTCAACACTTGCTGAGTTCAACGTCTCAGCTATTTCATCTTCTATTTTTTTTTATATCACCGGTTTCAGATATTCCTGCAGTGCCATCGGCACCGGGTTTCTTCAGCGCTGATAGAGGTCTTCCCCAAATATCAATCATGTTATTGTAAAACTCTTTCTCTCTCTAAAATCTTTGTCGTTGAAAGCGATTACTCGTGCACTCATTTACGACAACACGAGGTGGTTTTCTAGATGATGAAATAGCGTCAAGGACATTTAATACTTCGTTGCCGCATATTGGTGGATCAATCATTTGTTGTGTTGGTAGCGTAGAATACCAACGAGGAGTTTTTAAGCAGTTTATATAACGCATGAATTCCTTCGGCGGCGCTAATCCATATGAATCGAAATAAACGATTGCACGTGGATCAATCGCGTATGCAACCCAGTGAGTACCAGGTCCGGTGCTGTTATCGAGATTAATGATACCGGTTTCAACGCTGTTTGGTTGTGCCGGCAACTGATCTTTCATAAAGACACCTCTGAAATTTTTTATGGCCAATTTTTTAGCAGCATCGAGTAAATCAAAATTGGACATGGGATCCATAGGTTCCTCAATCGAAGATTCCCGAGTCAAAGACTCTTCAATCAAAAACTCTCCAACTAGTTAACCGTTCCTGGGATTCTCAGACCTTTTCCGCTGTACCATGAATACGGGGTTCCTGGTAGTCTTAGACCCTTTCCCTTTTTTTATACCCCTGCCCAGTGGCTTTCTTTAGTGCCATCCTTGCTGCAGTACCAACGGCTCCTAGCGCCGCCGCTTTAGCCACCGCTGGAGCCGCTGCCGCAATCAAAGCCGGAATTGCAGCTAACAACGGGAATATACCGCCAGTTTTAATCATGTTTTTGATCGCGGCTGCAGAGAGAGTGATCTGAACGCCTTTTTTATCCTTGAACGCATCATTTAAGTGTTTTACTTGACGAGTCGTCAGCGACAACTTATTCGCCCCGCCAGTCATCTGATTGTGTTTCAACGTGATCGTGGTTCCGCATTTTTTAGCTGATTCTGATTGCAATTTCTTGACCTGACCAGGCGTCAGGGCAACACTAATAACACTATGTGACATTATACAATAACAGATTTATTCTAATGGAAAATCTATCTATTACTCTCATTCTTCCGCCAACACCTTCGAGTAGCATTGATTTGTCGCTGAGAATGACAGCAACTGCTCTATAATTAGCAATAGCATCACGAAGCACATTAGCTCTAAAATGTATATCAGCGACGGATTGTCTTGTTAAATCAAGATGTTCCAACGAAAAATAATAGATCGGATATAAATTCTTAAAATCAAATTGTGATATTTGCAGACCAGTATCGACATTTTGATCGCGTGCCATATATGATAACAACCGTTGATACACTCGTGCAATATGATTTTGACCGTAATTAAGTTGTACATCTTCGGATGGTTCCTGCTGGCCGTTTATTCTCAGTGAGACGTCTTTAACACCTAATTGATCAATTATCATATGGCTGGAGAGTTGATTGCCAACTCGTGTATTATCCTGTAACGCAATAAATATATGACGTGGCGCAGCAACATCTTGTTTTGATGCTAGGTTCCACGGAAATACCCCATTAGTATTTGATTGTTTAACATCTGCATTTACGGTTAGCCAACTTAGTAATGATTTTCCTCCTTAGTCCATAAATGATAGTAATCGTTCTTCTGCGGTAATTGATGGAGTCAACACTGGCATCCATAATGATAGTTTTGTTAAAATGACTTTACCAGGATCATTTTCTGGATGTGCACGTCTGCTGGAATCCTCCAAATTGCGTCATTGTCATCACCCTTTCGCACGAGTGCTACTGTATGCTTTGCTCCATAGATAACCTTTCGGACATTTCTGCAGAATCCAAATATATGATGCAGTGGAATCGCGCATGAAAATGATCTACGCGCTCCTTGCAACATTGACATGCGTGTTGCAGCTCCTAGGTTGAAATCAGGATTATTACCAAAAAACTACAGCCTCAACATCAGCATCAGTATCAGCAGCAGTAACTTTTTTTGGTCGTCTGATAATAAATGGATTTATTCTAGTCGCATTTTTATTATCCTTTGCAAACATCATAGAAGGACCTGCCGATTTTGTATAATCATCGGAATACCTTGCTAGCCCTATTATTGTTGTGGCCACATAAACATCACGTTCTATCGACTCGATCTCTTTTCCATAGATGAGATATCTTGCACTCTCGAATAGCGCCATGATACCATTATTGACAAACCCGACTTGAGTATCAGCTGGATACGGTGCTGGTACAGCAAGAGTATCAGCAGCTGTTACAAGTTCTCCTTCTACTTCGATAAACGCTTCACAAGGCAAAAAGTATTTACTGGTATCATGGACTTGAAGTTCGATTCTTGATCGACAATTTGAATCTATTGCGTGATAGGCATAACATTGATAATCGTGTACAGAATCATCCTTGAGCACTGGGGCGTCCACATCAAAACGCTGTATCAGGTGACCGTTTGAACATTTTATTCTATTTATCAAAGTCTAAATCGTGAAATTGCTAGCGTAGGATTTTCATCGTCGTCGTAAAAACGCTAGCGTTTTCGTCGTGGTTTTTTAAAGCCACTTCCCGCTATCATATTTGCGATGTTGCTTTGGTCGTTGGTGTATGACGGAGTCACCAGCGATGCTAGTTTCTGATCTACTGCGTTATTTATAATTTTACTAACCCGCGCAGGCATCTCTGCTGTAGATGGCAGTGGTCCCGGTTTCCTTCGCCGCCGAACTAGCGCTGTTAGTTTATCCTTTACCGTGGAAAACGCTTTCCCGGCAGCATCTCCAACAGCACTAATACCCTTATCACGAATAACATCAATTGCTTTCATTCCTAATTGTTTAGCCAACGGCATCACTTTTGGGGCCATTCTTGCAAATAACCCCGCAATTGTATCACCGAGACCATCACCATAGTACGCTCTATAAACTGGAAATCGTGAGTTTACCACATAGACGCTGGCTAGTTTGTCATGGTTGTAGTGTATGATCATCTTATTGTAAAAACACTAGTGTTTTCTAATTACTAGTAATTGAAAGGATTTTCGACTTAGTCGCTGTAATAATCAGTAGGATTTTCCACTAACTCGTCAATGAAATCTCGGTATGTTTTGATATCCATGATACCGCCTTGAAATAACCGCCTGCAGATATCAGCTGCTTCATTAATTATTTCTGGTGAGTTATTTCCAGCTCGTTTTCCTCCGATGAGAACTTCTAATCGTGTTATATCGCTGAGAACATTACCAGGACAACTAGACCACTACCTGAAAATCCCTCCCCGCTACTATAACCAGTTGCTGCATCCATTTTTTCTAACTCTGTACTCTGTAAATAACTATCATCATCATCATCATCTCGATTCGAAGCTTGGGGTGGTAGTTGTTGTTTTTTAGGCGAGAAAAATATTTTCTTTGAAGGTTGCTGTCGCTTTCCTTGTAATTTTTGCGGTTTTTGTTGTTGTTTTAGTTCTTCATATCGTTTATACACTGTACCCACCGCATTGATATATCCTATGTATGATACATTATCGGTATCAATTTGACTTGTTTTAGTTTTGATTTTGTAGAATATATCAGCCCAATGAGTTATAATCCTAACATACTTATGATGTTCTGGTTTCAACATTTTTTTTCTGTTTTCATAAGTCGTAACAACAAGCGCAGGAATTTCTGCTGGATCAGTCTTATCAATTGCTGCTAACCCTTCCTCGTTAAATCTCACGCGTAAATCATCTACTGTTCTTTTTGATTTAGGTAGTTCATGACCGCGGAGTTTTGTACAGCTTGTTTTGTTTGTTCAGTTTCCGCTGCTATTTTTTCAAGTTCACCAATAAGAGACTTTTCTTTTCTTGTCCCCGTCTCGGGAACATCTCCGTATATAGCTCGCTCTACCCCTTTCGTTGCTGTGGTTATTGGTTTAAACAACTCTTCAGATTCCGCAGCAAAATCCGTTTGTAAACTCTGTCTAGCTTGCAGTTTATTCCTGACAGAGTCGCGGATTGGTATATACTTTTTGATCGCGGCGTGTCGCTCACGAACCAATCGGGTTGTTAATGCTTCATTGGTCATTATTGAAATCGTAAACAATTTTCCAATTTGAATTTGAAAGTCAAACTTTTTCCAGTGGAGTTAGAAACTCCGTTTCATGTGCGAAGAGATTTCAATCTAAATGCAGTGATTTTGTCACCCGAAAATGATTTTCGTGAAAAAGTCTATGAGAAATTCCATGCAAAATCGACCATTTGACCCGATTGAAACCAGCCCAGTTTTTAGTGTATTTTTGGTCGCTTTTGTCGTTTTTTTTAGTCGTTTTTAGTCAGTTTTTATGATTTTTTTTATGAGTTTTCACTCAAAGTCATTCTTAAGTGAAAAAGTCTACGAGAATTAACATAGAAAATCGACCATTTGACCCTACTAAAACCGCTTAAAATCAGTCAAAATATAACCAAAATCAGTCAAAAAACGGCCAAAATCAGTCAAAAAATGGCCAAAATCAGTCAAAAACTACTAAAAAAATATTTTACTATGAAAATTTTAGTAATAAAAAATATTTTACTATGAAAATTTATTTCAGTAATAAAAAAATATTTTACTATGAAATTTTACAACTTCGTTTGTAGTAAAACCGTCCATGGACGCATACATGTTTGTAGTAAGAATTTTACTAACAATTATCCGAAAGGGGTTTTTCATTTTGTTCAATTAACAATCTTATATTTCTGATTTTTTAATTAATCGTCCTTTTTATTTCGTATTCCTTCCCTAAATCCTTTCTTTTTTTTCCACGATAGTATATAACGGGACAAACTTACTGACGTAATCACAGCATAACAGGGAATCGCAAATTGAATTCTGAATTCGTTTTACGAGGGCATATTGTTTGGGTAGTACATATTTGTTATTGTCAGCGCCGTATTCAATATCCTGGAAGTCGGACATAATTTGATCGCAGTCTAAACTATCAGATGTGTAAATCCCCTGAGATTTTAGATTTAAAATTTCGGTTATAACATCACTGATATTTTCAGAATTCATATTATTGATGATTATATACTTCTAATATGAAAAACATATTTCTAGAGATGGACGCCTATGCATACATGAATTGAATTTTTTGTTCGGTCTTTTTTGAAATTGCAGATCGATAAATTCCCTCTGCAACACATTGAACAGAAGGTGGACAAATATCGAAATATTTACCGGCGCTAGTCATTGATTGAAATACTATTTCCTCGTTATAAGTTGTATTAAAAGATCTTACAGGTCTCGCTTTTTTCGAGTATTGTCCAGTCTTTCCTCGTTTCAAATTTTCACTTTGTGAGATAGCCTGCAGATTTGATAAAGAATTGTTCTTAACATTGGAATCAATGTGATCGATAACAAAACCATCTTTGATCAATCCGTTATGACATTCATACACGAAACGATGGCAGTAATATGTTTTCTTCCCAGCGCTAAACGCCAAATACCCCTGATTATTCACAACACCAACTGGCTTCTTCAATCTACAGTTCCTGACAATACCATCACTGGATGCTTCATAGTTTGCAATCACGGGATGCGGTCGAAATTCTTGGTTCATTCGTATACTAATACTATTTGTCTAATTAATTGTTTGGTCTAATGATAACATTTGGAAATCTTTCGATGTAGTCTTGTGGAGTTTTATGACTTTGTCACTGACCCTGACTATGTCAGCGTCAAGGTCATTGATGGAGTTTTTGATGGAGTTTTTAACTCTATTATCATAATAACGCTTCAACTCTCTGAATCGCTTACCACCGCAACTCAGACACAACTGCGATTATCCTCTAACCCCAATCCCACATCGTATGCAGGGTAGCGGACCAAGGCTTTTACATCGAACGATTTGCATATGATATCCACAGAACTCAGTTCTACATGATTTGTTACACGGGGTTGTTGATCCAATCATAAGCCCTTTGCAATGATTCATTATATCAAATCCTTCTATTTAAATACTTGTTTTAATTATAGCATGGAGTTTAAGAGATTATCGAAAATCACGCCTTGGAAAAATTCTAAATTCAATCTCGATAGAGTTTCTGATAAACCAAAGAGTAAAATTCGTGACAGAACCATGATAAGTAAAATTCGTGATTGTTTTAATGAATTCAAGCGTGATGGAGCATCTCACTGTTGGTCGACATTTCGAATCAATGGTGAAGTTGATGCTACCATGAACGATAAAAACGCTGCAGTGATAATTTCACATCTTACGCGGAAAAGGTATTTTTTTAGAGTGAAATTCATTATCAGCGGTGAAACAAGAGATTGGATAATCAGGGATAAATACGAACCTGTCTTGAAGGATAAAAAAACTGTCAATGTGAGTCGAGATTCCAAACCAGGAATTTTGACTGGAATTGACAAACCGTACTACGAGAGATCTTATCCTGTAACAGCAGTTGTTTATCGGATATATCCGTTAAATGATAAACCGAGCATTGAAAAACTAAAAACCATGAAACTGTCGTCAAGGGTGAATTGTGTAGCAGAACGAATAATAAAACACTTCACAAATGCATCCCGGGGGAACAAATTGACTGATCTAAGACGCAAAAAAATAACCGAATGGGAATTAACAGTTAGGAAAAACGGAGCATCAATTCAGAATATAGCCGAATTAGAAACATCATTAAGATTCCCAATAACCGTAGCGACGATAACTGGTAAGATATTATACGAATCGAAATATAAATCACAAGGAGCTCCAATCAGAATAATTGTTCATAACGAACACGCGTGGACACCTGCGGAAACAATATTTCCACGGGATAGAACCATAAAATATATACCCGTGGAGTTCTCCGCCGGGGAGAAATTATTCGATGCTATTCATCAGTTGAGTAAAAACGATCCTGTGTCAGTCTGGTTACTTCACAGTTTTGAAGACGAAGAAGGTAGATTCCATCAATTTGTAAGACCCAATGGAGAATTATACGGCACTGAAGCCCTCCAACACGCAATGAAGAAACTAGCTAGTAGTTTCTCGGAGAGTTTCGACGACGAACAATTACTAACAAACTGTTTTACAATTCCGTCGGTTGCAGCTCATTTTGCGAGAAAGAAAAACACGTGGAAACAAACAAGAAGTGAATTTCTATCAGATGTCAGATCAAGCTGCATAGAATACAACCACGGCGGATTATGGAATACAAAATATAACCCAGAAACCATTATTTCGGTTGATATAGTCGCGTATTACCCAGGGAGTTTTCTCGGGTATGGAGAATGCGCTGAATACTTCAAGCGATTTGGACATCCCACCCATGAGATGGCCCGTGTTGCTATTAATGGACCACTACCTGATTTTGATTTAACCGGATTCGCTCGTGTAGTATCATTTGAATTGGCTACAGGACTCCATTCGTGTTGTTATATTTGGATTGGTAGACACATGTTTGAAAAACACTGGATGCCAATAGTGCTGTTACGGTATATGATCGATTGTAAAATGCTGATATCGCTGATTGTCAGTGAAGCGATTATATCCTATCGAGCTCAGACTACAGTCTGGTTACCACAACCTGATCTAGATAGTATAATCAGCGAATAACGAAAACAGTTTCCCGATCTCGATGAAGAATATATCGTGAAATGATCCAAACAGCTATTTGAAATCAGAAACAAGGAACCAAAGGATCTCGGTAGAGGAATAATCGGTAAATTCACTCAAGGTGGAAAATACGACAATGGACGATATTCTTCACGGTTGATTATGGATAGCGCTGAATACAATTTTATTATCACTGATATAACATCTAAGGATATATATGTCGATCGTAAAGACGCTTTCTTGTCCCATGGAATAAAATTTGGTACAATTGTTACTTACGCAGACGGAGAAAATCTTCAGTATACACATTTGAGGGCGTCTATGCTGGCTTATGCTTCTATCAATTTATTTTCGCTGATAAATAGATTTCCTGACACTGCGGTTAGAGTCGCCACTGATTCATTTTATATCAACGCGAAACACAGCAACGCAGTAGCTGAATTCACTAATTCTGACGAGAGTTGGGGATGTTGGAGAATTAAGCGGGAAATACCGTGTGATTATTCCGAATCAGCAGATGTTACGATTGAAGATAAATATTTGAGCGGCGATAAAATATCAGAACTTTCTAATGCACCGCAGATATCTGATCCAATACGCCAGTATAAAACCAGCTACCTAAAAGGATGTAGCGGGTCAGGAAAGACGACTCGTGCGATTGAGTTATTTCGTGGGAAAAGTTCTACGGATCTTCACGCTAGCGTTTCCAAATCAAATATGATTGTGCTAACACCAACACACAGACTTGCCAGAGAAATGAAAGAGCGAGGGGTAAATGCTTGTACTTATCACAGCTTCTTTCCATGGAAAGGCGATGAATGGACTCCTGAACGAATGGGTGAGAAATTTGTTCCTGAAGTCGTAATTTGGGATGAAATATGCACGGTGTCGTTAGATGTATTACAAAAGTTTCTCGAGTGGTTATTGCACGCGAACACAAAAGTCGTCATCTGTGCCGATCATGGTCAACCACCACCATTTGTCGGTTTATCGCCGCATGATTGACTAAAGAATTTTGTTGACTATTATGAAGAAATTAACACCGATCATAGAGCACTTGATGAACAATTACGCGAGTTCAAAAAACTAATCAGATTACAACCGGATAGAATCCAATGTGAGATAGCGCGTGAAATAATTTCGGAAACACCATTAAAAGATTTCTGGGAAGCGTGGAGACCAAACGATTTGATAATCGCAAGTAGAAAAATAGTCAGGGACACACTTCAGATGAAGTTATTTGAAACGCATAAATGTAAATTTGCAACACTTCCAGTGCCGCTGTGTTATAGACCCAAGGATACACGGCGACAAAATATCGAAGTTGATATTCCGGGACAACGTGAAAAGCAGATTCTCGTATTAAATGATATTGTGCTGTCAGCGTCGTCGAAGATGCATTGCGTGCTGATAAATCCCCGTGGACGCTAGGTTACGCAGCGACGATACATTCTTCACTGGGATTGACTATCAGATACAATTGTTGGGATAGTGGATAATCACATCGAGTGGTCAAATTTAGTTTATCTCGCAGTATCCAGAGTATGAAGAATACATCAACTTCGAAGAGTTGTTCTGACAGAGTCAGGAGATGATAATGACACTACAATCAGCGCTGACAGCGTCAAGGACATCATCAGAAAAAAGCTATCTGGTTATAAACAGCAGGTAAAAAAAATAACAGAGAATTTGATATTGATGCTGAATTAATAATCACACTGAAGCAACAACAGAATAATCACTGCGCGAGTTGCAATTGTATAATGATTTGGTGTTGGTCGGATAAGGATTCTCGACAATTTACCGTAGACAGAAAAGATAGTAGCGTTGGCCATACTAACGATAATGTGATGCTGACTTGTCTTGAGTGCAACAGACGCAGAGGTGCTAGTTAAGACCACGCGGTGGTAATTGAGTATCATCGGGTATCACTTGCAATTGTTCACGAGTAAATCCGCGCTGAGGAGCAGTTGAATCCAATCTATAGATTGCTGGTCTACCCGTCGATCGTGTTATACTAGATATTTTATGCACAGTAACACTCCAAATAGGATCAGTAGCCCTTTTTGTGCCGCCTTCGAGCTCTCCTGGTTCGTATAAATACCTAACAGTGACATTACCGAGTATTGATTGTTTTGAAAAATCTTTTTGCGGTTGTATGGGTATATACTTCTATTTAATGGCGTTGTTAGGTTTCATGTTGATTGTTCGAGTAACCTCATTATTCAGCGCGGTAATTACACCTGGTAATCTCTTAACCCATTCACGAGATCGTTTATCCTGAATAAATTCTTTCGCGTATTGATATCCGAATAACCGCTCAGCAAGTGTCCGATTAAATCGTTCAACAATTGCCTGATCGCGATGTAGTGCAGTATGCCCTCGTCTGATAGTGACATTGTGATGTTTCATTGTAGATGCAACCACACCCTGAAATTCCTTGCCAGGATCAACTTGTAATAGATTTGGCCAGCGTAGTGGGCCTCGTCGATAAATCCTTTCAAATGCAGAAGCTACTTCAGTGGCCGACTTTTTAACGGCTCTGCTTGTTTGTATCGACTCGCAACATCAACTACGGTTAACGCGTATTTATAGCCGTCATGTGGCAAAAATAATAAATCAGCTTGATGAACTTCATTAGGAACGGTCACATCAAAATGCGAGTACTTAACTTGTTTAGGCGGTGGTAGATAAATTTGCCATTTAGCCTGTTCGGATAACCAATTAGCCGCAGTGGCCTTTTTCACTTTTGCGGCGTTGGCGAGTTTATTGATTGCAGCGTTACCCCTCCAGTATCCTCTCGGAGAATAATAAATAGATTCCATGTTATTATTAATTACCGGCACCTAACATCAATTTACCTTTCATTGTCGATTTTACTAACCATGAAGCCAACCTTTCTTTGAAGGATTTATCAGGAATAGCATTTAACGCATGAATTAATTTTACATCCGCGAGATGCCTGTGTTGCAAATTGCTGCTTTTATAAGCAACATCATGAGCATGACACGCCTTATCAATAGCGTTTAACGGATACTCACCGGGTCGGGGCTGATTTTGATCATCGAGTCTGATATCTAATCGTGTTCCTGGGCCACAGTAGCTATATCCTGGAAGGTGATTTTCTCCTGGATACTTTGCCCACCGTGTTCCATGGAGTTTAGCTAGCTTGGCTGCAATATCACCTCGTTTTTTAAAAAAAATCCTCTGATTTATCAAGGGAAACAAATCTAAATTTTTTGTACTACATTGCACGCATTTACCGGAAAGTGCTGATCGGTTATTTTTAGTTGTAATCGTCGTCAAGTCATCTGTGCCAGTACGCGCCTTACACTTCACACAATATAGATCCATAATTTATATATAACAACATGAATGTAATTAATTATTCAGCTACCCGACGACGAGAACCTATTAAACACCATGTGATGTTGCCGAATTCAATTAGAATGATTATAATCGGACCATCTGGAAGTGGCAAAACACAACTGCTACCTAATTTGATAACGAGATGGATGAAATGGGACAAGATGTATTTGATACCTCCTAGTGAAGACGATCAGCGATGTTACAATGTGTTAAAAGATTTTAACGACAGCGCGGTACAAGAATCTGGCGAGGGTATTATTGAGTTTATAACCGATATCGATGAAGCACCTAGCATTGATGATATTAATGGAGATATGAACAATTTAGTCGTATACGACGATGTGATGTTAGATAATCAAAAGAATCCCGCTAGGATATTTTCCAGAGGCAGACATAAAAACACCGACGTGATATATGTCACTCAACGGTACACTCTAATACCAAAAGTGATCAGAGATAACTGCAACTTATTGTGTGTGTTAAACGGAGTTGATACTCATACACTAGGAAATATTTGGCAAACTTGGTGCTGCGGTGATATGGATCATAATCGATTTAGAAATTTCTTTAGTCACGCTCAGTCAATCCCACACGGATTTGTGACGATAAATTTAGCAGACCCTCGGACGTGATATCGTGTCGGACTTGATAAAATATTTGGTTAACCCAGGGGGCCGGCGACGACGAATTTTTTTAGAGGTTTTTGCACCCTCTCTGGTTCCCCTTTAATTTGACGAATAGAGCTCTAAAATCGTTAAGGCTCCATTTGGCAAAAGGAGGTTTAAAATATTTTGCTTAAAATCTACCCCAATTAGAGAAGTCTGATTCGCCCCCTCTGCTGCTAAGGTGATCATTGTCTTCTATTTGAAATGTTCACTATTATTTTTCCTCTCAGTTTACTTAGGGATTTTTTTGCCAAAAAAGTAAGATTTTGTAATAATTTCTTCTGTCTATTAAATGAGTCTTTAAAGGACATAACACAATGATATCAACAGTCCAATCTTACAATCTGTTTTGTGAAAGATGTCATGGACATAAAAGAAAGATAAAAAATCATTATTACACGGGTAACTGAAAGGGTTGTTGTTGTTGATGTAGGGTTGAAAGCCATTTCTGAGCACAAAAGAGGCTTTACATGGCAGCCAGTATTAATGGTGGAGGAAGAACCCAGAAAGACCACTGGAAAGAAACACTGATAACAAGAAACTACTGGCAACATTTCTCACACACCCAAATTGGCAGACTCTGAGAATTGAACCCATGCAGACAGATTTGAGATGGCAGTGATCCATAACAGAGCGCTTTTGACAACTAAGTCACTCTGGGCTCCCCATTCAAAGGGTAATAGAGCGGAACACAATGATATAGTATGCTGTGGGGCTCCAATATTTAGCATATTGTCAACTTTACTTATCAGGTATATGCTCTATAATAACTGAAGTATATTCCATTAATGCAATCAGTTTCTATGGCTATATTTCACTAAGTAGAACAGTCTACATGTTAAAAAAAAGAACTTTATGACACACATATGATATGACTATTCTTGTTGACATATACCGGTACTTAAGTTAAAGATTTATGGATATTTATGTGCATACGTTCATGCATGCATGATGAATATGTGTATATAAATATGAATTTCTGGGTATTAGTCATATTCAGCATGTAATTGATACAAATACACTATATGATCAGGCACTGAATGGATTTAAATTAATTCAAATAAACTTAGAAGAATAAAATAGGAAAATAAAATAAACAACGAAATAGTTCTATCAAAGTCGTGTAGAATGATTTAATCTTATGAATCTGGTCCATTAATGTTTCGATACAGATTTCCTTAGAATAACGCTGCACAAAAATCAAATTTTCTACTCTTTTCTTCTGTCTTACATGATTGTTTAGTAGAAGAAATACAATTATATCAAGAGATAATACTTACAATCTGTTTCGTGAAGGGTGTCATGAAAAAGAAGAAATATCAAAACTCAGTTATACGATATATGACTCATGAAAGGGTAATGGAGGAAAACACAAGGATATAATATGATGTAGGGTTCGAAGGGAGGGCTTAGTATCAACTTTACTTGTCACCTGTAACATCCATAATAACAGCAGTATATACATTTAATGCAGTCGGCCAGTTATGGATGGCAGTATTTCACTAAAAAGAATACTCTGCATGAAAAATAAAGAACTTGATGACACACATATGATGTGCCAATACTTCCAGACATGCATTTATCTAAAGATTAATGAGTCTTTATGTGCATACGTATATGTCTGCATGGATGAAACAATGAATTGGGCTATGAATTTCTGGTTATAAGTCATCTTCAGTCTGTGAGTGATGAAAATATACAATTCATTTAGGCACTGAATTGGTATACATCAAACCGTCATAAAATACTGCTGGATAAACTTCAATCAATGACATTATTTCAAACAGAATTAGAAGACTAAAGCAAGCAACTGATCATTGGATATAATTGTTGGTCCAGACTCGGAGTAATGACAAAATAAATAATTCAATACTGATGAGATACCAATCGATTTGGAGGATAATGGTGTCGGGACATATTCACCAAATGACAAAAGTTAAAGAAAAGACACTGCTGTTAAATTGTTGCATAAGAACAACAATTTATGAACCAGTAATTTCCATAGAAATGAAAGAAAAAAAAAAGTAAATATTAATATCAAAGATATGTATAATGCATAAATAATCTCATTCTGTTCCATGAATTTAGACAAGTTATTGAAGAGTAAGGTTATGACTGTTTTCTATTTGAAATGTTTCCTAGTATATTTCCTCTCTGTTTCCTAAGGGATCTTTTGCACATAAAAAAAGATTTTTTACTAATTTCTTCTGTCTATTAAATGACTCTTTAGAGGACATAATACAATTATATAATGAGTCCATTCTTACCATCTGTTTTATGACAGATGTCATGGAATCAAAAGAAATATAAAAAGTCAATATGAAACAGGACATTGAAAGACTTATTGTTGATGATGTAGGGTTCAACGCCATTTTTCACCACACAATAGACTTTACATGGCAACCAGTATTAATTATGGAGGAAGAACCCAGAAAAGTCCCTGGAAAGAAACACCGACCAACAAGAACCTACTGACAACGTTTGTCACACACCCAAATTGGCAGACTCTGATACTTGAACCCATACAGAGAGTGATGAGATAGCAGTGATCCATAACAGAGCGCGTTTGACAACTTGGTTACTCTTGGCTCCGCGTTCAAGGGTAATAGAGAGGCACACAATGATATAGTATGATGTGCGGCTCTAATGTTTAGCATTGTATCAACTTTATTTATCAGGTATATGGTCTATAATAACAGAAGTATATTCCTTTAATGCAATCAGTTTCCATGGCTTTATTTCACTAACTAGAATAGTCTGCATGTAAAATAAAGAACTTGATGACACAGATATGATGTTACTATACTTGTATTCATATCTTTATCTAAATATTTTGTTATTTATATTTGATATAAGTCATTTATATTTTTTTTTACTTATGTTTGTTAGATTTGAATTTGGGATTTTAAGTTTTAATATTCGTTCATTGAAGGGGGGTGGAGCTATACCTTATAGGATAACACCAGGTGTTGACCTCATTTTCTGACCTTGTTTCAGAGTGTAAACAATCTTCTAAAATGATTGGTTGATTCCAAGGACATCAGAGCTTTATTTTAAAAATGATTGGTTGATTCCAAAGACAAAATGGAGTAAAGTATAAATATCTTTCTAATTTAGTTGGGTCATACGATGTTTGCGTGATTTCTTGAACGTGAGATTGATCTGAGAGATTCTGGAAGGTTGTGACCCCTTTCTTGTTTTCGTAAAAACAGGTATATAAGTGATGTTTTGGAGCGAGATATTTAGTAGAAGTTGGGCTTTTATAATATTAAGTTGTGTCTTCTTTTTGAGTTATTTTTAATTACCGGGTACTGCAAATTGTGTCAAATCGTTTGGAGCAAGAGGAATTATTTTATTATTTATCTGGAAAAGAATATGTGCTCATAGATTTTCATTTGGATTATTAAAAAACTAAAACTGACTTCATCACGTGACATCGTCGTCCATATTGGATTACATCGTCAAGATTCGAACCGGGAACTATTAGAACATTTTATTATCAGGACACTTGTATTTCCACTACTGGATTATATTGTGAATTATATTTTGATTAATTTTTGGACTTGATTCTCTAAAACCGTAAGTTTATTTTCTTTTATGAAAATATTTCTACTCAATAAATTGTTTGTTATATTTTTACAAGCTTGTTATTTTCACTTCTTTCTATGTTGCTGCTTATTCGAGGCTAAGCACGTAACAATTTATTAATATTTATGTGAAAACGTTGATGCATGCATGGATGAACATGTGTATATAAATATGAATTTCTGGTTATTAGTCATATTCAGCATGTAATTGATCAAAAAACACTATATGATCAGGCACTCAATGTATATATATATATATATATATATATATATATATATATATATATATATATATATATATATATATATATATATATATATATATATATATATATATATATACATATATATATATATATATATATATATATATATATATATATATATATATATATATATATATATATCAGCAAAGTCATAATATACTGCTGGATAGCTCTCAATCTTTTAAATTACCTCAAACAAAATTAGAAGAAAAAAATAGGAAAATAAAATAAACAACGAAATAGTGAACTCAAGGTCGTGTAGATTGCTTTAATCTTATGAATCTGTTCCATTAATGATTCCTTTCCGATTTCTTTATGGAATAATTCTGCACATAAAATCAAACTTTCTACTCTTTTCTTCTGTCATCGATGATTGTTTAGTTGAAGGATTACAATTTTATCAAGAGATCATACTTACGCACTGTTTTGTGAAGGGTGTCATGAAAAAGAAGAAATATCAAAAATCAGTAATACGATATATGACTCATTGAAAGGGTAAAAGAGGAGAACACAAGGATTTAATATGATGTAGGGTTCGAAAAAATGACCAACAAGAAGCTACTGGCAACCTTTTTCACACACCCAAATTGGCAGACTCTGAGACTTGAACCCATGCAGACAGAGTTGAGATGGCAGTGATTCATAACAGAGTGCTTTTTACAACTCAGGCACTCTGGACTCCCCATTGAAAGGGTAATAGAGAGGAACACAATGATATAGTATGATGTAGGGCTCCAATCTTTAGCATAGTATCAACTTTACTTATCAGGTATATGGTCAATAATAACAGAAGTATATTCGTTTAATGCAATAAGATTCTATGGCTATATTTCACTAACTAGAATAGTCTGCATGTAAAATAAAGAACTTTATGACACACATATGATGGGACTATACTTGTATAAATATATTTATCTAAAGATATATATTTATGTGCATACGTTCATGCTTGCATGGATGAACATGTGTATATAAATATAAATTTCTGGTTATTAGTCATATTCAGAATGCAATTGATAAAAATAGACTACATGAGCAGGCACTGAATGGATATATATCAGAAAGGTCATGCTGGATAGCAATCAATCTTGTAAATTACCTCAAACAAGATTAGAAGAATTTTTATGAAAATAAAATTAAAAACGAAATAGTTCTATTAAAGTAGTGTAGAAAGCTATAATCTTATGAATCTGGTCCATTAATGTTTCCATTCAGTTTTCCTTAGAAATAATTCTGCACAAAAATCAAACTTTCTACTTTTTTCTTCTGTCTTAGATGACTGTTTAGTAGAGGTAATACAATGATATCAAGAGATAATACTTACCAGCTGTTTTGTGAAGTGTGTCATGAAAAAGAAGAAATATCAAAAATCAGTAATGCAACGTACCTCATTGAAAGGGTAGGGGAGGAAAACACAAGGATATAATACGAGGTAGGGTTCGAATGGAGGGCTTAGTATCAACATTACCTGTCAGATGTAACATCCATCATAACAGCAGTATATACATTTAATGCAGTCGGCCAGTTATGGATGGCAGTATTTCACTAAAAAGAATAGACTGCATGAAAAATAAAGAACTTGATGACACACATATGATGTGCCAATACTTCTAGACATGTAATTATCTAAGTTTAATAAGTCTTTATGTACATACGTATATGTCTGCATGGATAAAACAATGAATTGGGCTATGAATTGCTGGATTTTAGTGATCTTCAGTCTGTGAGTGATGAAAATATACAATTCATTTTGGCACTGAATTGGTATACATCAAAAGGTCAAAAAATACTGCTGGATAAACTTCAATCAATGACATTATTTCAAACAGAATTAGAAGACTAAAGCAAGCAACTGATCATTGGATATAATTGTTGGTCCAGACTCGGAGTAATGACAAAAAAATAATTCAATACTGATGAGATACCAATCGATTTGGAGGATAATGTTATCAGGACATATTCACCAAATGACAATAGTTAAAGAAAAGACACTGCTGTTAAATTGTTGCATAAGAACAACAATGTATGAACCAGTTATATCCACAGAAATTTAAAAAAAAATAAAGTGAATATTAATATCAAAGATATGTATCATGCATAAATAATCTCATTCTGTTCCATGAATTTAAAGAAGTTATTGAAGAGTAAGGTTATGACTGTTTTCTATTTGAAATGTTTCCTAGTATATTTCCTCTCTGTCTCCTAAGGGGTCTTTTTGCACATAAAATAAGCTTTTGTACTAATTTCTTCTGTCTATTAAATGACTCTTTAGAGGACATAATACAATCATATAAAGAGTCCATTCTTACCATCTGTTTTGTGAAAGATGTCATGGAATCAAAATAAATATAAAAAGTCAATATGAAACAGGTCATTGAAAGACTTATTGTTGATGACGTAGGGTTCAACGTCATTTTTCAGCACACAATATGCTTTACATGGCAGACAGTATTAATGGTGGAGGAAGAACCCAGAAAAATCCCTGGAAAGAAACATTGACCAACAAGAACCTACTGGCAACGTTTCTCACACACCCAAACTGGCAGACTCTGATACTTGAACCCATGCAGAGAGTGACGAGATAGCAGTGATCCATAACAGAGCGCTTTTGACAACTTGGTCACTCTGGGCTCCGCGTTCAAGGGTAATAGAGAGCAACACAATGATATAGTATGCTGTGGGGCACAAATGTTTAGCATAGTGTCAACTTTACTTTATCAGGTATATGGTCTATAATAACAGAAGTAAACTCCTTTAATGCCATTAGTTTATATGGCTCTATTTCACTAACTAGAATAGTCTGCATGTAAAATAAAAAACTTGATGACGCACATATGATGTGACTATAATTGTATACATATATTTATCCAAAGATTTATGAATATTTATGTGCATACGTTCATGCATGCATGGATGAACATGTGTATATAAATATGAATTTCTGGTTATTAGTAATATTTAGCATGTAATTGATAAAAAAACACTATATGATCAGGCACTGAATGGATATATATCAGCAAAGTCATAATACACTGCTGGATAGCACACAATCTTTAAAACTACCTAAAACAAAATTATATGAATTAAATAGGAAAAAAAAAAAAACAATGAAATAGTAAAATCAAAGTCATGTAGAATGCTTTAGTCTTATGAATCTGTTCCAATAATGTTTCCTTTCCGACTTCCTTAGGAATATTTCTGCACATAAAATCAAACTTTCAACTCTATAATATTTGGTTAACCCAGGGGGCCGGCGACGACGATTTTTTTAAGAGGTTTTTGCACCCTCTCTGGTTCCCCTTTAATTTGACGAATAGAGCTCTAAAATCGTTAAGGCTCCATTTGGCAAAAGGAGGCTTAAAATATTTTGCTTAAAATCTACCCCAATTAGAGAAGTCTGATTCGCCCCCTCTGCTGCTAAGGTGATCATTGTCTTCTATTTGAAATGTTCACTATTATTTTTCCTTTCAGTTTACTTAGGGATTTTTTTGCCAAAAAAGTAAGATTTTGTAATAATTTCTTCTGTCTATTAAATGAGTCTTTAAAGGACATAACACAATGATATCAACAGTCCAATCTTACAATCTGTTTTGTGAAAGATGTCATGGACATAAAAGAAAGATAAAAAATCATTATTACACGGGTAACTGAAAGGGTTGTTGTTGTTGATGTAGGGTTGAAAGCCATTTCTGAGCACAAAAGAGGCTTTACATGGCAGCCAGTATTAATGGTGGAGGAAGAACCCAGAAAGACCACTGGAAAGAAACACTGATAACAAGAAACTACTGGCAACATTTCTCACACACCCAAATTGGCAGACTCTGAGAATTGAACCCATGCAGACAGATTTGAGATGGCAGTGATCCATAACAGAGCGCTTTTGACAACTAAGTCACTCTGGGCTCCCCATTCAAAGGGTAATAGAGCGGAACACAATGATATAGTATGCTGTGGGGCTCCAATATTTAGCATATTGTCAACTTTACTTATCAGGTATATGCTCTATAATAACTGAAGTATATTCCATTAATGCAATCAGTTTCTATGGCTATATTTCACTAACTAGAATAGTCTGCATGTTGAAAAAAAGAACTTTATGACACACATATGATATGACTATTCTTGTTGACATATACTTAAGTTAAAGATTTATGGATATTTATGTGCATACGTTCATGCATGCATGATGAATATGTGTATATAAATATGAATTTCTGGGTATTAGTCATATTCAGCATGTAATTGATACAAATACACTATATGATCAGGCACTGAATGGATTTAAATTAATTCAAATAAAATTAGAAGAATAAAATAGGAAAATAAAATAAACAACGAAATAGTTCAATCAAAGTCGTGTAGAATGATTTAATCTTATGAATCTGGTCCATTAATGTTTCGATACAGATTTCCTTAGAATAACGCTGCACAAAAATCAAATTTTCTACTCTTTTCTTCTGTCTTACATGATTGTTTAGTAGAAGAAATACAATTATATCAAGAGATAATACTTACAATCTGTTTCGTGAAGGGTGTCATGAAAAAGAAGAAATATCAAAACTCAGTTATACGATATATGACTCATGAAAGGGTAATGGAGGAAAACACAAGGATATAATATGATGTAGGGTTCGAAGGGAGGGCTTAGTATCAACTTTACTTGTCACCTGTAACATCCATAATAACAGCAGTATATACATTTAATGCAGTCGGCCAGTTATGGATGGCAGTATTTCACTAAAAAGAATACTCTGCATGAAAAATAAAGAACTTGATGACACACATATGATGTGCCAATACTTCCAGACATGCATTTATCTAAAGATTAATGAGTCTTTATGTGCATACGTATATGTCTGCATGGATGAAACAATGAATTGGGCTATGAATTTCTGGTTATAAGTCATCTTCAGTCTGTGAGTGATGAAAATATACAATTCATTTAGGCACTGAATTGGTATACATCAAACCGTCATAAAATACTGCTGGATAAACTTCAATCAATGACATTATTTCAAACAGAATTAGAAGACTAAAGCAAGCAACTGATCATTGGATATAATTGTTGGTCCAGACTCGGAGTAATGACAAAATAAATAATTCAATACTGATGAGATACCAATCGATTTGGAGGATAATGGTGTCGGGACATATTCACCAAATGACAAAAGTTAAAGAAAAGACACTGCTGTTAAATTGTTGCATAAGAACAACAATTTATGAACCAGTAATTTCCATAGAAATGAAAGAAAAAAAAAAGTAAATATTAATATCAAAGATATGTATAATGCATAAATAATCTCATTCTGTTCCATGAATTTAGACAAGTTATTGAAGAGTAAGGTTATGACTGTTTTCTATTTGAAATGTTTCCTAGTATATTTCCTCTCTGTTTCCTAAGGGATCTTTTTGCACATAAAAAAAGATTTTTTACTAATTTCTTCTGTCTATTAAATGACTCTTTAGAGGACATAATACAATCATATAAAGAGTCCGTTTTTACCATCTGTTTTATGACAGATGTCATGGAATCAAAAGAAATATAAAAAGTCAATATGAAACAGGACATTGAAAGACTTATTGTTGATGATGTAGGGTTCAACGCCATTTTTCACCACACAATAGACTTTACATGGCAACCAGTATTAATTATGGAGGAAGAACCCAGAAAAGTCCCTGGAAAGAAACACCGACCAACAAGAACCTACTGACAACGTTTGTCACACACCCAAATTGGCAGACTCTGATACTTGAACCCATGCAGAGAGTGATGAGATAGCAGTGATCCATAACAGAGCGCGTTTGACAACTTGGTTACTCTTGGCTCCGCGTTCAAGGGTAATAGAGAGGAACACAATGATATAGTATGATGTGCGGCTCTAATGTTTAGCATTGTATCAACTTTATTTATCAGGTATATGGTCTATAATAACAGAAGTATATTCCTTTAATGCAATCAGTTTCCATGGCTTTATTTCACTAACTAGAATAGTCTGCATGTAAAATAAAGAACTTGATGACACAGATATGATGTTACTATACTTGTATTCATATCTTTATCTAAATATTTTGTTATGTATATTTGATATAAGTCATTTATATTTTTTTTTACTTATGTTTGTTAGATTTGAATTTGGGATTTTAAGTTTTAATATTCGTTCATTGAAGGGGGGTGGAGCTATACCTTATAGGATAACACCAGGTGTTGACCTCATTTTCTGACCTTGTTTCAGAGTGTAAACAATCTTCTAAAATGATTGGTTGATTCCAAGGACATCAGAGCTTTATTTTAAAAATGATTGGTTGATTCCAAAGACAAAATGGAGTAAAGTATAAATATCTTTCTAATTTAGTTGGGTCATACGATGTTTGCGTGATTTCTTGAACGTGAGATTGATCTGAGAGATTCTGGAAGGTTGTGACCCCTTTCTTGTTTTCGTAAAAACAGGTATATAAGTGATGTTTTGGAGCGAGATATTTAGTAGAAGTTGGGCTTTTATAATATTAAGTTGTGTCTTCTTTTTGAGTTATTTTTAATTACCGGGTACTGCAAATTGTGTCAAATCGTTTGGAGCAAGAGGAATTATTTTATTATTTATCTGGAAAAGAATATGTGCTCATAGATTTTCATTTGGATTATTAAAAAACTAAAACTGACTTCATCACGTGACATCGTCGTCCATATTGGATTACATCGTCAAGATTCGAACCGGGAACTATTAGAACATTTTATTATCAGGACACTTGTATTTCCACTACTGGATTATATTGTGAATTATATTTGGATTAATTTTTGGACTTGATTCTCTAAAACCGTAAGTTTATTTTCTTTTATGAAAATATTTCTACTCAATAAATTGTTTGTTATATTTTTACAAGCTTGTTATTTTCACTTCTTTCTATGTTGCTGCTTATTCGAGGCTAAGCACGTAACAATTTATTAATATTTATGTGAAAACGTTGATGCATGCATGGATGAACATGTGTATATAAATATGAATTTCTGGTTATTAGTCATATTCAGCATGTAATTGATCAAAAAACACTATATGATCAGGCACTCAATGTATATATATATATATATATATATATATATATATATATATATATATATCAGCAAAGTCATAATATACTGCTGGATAGCTCTCAATCTTTTAAATTACCTCAAACAAAATTAGAAGAAAAAAATAGGAAAATAAAATAAACAACGAAATAGTGAACTCAAGGTCGTGTAGATTGCTTTAATCTTATGAATCTGTTCCATTAATGATTCCTTTCCGATTTCTTTATGGAATAATTCTGCACACAAAATCAAACTTTCTACTCTTTTCTTCTGTCATCGATGATTGTTTAGTAGAAGGAAAACAATTTTATCAAGAGATCATACTTACGCCCTGTTTTGTGAAGGGTGTCATGAAAAAGAAGAAATATCAAAAATCAGTAATACGATATATGACTCATTGAAAGGGTAAAAGAGGAGAACACAAGGATTTAATATGATGTAGGGTTCGAAAAAATGACCAACAAGAAGCTACTGGCAACCTTTTTCACACACCCAAATTGGCAGACTCTGAGACTTGAACCCATGCAGACAGAGTTGAGATGGCAGTGATTCATAACAGAGTGCTTTTTACAACTCAGGCACTCTGGACTCCCCATTGAAAGGGTAATAGAGAGGAACACAATGATATAGTATGATGTAGGGCTCCAATCTTTAGCATAGTATCAACTTTACTTATCAGGTATATGGTCAATAATAATAGAAGTATATTCGTTTAATCCAGTAAGATTCTATGGCTATATTTCACTAACTAGAATAGTCTGCATGTAAAATAAAGAACTTTATGACACACATATGATGGGACTATACTTGTATAAATATATTTATCTAAAGATATATATTTATGTGCATACGTTCATGCTTGCATGGATGAACATGTGTATATAAATATAAATTTCTGGTTATTAGTCATATTCAGAATGCAATTGATAAAAATAGACTACATGAGCAGGCACTGAATGGATATATATCAGAAAGGTCATGCTGGATAGCAATCAATCTTGTAAATTACCTCAAACAAGATTAGAAGAATTTTTATGAAAATAAAATTAAAAACGAAATAGTTCTATTAAAGTAGTGTAGAAAGCTATAATCTTATGAATCTGGTCCATTAATGTTTCCATTCAGTTTTCCTTAGAAATAATTCTGCACAAAAATCAAACTTTCTACTTTTTTCTTCTGTCTTAGATGACTGTTTAGTAGAGGTAATACAATGATATCAAGAGATAATACTTACCAGCTGTTTTGTGAAGTGTGTCATGAAAAAGAAGAAATATCAAAAATCAGTAATGCAACGTACCTCATTGAAAGGGTAGGGGAGGAAAACACAAGGATATAATACGAGGTAGGGTTCGAATGGAGGGCTTAGTATCAACTTTACCTGTCAGATGTAACATCCATCATAACAGCAGTATATACATTTAATGCAGTCGGCCAGTTATGGATGGCAGTATTTCACTAAAAAGAATAGACTGCATGAAAAATAAAGAACTTGATGACACACATATGATGTGCCAATACTTCTAGACATGTAATTATCTAAGTTTAATAAGTCTTTATGTACATACGTATATGTCTGCATGGATGAAACAATGAATTGGGCTATGAATTGCTGGATTTTAGTGATCTGCAGTCTGTGAGTGATGAAAATATACAATTCATTTTGGCACTGAATTGGTATACATCAAAAGGTCAAAAAATACTGCTGGATAAACTTCAATCAATGACATTATTTCAAACAGAATTAGAAGACTAAAGCAAGCAACTGATCATTGGATATAATTGTTGGTCCAGACTCGGAGTAATGACAAAATAAATAATTCAATACTGATGAGATACCAATCGATTTGGAGGATAATGTTATCAGGACATATTCACCAAATGACAATAGTTAAAGAAAAGACACTGCTGTTAAATTGTTGCATAAGAACAACAATGTATGAACCAGTTATATCCACAGAAATTTAAAAAAAAAATAATGTGAATATTAATATCAAAGATATGTATCATGCATAAATAATCTCATTCTGTTCCATGAATTTAAAGAAGTTATTGAAGAGTAAGGTTATGACTGTTTTCTATTTGAAATGTTTCCTAGTATATTTCCTCTCTGTTTGCTAAGGGATCTTTTTGCACATAAAATAAGCTTTTGTACTAATTTCTTCTGTCTATTAAATGACTCTTTAGAGGACATAATACAATCATATAAAGAGTCCATTCTTACCATCTGTTTTGTGAAAGATGTCATGGAATCAAAATAAATATAAAAAGTCAATATGAAACAGGTCATTGAAAGACTTATTGTTGATGACGTAGGGTTCAACGTCATTTTTCAGCACACAATATGCTTTACATGTCAGCCAGTATTAATTATGGAGGAAGAACCCAGAAAAATCCCTGGAAAGAAACATTGACCAACAAGAACCTACTGGCAACGTTTCTCACACACCCAAATTGGCAGACTCTGATACTTGAACCCATGCAGAGAGTGATGAGATAGCAGTGATCCATAACAGAGCGCTTTTGACAACTTGGTCACTCTGGGCTCCGCGTTCAAGGGTAATAGAGAGCAACACAATGATATAGTATGCTGTGGGGCACAAATGTTTAGCATAGTGTCAACTTTACTTTATCAGGTATATGGTCTATAATAACAGAAGTAAACTCCTTTAATGCCATTAGTTTATATGGCTCTATTTCACTAACTAGAACAGTCTACATTTGAAAAAAAACAACTTGATGACACACATATGATATGACTATACTTGTATACACATATGTATCTAAAGATTTATGGATATTTATGTGCATACGTTCATGCATGCATGGATGAACTTGTGAATATAAATATGAATTTCTGGTTATTAGTCATATTCAGCATGTAATTGAGAAAAATACACTAAATGATCAGGCACTGAATGGATATATATCAGCAAAGTCATAATATAATGCTGGATAGCACTCAATCTTTTAAATCACCTCAAACAAAATTAGAGGAAAAAATTAGGAAAATAAAAAAGAGACGAAATAGTTAAATCAAAGTCGTGTAGAATGCTTTAATCTTATGAATCTGTTCCATTAATATTTCCTTTCCGATTTCCTTAGGAAGAATTCTGCACATAAAATCAAACTTTCTACTCTTTTGTTCTGTCTTAGATGATTGTTTAGTAGAAGTAATACAATTATATCAAGAGATAATACTTACCAGCTGTTTAGTGAAGGGTGTCATGAAAAAGAAGAAATATGAAAAATCAGTAATACGATATATGACTCATTGAAAGGATAATAGAGGAGAACACAAGGATATAATATGATGAAGGGATCGAATGGAGGGCTTAGTATCAACTTTACTTGTCAGCTGTAACATCCATAACAACAGAAGTATATACATTCAATGCGTGATGCCAATTACTCTGCATGAAAACTAAAGAACTTGATGACACACATATGATGTGCCAATACTTCTTTACATGTATATCTCTAAACATTAATGAATCTTTATGTGCATACGTATATGTCTGCATGGATGAAACAATGAATTGAGGTATGAATTTCTGGTTATTAGTCATCTTCAGTCTGTGAGTGATGAAAATATACAGATCATTTAGGCACTGAATTGGTATGCATCAAAAGGACATAAAATACTGCTGGATAAACTTCAATCAATGACATTATTTCAAACAGAATTAGAAGACTAAAGCAAGCAACTGAACATTGGATATATATATATATTGGTCCGGACTCGGAATAATTACAAAATAAATAATATAATACTGATGAGATTCCAATGGATTTGGAGGATAATCTGATTAGGACATATTTACAAAATGACAATAATTAAAGAAAAGACATTGATGTTAAATTGTTGCATTTGAACAAGAATGTATGAATAAGATATTGCCAAAGAAATGAAAATAAAATAAACGGAATATTATTATGAAAGATATGTATAATGCATTAATCATCTCTGTTCCATGAATTAAGAGAAGTTATTGAAGAGTAAGGTTACGACTGTTTTCTTTTTGAAATGTTTCCTTTTATTTTTCCTCTGTGTCGTAAGGGATATTTTGCACATAAAATAAGATTTTGTACTAATTTCTTCCGTCTATTAGATGACTCTTTAGAGAACATAATACTATCATATAAAGAGTCCATTCTTTCCATCTGTTTTGTGAAAGATGTCATGGAAAGAAAAAAAATATCAAAAGTCAATATGATACAGGTCAGTGAAAGGGGTATCAGGACATCTCCCCCCCCCGACATATCCCCCCGGACATCTCCCCCCTGGACTTTTCCCCCCCCATCAAATAGGACTTCCCCCCCCAGTCATTTCCCCCCCCCCAGTCATTTCTCCCCCATTATCTTTATACTACTTTATTTATATATAGTAACATTTAGCTTTGATGTATACTCGCACCTCGCATCACCGTTAGTGCATAGGTATGACTGTTGTCACCTGAAATAAATGCATTAAATGTAAAATATCTACTCCCTCCCTCTCTCTCTCTCTCTCTCACTCTCTCTCTCTCTCTCTCTCTCTCTCTCTCTCTCTCTCTCTCTCTCTCTCACACATACAATCATGCTTTTACTCACTGTAGAACAGGAGGTTTCTTTGAACTATAAAGAGGCTTCAGTCTAACCTTTATTTATTGTGCATATTTGATATATTTAAGATAAACAACAGAAGGATTAGCCATCGTTCAATTAATTGTAGTTGTTTCAGTACACGCACGTATCAGTCATACTTATTTCCTTATTTTCATATATCATTAAATATTGTATTTGCATTACCATCAATAGTGTTTTGTTGTTAATCCGGAAATCCCAAACTCGGTTTTCTTGTTACAAATCTTGTTATCTTTATTTCAAATAACCTTTTTCTTTTAACATAACTTAATATAAGTTTTTATAATTAAATATGAATTAAGTTTTAAGATAATGGGGAGGAAATGAATGGGGCGGAAAAGTCCTATTTGATGGGGGGGGGGAAGTCCAGGGGGGAAATGTCCGGGGGGGGATATGTCGGGGGGGAAGTCTGGGGGGGGGAAATGTCCGGGGGGAGATGTCCTAGACCCATTGAAAGGGTTGCTGTTGTTGTTGTTGTTGGATGGTTAAACACTATTTTCTGCACAGAATAGGCTTGATATGGCAGCCACAATTAATAGTGGAGGAAGAACCCAGAAAAATCCATGGAAAGAAACACTGACTAACAAGAAGCTACTGGCAACCTTTCTCAAACACCCAAATCGGCAGACTCTGAGACTTGAACCCATGCAGACAGAGGTGAGATGGCAGTGATCCATAACAGAGCACATCTGACAACTCAGTCACTCTGGGCTCCCCATTCAAAGGGTAATAGAGCGGAACACAATGATATAGTGTGCTGTGGGGCTCCAATGTTTAGCATATTGTCAACTTTACTTATCAGGTATATGCTCTATAATAACTGAAGTATATTCCATTAATGCAATCAGTTTATATGGCTATATTTCACTAACTAGAACAGTCTACATGTTGAAAAAAAGAACTTTATGACACACATATGATATGACTATTCATGTTGACATATACTTAAGTTAAAGATTTATGGATATTTATGTGCATACGTTCATGCATGCAAGGATGAATATGTGTATATAAATATGAATTTATGGGTATTAATCATATTCAGCATGTAATTGATACAAATACACTATATGATCAGGCACTGAATGGATTTAAAATAATTCAAATAAAATTAGAAGAATAAAATAGGAAAATAAAATAAACAACGAAATAGTTCTATCAAAGTCGTGTAGAATGATTTAATCTTATGAATCTGGTCCGTTAATGTTTCGATACAGATTTCCTTAGAATAATACTGCACAAAAATCAAATTTTCTACTCTTATCTTCTGTCTTACATGATTGTTTAGTAGAAGAAATACAATTATATCAAGAGATAATACTTACAATCTGTTTCGTGAAGGGTGTCATGAAAAAGAAGAAATATCAAAACTCAGTTATACGATATATGACTCATGAAAGGGTAATGGAGGAAAACACAAGGATATAATATGATGCAGGGTTCGAAGGGAGGGCTTAGTATCAACTTTACGTGTTAGCTATACCATTTATTATTACAGAATTATATACATTTAAAGCATTCAGCCAGTTAAAGATGGCTATATTTCACTAAAAAGAATAGCCTGCATGAAAAATAAAGAACATGATGACACACACATGATGTGCCAATACTATATTAACAGAAGTATATTCCTTTAATGCAATCAGTTTCAATGGCTATATTTCACTAACTAGAATAGTCTGCATGTAAAATAAAGAACTTGACGACACACATATGATGTGACTATACTTGTATACATATATTTATCTAAAGATTTATGAATATTTATGTGCATACGTTCATGCAGGCATGGATGAACATGTGTACATAATTATTAATTTCTTGTTATTAGTCATATTCAGCATGCTATTGATAAAAATAGACTACATGATCAGGCACTGAATGGATATATATCAGCAAAGTCATGCTGGATAGCATTCAATCTTTTAAATTACCTCAAACAAAATTAGAAGAATAAAATAGGAAAATAAAATTAACAACGAAATAGGTCAATCAAAGTAGTGTTGAATGCTATAATCTTATGAATCTGGTTCATTAAAATTTCCATTCAGATTTCCTTAGGAATAATTCTGCACAAACATCAAACTATCTACTTTTTTCTTCTCTCTTAGATGATTGTTTAGTAGAAGTAATACAATTATATTAAGAAATCATACTTACCAGCTGTTTTGTGAAGAGTGTCATGAAAAAGAAGAAATATCAAAAATCAGTAATGCAACATACATCATTGAAAGGGTAATGGAGGAACGCACAAGGATATAATATGATGTATGGTTCGAATGGAGGGCTTAGTATCAACTTTACTTGTCAGCTGTAACATCCATAAGAACAGAAGTATATACATTTAAAGCATTCAGCCAGTTATGGATAGCAGTATTTCACTAAAAAGAATAGTCTGCATCAAAAATAATGAACTTGATGACACACACATGATGTGCCAATACTTCTATGCAAGTATTTATCGAAAGATGTATGAATCTTTATGTGCATATGTATATGTCTGCATAGATGAAAAAAATGAATTGGGGTATGAATTTCTGGTTATTAGTCATCTTTAGTCTGTGAGTGATGAAAATATGCAATTCATTTAGGCACTGAATTGGTATACATCAAAAGGTCATAAAATACTGCTGGATAAAGTTAATTAAATGACATTATTTCAAACAGAATTAGAAGACTAAAGCAAGCAATTGAATATTGGATATATATGTTGGTTCAGACGCAGAGTAATCACACAATAAATAATTCAATACTGATGAGATTTCAATGGATTTGGAGGATAATGTTATCAGGACATATTCACAAAATGATAATCATTAAAGAAAAGACACTGATGTTAAATTGTTGCATAAGAACAACAATGTATGAACCAGATATTGCCACAGAAATGAAAATAAAATAAACGGAATATTAATATCAAATATATGTGTTATGCATTAATCATCTCATTATGTTTCATGAATTTAGAGAAGATACTGAAGAGCAAGGTTATGACTGTCTTCTATTTGAAATGTTTCCTATTTCTTTTCTCTGTATACTTAGGGATTTGTTTGCACATAAAATAAGATTTTGTACTTATTTCTTCCGTCTATTAAATGATTCTTTAGAGAACATAATACAATCAAAAAAAGAGTCCATTCTTTCAATCTGTTTTGTGATTGAAGTCATGGAAAAAAAAAGAAATATCAAAAGTCAATATGATACAGGTCATTGAAAGGGTTGTTGTTGTTGCAAGATTCAACGCCATTTATCAGCACAGAATAGGTTTTACATGGCAGCCAGTATAAATAATGGCGGAGGAAGAACCCAGAAAAATCCATGGAAAGAAACACTGACAAACAAGAAGCTACTGACAAACTTTCTCACACACCCAAATTGGCAGACTCTGAGACTTGAACCCATGCAGACAGAGGTGAGATGGTAGTGATCCATAAAAGATCGCTTTTGACAATTCAGTCACTCCGAGCTCTCCATTCAAAGGGTAATAGAGAGGAACAAAATGATATAGTATGCTGTCGGGCTCAAATGCTTAGCATAGTATCAATTTTACTTATCAGGTATATGGTCAATAATAACAAAAGTATATTCCTTTAAGGCAATCAGTTTCTATGGCTATATTTCACTAACTAGAATAGTCTGCATGTAAAAGAAAGAACTTGATGACACAAATATGATGTGACTATACTTGTATAGATATATTAATCTAAATATTTATGAATATTTATGTGCATACGTTCATGCAGGCATGGATGAACATCTGTATATAAATATGAATTTCTGGTTATTAGTCATATTTAGCATGTAATTGATAAAAAAAACCTATATGATCAGGCACTGAATGGATATATATCAGCAAAGTCATAATATACTGCTGGATAGCACTCAATCTTTTTAACTATCTCAAACAAAATTAGATGAATAAAATAGGAAAATAAAATAAACAATTAAATAGTTAAATCAAGGTTGTGTAGAATGCTTTAATCTGATGAATTTGTTCAATAATGTTTCCTTTCAGATTTCCTTAGGAATAATTCTGCACATAAAATTAAACTTTCTACCCTTTTCGTCTCTCTTAGATGATTGTTTAGTAGAAATAATACAATTATAACAACAGATAATACTTACTAGCTGTTTTGTGAAGGGTGTCATGAAAAAGAAGAAATATCAAAAATCAGTAATACGATATATGACTCATTGAAAAGGTAATAGAGGAGAACACAAGGATATAATAATGTAGGGTTCGAAGGGAGGGCTTAGTATCAACTTTACTTGTCAGCTGTAACATCCATAACAACAGAAGTATATACATTTAAAGCATTCAGACAGTTATGGATGGCAGTATTTCACTAAAAAGAATAGTCTGCATGAAAAATAAAGAACTTGATGACACACATATGATGTGCCAATACGTCTATACATGTATATCTCTAAGATTAATGAATCTTTATGTGCATACGTATATGACTGCATGGATGAAAACATGAATTTGGGTAGGAATTTCTTGTTTTTAGTCATCTTCAGTCTGTGAGTGATGAAAATATACAATTCATTTAGGCACTGAATTGGTATACATCAAAAGGTCATAAAATACTGCTGAATAAACTTCAATCAATGACATTGTTTCAAACAGAATTAGAAGACTAAAGCAAGCAACTGAACATTGCATATATATGTTGGTCCAGACTAGGAGTAATGACAAATAAATAATTCAATACTGATGAGATTCCAATGCATTTGG
The DNA here is from genome assembly GCA_030141615.1 of Unio pictorum. Lineage (NCBI taxonomy): Eukaryota > Metazoa > Mollusca > Bivalvia > Unionida > Unionidae > Unio > Unio pictorum. The sequence continues at coordinate 9,504,221 of JARLTB010000011.1, read as the reverse complement.
AGAATAATTTTATCAGCACATAATCACAAAATGACAATCATGAAAGAAAACATACTGAAGTTAAACTTTTGCTTAAAAACAACAATGTATGAACCAGATATTGCCACAGAAATGAAAATAAAATAAACGGAATATTAATATCAAAGATATGTATAATGCATTAATCATCTCATTCTCATCCATGAATTTAGAGAAGTTACTGAAGAGAAAGGTGATCACTGTCTTCTATTTGAAATGTTTCCTGTGACTTTTTCCTCTCTGTGTTCTAAGAGATATTTTTGCACATAAAATAAGATTTTGTACTAATTTCTTCCGTCCATTAAATGACTCTTTAGAGTATATAATGCAATCATATAAAGAGTCCATTCATTCCATCTGTTTTGTGAAAGATGTCACGGAAATAAAAGCAATATCAAAAATCAATATGATAGAGGTCATTGAAAGGGTTGTTGTTGTTGTTGTTGTAGGGTTCAACAACATATTTCAGCACAGAATAGGCTTTATATGGCAGCCAGTATTAATGGTGGAGGAAGAACCCAGAAAAATCCCTGGAAAGAAACACGGACCAACAAGAAGCTACTAGCAACATTTCTCACACACCCAAATTGGCAGAGTCTGAGACTTGTACCCATGCAGACAGACGTGAGATGGCAGTGATCCATAACAGAGCGCTTTTGACAACTCAGTCAATCTGGGCTGCCCATTCAAAGGGTAATAGAGAGGAACACAATGATATAGTGTGCTGTGGGGCTCCAATGTTTAGCATATTGTCAACGTTACTTATCAGGTATATGCTCTATAATAACTGAAGTATATTCCATTAATGCAATCATTTTCTATGGCTATATTTCACTAACTAGAATAATATGCATATAAAACAAAGAACTTGATGACATAGATATGATGTGACTATACTTGTATACATATATTTATCTAAAGATTTTGTTATGTATATTTGAAATAAGTAATTTATATTTTTTTTTGTGTGTGTTAGATTTAAATTTGGCATTTTTAGTTTTAAGATTCGTTCATTAAAGGAGGGGGGGGGGTTGACCTGTACCTTAAAGGATAAACATCAGGTGTTGACCTCATTTTCTGACCTTCCATCAGAATGTAAACAAGCTTCTGAAATGATTGGTTGATTCCAAGGACATTAGAGCTTTATTTTAAAAATGATTGGTTGATTCCAAGGACAAAATGGAGTAAAGTATACAAATCTTTCTAATTTAGTTCTGTCATACGAAATTTGCATGATTTCTTGAACGTGAGATTGATCTGAGAGATTCTGGGAGGTCGTGACCCCTTTGTTGTTTACGTAAAAACAGGTATGTAAGTGATGTTTTGGAGCTTGATATTTAGTAGAGGTTGGGCTTTTATAATATTAAGTTGTGTCTTCTTTTTGAGTAATTTTTAATTACCGTGTACTGCAAATTGTATCAATTCGTTAGGAGCAAGAGGAATTATTTTATTATTTATCTGGAAAAGAGTAAGTGCTCATAGATTTTCATTTGGATTATTATAAAAGTAAAACTGACTTCATCACGTGACATCCTCGTCCATATTGGATTACAACGTCAAGATTCGAACCGGGAACTATAAGGACATTTTATTATCAAGACTCTTGCAATTCCACTAGTGGATTATATTGAAAATTCTTTTTGGAATAATTTTTGGGCTTGATTCTCTAAAACTGTAAGTTGATTTATTTTCTTTTATGAAAATATTTGTACTCAATAAATTGTTTGTTAAATTTTTACAAGCTTGCTATTTTCACTTCTTTCTATGTTGCTGTTTATTCGAGGCTAAGCACGTAACAATTTGTGAACATTTATGTGCATACGTTCATGCAGGCATGGATGAAAATGTGTATATAAATATGAATTTCTGGTTATTAGTCATATTCAGCATGTAATTGATAAAAATACACTATATGATCAGGCACTGAATGGATATATATCAGTAAAGTCATAATATACTGCTTTAGAGCACTCAATCTTTTAAACCACCTCAAACAAAATTAGATGAATAAAATAGGAAAATAAAATAAACAATGAAATAGTTAAATCAAAGTCGTGTAGATTGCTTTAATCTTATGAATGTGTTCCATCAATGGTTTCTTTCCGATTTCCTTAGGAATAATTCTGCACATAAAATTAAACTTTCTACTCTTTTCTTCTGTCTTAGATGATTGTTTTGTAGAAGAAATACAATTATATGAAGAGATGATACTTATGCCCTGTTTTGTGAAGGGTGTCATGAAAAAGAAGAAATAGAAAAGATCAGTAATACCATATATGACTCATTGAAAGGGTAATAGAGGAGAACACAAGAATATAATAATGTAGGGTTCGAATGCAGGGCTTAGTATCAAATTTACTTATCAGCTGTAACATTCATTATTACGAAAGTATATACATTTAAAGCATTCAGCCAGTTATGGATGGCTATATTTCACTAAAAAGAATAGTCTGCATGAAAAATAAAGAACATGATGACACAAACATGATGTGCCAATACTTCTATACATGTATTTATCTAAAGATTTATGAATCTTTATGCACATACGTATATGTCTGCATGGTTGAAAACAATATGATACAGGTCATTGAAAGGGTTGTTGTTGTTGTAGGTTTCAACACCATTTTGCAGCACATAATATGATTTACATGGCAGCCAGTATTAATGGTAGAGGAAGAACCCAGAAAAATCCCTGGAAAGAAACACTGACCAACAAGGAGGTGCTGGCAACATTTCAGCCCCCCCCCCCCACCAATTGGCAGACTCTGAGACTTGAACCCATGCAGACAGATTTGAGATGCCAGTGATCCATAACAGAGCGCTTTTGACAACACAGTCACTCTGAGCTCTCCATTGAAAGGGTAATAGAGAGGAACACAATGATATATTATGCTGTCGGGCTCCAATGTTTAGCATAGTATCAACCTTACTTATCAGGAATATGGTCTATAATAACAGAAGTATATTCCCTTAATGCAATCAGTTTCTATGGCTATATTTCACTAACTAGAACAGTCTACATGTAAAAAAAGAACTTGATGACACACATATGATATGACTATACATGTACACATATATTTATCTAAAGATTTATGGATATTTATGTGCATACGTTCATGCATGCATCGTTGAACAAGTGTATATAAAGATGAATTTCTGGTTATTAGTCATATTCAGCATGTAATTGATAAAAATACACTCTATAATCAGGCAATGAATGGATATATATCAGCAAATTCATGCTGGATAGCACTCAATCTTGTAAATTACCTCAAACAAAATTAGAACAAAAAAAAATAGAAAAATAAAATAAAGAACGAAATAGTTTAATCAAAGACGTGTAGAATGCTTTAATCTCATCAATCTGTTCCATTAATGTTTCCTTTCAGATTTCTTCAGGAATAATTCTGCACATAAAATTAAACTTTCTATACTCTTTTAATCTGTCTTAGATGATTGTGTAGTAGATAAAATATAATTATATGAAGAGATAATACTTACGCTCTGTTTTGTGAAGTTTGTCATGAAAAAGAAGAAATATCAAAAATCAGTAATGCAACATAAGTCATTGAAAGGATAATGGAGGAGAACACAAGGATAAAATATGATGTAGGGTTCGAATGGAGGGCTTAGTATCAACTTCACTTGAAAGCTGTAACATTCAATATTACAGAAGTATATACATTTAAAGCATTCAGGCAGTTAAGAATGGCTATATTTCACTAAAAATAATAGTCTGCATGAAGAAAAAAAAAAACTTAATGACACACATATGATGTGCCAATACCTCTATACATGTATTTATCTAAAGCTTAATGAGTCTTTATGTGCATGCATATATGTCTACATGAATGAAACAATGAATTGGGGTATAAATGTCTGGTTATTAGTCATCTTCAGTCTGTGAGTGATGCAAATATACAATTCATTTAGGCACTGAATTGATATACATCAAAACGTCAAACCATACTGATGGATAAACTTCAATCAATGACATTGTTTCAAACAGAATTAGAAGACTAAAGCAAGCAACTGAACCTTGGATATAATTGTTGGTCCTGACTCGGAGTAATGAGAAATAATTCAATGCTGATGAGATTCCAATGGATTTAGAGGATAATGTTATCAGGACATATTCACAAAATGACACTGATGTTAAATTGTTGTATAAGACCAACAATGATTGAACCAGATTTTGCCACAGAAATGAAAATAACAAACGGAACATTATTATCAAAGATATGTATAATGCATTAATCGTCTCATTCTTTTCCACGAATTTAGAGAAGTTATTGAAAAGTAAGGTTATGACTTTCTTCTATTTAAAATGTTTCCTATTATTTTTACTCTCTGTTTCCATAGGGATTTTTAGCACATAAAATAAGATTTTATACTAATTTCTTCAGTCTATTAAATGACTTTTTAGAGGACATAATACAATCATATCAAGAGTCCATTCTTACAATATGTTTTGTGAAAGATCTCATGGAAACAAAAGAAATATCAAAAGTCAATATGATACAGGTCATTGAAAGGGTTCTTGTTGTTGTTGTAGGGTTCAACACCATTTTTCTGCACAGAGTAGGCTTTACATGGAAGCCAGTATTATTGGTGGAGGAAGAGCCCAGAACAATCCCTGGAAAGAAACACTGACCAACAAGAAGCTACTGGCAACCTTTCTCACACACACAAATTGGCAGACTCTGAGACTTGAACCCATGGAGACAGAGGTGAGATGGCAGTGATCCATAACAGAGCGCTTTTGACAACTCAGTCACTCTGGGATCCACATTGAAAGGGTAATAAGGAGGAACACAATGATATAGTATACTGTGGGGCTAAAATGTTTAGAACAGTATCAACTTCACTTATCAGGTATATGGTCTATAATAACAAAAGTATATTCCTTTAATACAATCAGTTTCTATGGCTATATTTCACTAACTAGAATAGTCTGCATGTAAAATAAAGAACTTGATGACACAAATGAAATTACTATACTTGTATACATATATTTATCTAAAGATTTATGAATATTTATGTGCATACGTTCATGCATGCATGGATGAACATGTGTATATAAATATGAATATCTGGTTATTAGTCATATTCAGCATGTAATTGATAAAAATACCATATATGATCAGGCACTGAATGGATATATATCATCAAAGTAATAATATACTGCTTTATAGCACTCAATCTTTTAAACTACCTCAAACAAAATAAGGTGAATAAAATAGGAAAATAAAATAAACAATGAAATGGTTAAATTAATGTCGTGTAGAATGCTTTAATCTTATGAATCTGTTCTATTAATGTTTCCTTTCCGATTTCCTTAGGAATAATTCTGCACATAAAATCATAATTTCTACTCTTTTCTTCTGTCTTAGATGACTGTTTAGTAGAAGTAATGCAATAATATCATAAGATAATACATACGCACTGTTTAGTGAAGTGTGTCATGAAAAAGAAGAAATAACAAAAATCAGTAATACAATACATGTCTCATTGAAGGGATAATAGGGGAGATCACAAGGATATAATATGATGTAGGGTTCGGATGGAGGACTTAGAAACAACTTTACTTGTCAGCTGTAACATCCATAAGAACAGAAGTATCTACATTTAAAGCATTCAGCCAGTTATGGATGGCTATATTTCACTAAAAAGAATAATCTGCATGAAATATAAAGAACATGATGACAAACACATGATGTGCCAATACTTCTATACATGTATTTATCTAAAGATTTATGAATCTTTATGTGCATACGTATATGTCTGCATGGATGAAAACATGAATTGGGGTATGAATTTCTGGTTATTATTCATCTTCAGTCTGTGAGTGATGAAAATATACAATTCATTTAGGCACTGAATTGATATACATCAAAATGTCATAAAATACTGCTGGATAAATTTCAATCAATGACGTTATTTCAAACAAAATTAGAAAACTAAATGTAGCAACTGAACACTGGATATATATGTTGGTCTAGACTCAGAGTAATGACAAAATAAATAATAATTCAATACTGATGAGATTCCAATGGATTTGGAGGATAATGTTATCAGGACATATTCACAAAATGACAAGCATTAAAGAAAAAACATTGATGTTAAATTGTTGGATAAGAACAACAATGTTTGAATCAGATATTACATCAGAGATGAAATTAAAATAAACGGAATATTAATATCAAAGATATGTATAATGGATTGATCAACTCATTCTGTTCCATTTACGGAAGTTATTGAAAGTAAAGTTATCACTGTTTTCTATTTTGAAATGTTTCCTATTATTTTTTCTCTCTGTTTCTTTAGGGATTTTTTGCACATAAAATAAGATTTATACTAATTTCTTCCGTCAATTAAATGACTGTTTAGAGGACATAATACAATCCTATCGACAGTCCATTCTTACCATCTGTTTTGTGAAAGATCTCATGGAAATAAAAGAAATATCAAATATCAATATGATACAGGTCATTGAAAGGGTTGTTGTTGTTGTTGTTGTTGTAGGGTTCAGCGCCATCTTTCAGCATACAATAGGCTTTACATGCCAGCCAGTATTAATGGTGGAGGAAGAACCCAGAAAAATCCATGGAAAGAAACACTGACTAACAAGAAGCTACTGGTAATCTTTATCACACACCCAAATTGGCTGACTCAGAGACTTGAACCCATGCAGACTGAGGTGAGATGGCAGTGATCCATAAAAGAGCGTTTTTGACAACTCACTCACTCTGGGCTCCCCATTCAAAGGGTAATAGAGAGGAACACAATGATATAGTATGTTGTGGGGCTCCAATGTTTAGCATAGTATCAACTTTACTTATCAGGTATATGGTCTATAATAACAGTCTATAATAACAGAAGACTATTCGTTTAATGCAATCAGTTTCTATGGCTATATTTCACTAACTACAATAGTCTGGATGTAAAAATAAAGAACTTGATAACACACATATGATGTGACTATACTTGTATACATATATTTATCTAAAGATATATGAATATTTATGTGCATACGTTCATACATGCATGGATGAACATGTGTATATAAATATTAATTTCTGCTCATTATTCATATTCAGCATGTAAATCATAAAAATACACTATATGATCAGGCACTGAATGGATATATATCAGCAAATTCATGCTGGCAACCACTCAATCTTTTAAATTACCTGAAACAAAATTAGAAGAAAAAAATAGGAAAAAAAAACGAATTAGTTAATTTAAAGTCATGTAGAATGCGTTAATCTCATGAATCTGTTCCATTAATGTTTCCTTTCCGATTTATTTGGGAATAATTCTGCACAGAACATCACACTTTCTACTCTTTTCTTCTGTGTTAGATGATTGTTTAGAACAAGTAAAAAAAATTATATCAATAGATAATACTTACTAGCTGTTTTGTTAAGGGTGTCATGAAAAAGAAGAAATATAAAAAATCAGTAAAACGATATATGACTGATTGAAAGGGTAATAGAGGAGAACACAAGGATATAATATGATGTAGGGTTCGAAGAGAGGGCTTAGTATCAACTTTACTTGTCAGCTGTAACATCCATAAGAACAGAAGTATATACATTTAAAGCATTCAGCCCGTTATGGATGTCAGTATATCACTAAAAAGAATAGTCTGCATGAAAAATAAAGAACTTGATGACACACATATGATGTGTCAATACTTCTATATATGTATATCTCTAAACGTTAACGAATCTTTATGTGCATACGTATATGTCTGCATGGATGAAAAGATGAATTGGGCTATGAATTTCTGGTTATTAGTCATCTTCAGTCTGTGAGTGATGAAAATATACAATTCATTTAAGCACTGATTTGGGAAACATCAAAAGGTCATAAAACACTGCTGGATAAACTTCAATCAACGACATTATTTCAAACAGAATTAGAGGACTAAAGCAAGCAACTGAACATTGGATATATATATATATATATATATATATATATATATATTGGTCCGGACTCAGAGTAATGACAAAATAAATAATTCAATACTGATGAGTTTCCAATGGATTTGGAGGATAATATTATCAGGACATATTCACAAAATGACAATAATTAAAGAAAAGACAATGATGTTAAACTGCTGCATAAGAACAACAATGTATGAACAAGATATTGCCACAGAAATGAAAATAAAATAAACGGAATATTATTATGAAAGATATGTATAATGCATTAATTATCTCTGTTCCATGAATTAAGAGAAGTTATTGAAGAGTAAGGTTATGACTGTTTTGTTTTTGAAATGTTTCCTTTTATTTTACCTCTGTGTCATAAGAGATATTTTAAATGACGATTTAGAGAAAAAATACAATCATATAAACAGTCCATTCATTCCATCTGTTCTGTGAAAGATGTCATGGAAAGAAAAGAAATATCAAAAGCCAATATGATACAGGTCATTGAAAGGGTTCTTGTTGTTGTTGCAGGGTTCAACACAATTTTTCAGCACAGAATAGGCTTTACATGGCAGCCAGTATTAATGGTGGAGGAAGAACCCAGAAAAATCCCTGGAAAGAAACACTGACCAACAAGAAGCTACTGGCAACCTTTCTCACACACCCAAATTGGCAGACTCTGAGACTTGAACCCATGCAGACAGAGGTGAGATGGCAGTGATCCATAACAGAGCGCTTTTGACAACTCAGTCACTCTGGGATCCACATTGAAAGGGTAATAAGGAGGAACACAATGATATAGTATACTGTGGGGCTAAAATGTTTAGAACAGTATCAACTTCACTTATCAGGTATATGGTCTATAATAACAAAAGTATATTCCTTTAATACAATCAGTTTCTATGGCTATATTTCACTAACTAGAATAGTCTGCATGTAAAATAAAGAACTTGATGACACATATGAAATTACTATACTTGTATACATATATTTATCTAAAGATTTATGAATATTTATGTGCATACGTTCATGCATGCATGGGTGAACATGTGTATATAAATATGAATTTCTGGTTATTAGTCATATTCAGCATGTAACTGATGAAAAAACACTATATGATCAGGCACTGAATGGATATATATCAGCAAATTCATAATATACTGCTGAATAGCACTCTATCTTTTAAACTACCTCAAACAAAATTACGTGAATAAAATTGGACAATAAAATAAACAATGAAATGGTTAAATCAAAGTCGTGTAGAATGCTTTAATCTTATGAATCTGTTCTATTAATGTTTCCTTTCCGGTTTCCTTAGGAATAATTCTGCACATAAAATCATACTTTCTACTCTATTCTTCTGTCTTAGATGACTGTTTAGTAGAAGTAATACAATTATATCATGAGATAATACTTACGCACTGTTTTGTGAAGTGTGTCATGAAAAAGAAGAAGTATCAAAAATCAGTAATACGATATATGACTCATTGTAAGGGTAAGAGCGGAGAACACAAGGATATAATATGATGTAGGGTTCGGATGGAGGACTTAGTATCAACTTTACTTGTCAGCTGTAACATCCATAACAACAGAAGTATATACATTTAAAGCATTCAGCCAGTTATGGATGGCTTTATTTCACTAAAAAGAATAGCCTGCATGAAAAATAAAGAACATGATGACACACACATGATGTGCCAATACTTCTATACATGGATTTATCTAAAGGTTTATGAATCTTTATGTGCATACGTATAAGTTTGCATGGATGTAAACATGAATTGGGGTATGAATTTCTGGTTATTAGTCATCTTCAGTCTGTGAGTGATGAAAAGATACAATTCATTTAGGCACTGAATTGATATACATCAAAATGTCATAATATACTGCTGGATAAACTTCAATCAATGATATTATTTCAAAGAGAATTAAAAGACTAAAGCAAGCAACTGAACACTGGATATATATGTTGGTCCAGGCTCGGAGTAATGACAAAATAAATAATTCAATACTGATGAGATTCCAATGGATTTGGAGGATAATGCTATCAGGACATATTCACAAAATGACAATAATTAAAGATAAGACACTGATGTTAAATTGTTGATAAGAACAACAATGTATGAACCAGATATTGCCACCGAAATGAAAATAAAATAAACGGAATATTATTATCAAAGATATGTATACTGGATTAATCATCTCATTCTGTTCCATGAATTCACAGAAGTTATTGAAGAGTAAAGTTATCATTGTTTTCTATTTGAAATATTTCCTATTATTTCTCCTCTATGTCCTAAGGGATATTTTTGCACATTAAATAAGATTTTGTACTAATTTCTTCCATGTATTACATTTTTTTTAGTGAACATAATACAATGATTTAAAGAGTCCATTCTTTCCATCTGTTTTGTGAAAGATGTCATGGAAATAAAAGAAATATCAAAAGTCAATAAGATACAGATAATTGAAAGGGTTGTTGTTGTTGTTGTACGGTTCAACACCATTTTTCAGTACAGAATAGGCTTTAAATGGTAGACATTATTAATGGTGGAGTAGGAACCCAGAAAAATCCCTGAAAAGAAACACTGACCAACAAGAAGCTACTAGCAATATTTCTCACCCAAATTGGCAGACTCTGAGAGTTGAACCCATGCAGACTGAGGTGAGAGTGATCCTTAACAGAGCGCTTTTGACAACTCAGTCACTCTGGGCTCCCCATTCAAATGGTAATAGAGAGGAACACAATGATATAGTATGTTGTGGGGCTCCAATGTTTAGCATAGTATCAACTTTACTCATCAGGTATATGGTCTATAATAACACAAGTATATTCCTTTAATGCAATCAGTTTCTATTACTATATTTCACTAACTAGAATAGTCTGCATGTAAAATAAAGAACTTGCTGACACAGATATGATGTGACTATACTTGCATACATATATTTATCTAAAGATTTTGTTATGTTTGTTTGATATAAGTCATTAATATTTTTTTGATTTTTTTTTTAGATTTAAATTTGGCATTTTATGAGTTAGTCCCTGAAGATTATCGGCAAAAATTCAGAAATTACAGAAAAAGAAGCTGGACAAACTCATGTCGAATTTGATAGAGAAAAAGAGCAGTTGTTTGATAGATGGTGGTTAGCCAAGAAAGTCGAATAAGATTATCGAAATCTCAAGCAAATTATATTAATTGAAGAGTTCAAAAACTGTGTCCGTAGTGATGTTAAGTCTTATCTTGATGAGCATAAGATTGAAACCTTGGAAAATGCTGCTCTAGCTGCTGACGAATATTCTTTGACACATAAAGTTTCTTTTGTTAACAAGATTTCTACTCAACAGTCTTCTGGCAGAAAAGTATTTCCGCCTAATACAGGCCCTTCTAAAACTCAAACTAGCACAACTTTCAAAAATGAAACTTCAGAAAAGCTTGATTCTAGATCCTTGTCTCTTCCAACGTGTACCTAGTGCAAGAAAAAAGAACACGTTATTTCTGATTGCTACAAATTGAAAAATAGGCATCAGAATCAAGACAGACCTGTTCCAAATGCTCTTATTTCTAAGAGGTCAAAGTCACGGTCATGTATTGAAAGCAACACATTTGTTGGGTCTAATAAATTCCAGTCTGATTGTATTATGTAGAATTATGAACCATTCATATCGAAGGGTTCTATATCACTCTTGAGTGATTCAGCCAATCCCACCCATATTAAAATTTTAAGGGACACAGGAGCTTCTCAGAGTCTTTTATTGTTAGGTAGTTTGCCTTTTTCTGAGAAGTCTTCTTCTAATGAAAGTGTTCTTATTCAGGGAGTAGAGTGCGGCTTTGTTAATGTTCCTCTCCATTGTGTAAATTTGTCATCAGACTTAGTGTCAGGACCTGTGATATTCGGACCAGTCTCGGTTTTACCCGTAGAAGGCATTCATTTATTGCTAGGCAACGACTTAGCTGGAGACAAGGTTGAGTTTAATCCACTTGTAACTGACAAGCCTAATTTGGATCAGAAAGTTGATCCAATTGAAAAAGAATTTCTAAATATATTTTAAGCTTGTGTACTTCCCAGAGCTATGGTAAAAAAAGCTCTTGAGAATGATGTTGATGGAGTCCGCATTCCTTTAGATGACACGTGTATAGGTTAGGCTTTTGATGAGGTCACTTTTACTCCTTGCTTGGATAAATCAAAAGGTATTGATCATAGTAATCCTCTTTTAACAACTAATTCTCTTTATTATAATCAGGGTGATAAACGACAGTCACGTGTCGTCGAACAGGAAAAAGATCCTGAGATCTCCTGTTTGTTTCAAAGGGCCAAAAGTGATGTTGCCAAATACTGTAGATCTTGTCATACTTGTCAAATGGTAGCAAAACCCAATCAGAAGATACCTAAGGCTCATCTACAACCTATTCCTGCCTTTGACGAACCATTTAGTAGAATTATGGTAGATTGTGTATGTCCCTTACCCAAGACCAAGTCAGGTAACCAATACCTGTTGACCTTTATGTGTGCGTCAACAAGGTTTCCAGAAGCAATTCCGTTCAGGAATATAAAATCTAAAACAACAGTAAAAGCTTTGATGAAGTTTTTTACTCAGTACGGCCGTCCCAAATCTGTTCAGTCTGATCAAGGTTGAAACTTCATGTCTGGAATTTTTCAGCAAGTAATGTATGAATTGGGCATTAAGGAATTCAAGTTCAAAATGAAACTATGGCTTGAAAGAACTACAATGGAGAGAACGTTTGAGTCTGATAACGGAGTTGTGTCACTCTTGCTCATTCTTCATACTTTTTTTCAGATTAGACATTACGGGCCTTACAAAGTTAAAAAGAAAATAAATTAGTTAAATCATAGTATTAGTGCTCCTGGGATCTAAATAAATTATAGGAGTATCAGTATATTGAAAGAGATAGCCATGTTACACATGTAATACACGAAGACAGAATATCGAAGTTGATATTGCTGGACAAAGTGAAAAACAAATTCTAGTGTTAAATTATATAGTGTTGGGTGATATCGGTGTTGTCGAAGATGAATTGCGTGCTAATAAATCCCCATGGAAGCTAGGCTACACAGCGACGATACAATCTTCGCAAGGATTGACTATATCCTATACAATTGTTTGGATCGTAGATGATCGCATCGAGTGGTCAAATGTAGTTTACTTAGCAGTTTCCAGAGTGCAAAGAATAAATCAACTTCGAAGAATTGTTTAGATGAAATGACACCACAATCAGTGATATTGTCAGCGATGAGATAATCAGAATAAAACTCGGTGGTTATGAACGGCAGGATAAAAAAAAAATAACAGAAAATTTGACATTGATGCTGAATTTATAATTACACTGAAACAACAGAATAATCACTGCGCCAGTTGTAATTGAGCAGCAAAGAGGGTGGACAGACTGAAACTATTTCAAGCAATCCAAACTATTTCAAACAGACCGAGACTATTTTAAGCAAACCGAAACTATTTCAAACAAACTGAAACTATTTCAAGCAAATCCAAACCAATTCAGGCAGACAAAAAAAAAAAAAGAAATCCTTTAGGATTTTACGCTACAGACCCGGCATTGATGTCGCTGCGGAGACGAATTGTTTCAACCGAATATTTGATCAAGTCCGATACGATATCTTGATCTCGGGTCGTGCAAATTTATCGTTACAAATCCATGTGGAATTGACTGAACGTGAATAAAGAAATTTCTAAAGAGATTATATATAATCCATATCTCCAATGCACCAAGTCTGGTGAATATTTTGTAGCGTATGTGTGTCAACTCCATTAAATACAGCAAGAATATTGCAGTTATCTCTGATCACTTTTGGTATTTGTGTGTATTGTTGACTGACATACTGACATACATCACATAGGTACTTTTATGCCTACCTCTGGAAAATATGCTAGCGAGATTCTTTTGATTGTCTAGCATGACATCATCATATACAACTAAATTGCTAATACTTCTATCAATAACATCAATGGTCGGTGCTTCCTCGATATCGGTTATAAACTCAATAATATCCTCATCGATTTACGATTTTGCTTTCTCGTTCAAATTCTTTAACACCTCGTAACATCGCTGATCGTCTACACTCGGGGCTACCAAATATAGTTTATCCCATTTCATCCATCTCGTTAGCAAATTAACTTATAATTTTGTTTTGTTGCCGAAAAATCAATTACATTCATGTTATTATTAATAAATATTGTGTGAAATGTAAGAAGCGTACCAGCAACAACGACTTGACGATTACAACTAAAAATAACAGATCAGCACTTGCTGGTAAGTGTGTACAATGTGGTACAAAAAAAATTAAATTTGTTTCTATGAAATCTGCAGATGTGTTTAAAAATAACGAGGTGATATTGCAGCCAAGTTAGTAAAACTCCCATGAACACGGTGGGCAAAATATCCAGGAGAAAATCACCTTTTAGGATATAGTTATTGTGGACCCGAGACCAGACTCGATGATCAAAACCAACCCAGACCCGATGAAAACGAAATAAACGCCATTGATAAGGCGTGTCATGCTCATGATGTTGCTTATAAAAGCAGTAATCTTCAACACAGACATATCGCAGATGTAAAATTGATTCATGCGTTGAATTCTATCACTGATAAATCCTTCAAAGTAAAATTGGCTTCATGGTTGATAAAATCGGCGATAAAAGTAAATTGATCTTGGGTGCTGGTAATTAATAACATCATGGAATCTATTTATTATTCTCCAAGTGGATATTGGAGGGGTAAAGAAACAATCGGTAAACTCGCAAACGCTGCAAGGGTGAAAAATACTACAGCAGCGGATTCGTTATCAAAACAGGCGATATGGCAAATTTATCTACCACCGCCTAAACAAATTAACTTCTCGCATTTTGATGTCAGCGCACTTAATGAGGTTCATCAGGCTGATATATTATTTCTGCCGCATGATGGTGTTTACAAGTATGCTCTAACCGTAGTTGATGAAGCGAGTCGATACAAACAAGCAGAACCTCTAAAGACAAAATCATCAACTGAAGTGGCTTCTGCGTTTGAAAGGATTTATCAAAGGGGACCTCTACATTGGCCAAATCTATTAAAAGTTGATCCTAGCAAGGAATTTCAGGGTGCAGTGTTTTCAACAATGAAGCATCATAATGTCAACATCAAACGAGGACATACTACACTACATCGTGATCAGGCAATTGTTGAACGATTTAATCGGACACTTGCTGAGCGGTTATTTGGATATCAATATGCGAAGGAGTTTATTCAGGATAAACGATCTCATGAATGGGTCAAGAGATTATCAGGCGTAATTACCGCGCTGAATAATGAGATTACTCGAACAATTAATATGAAACCTAACAACCCGATTAAAAAAAAAATATACACCAATAAAACCATAAAATGATTTTTCAAAACAACCAATACTCAGCAATGTCACTGTTAGGTATTTATATGAACCAGGAGAGCTCGAAGGTGGCAAAAAAAAGAGCTACTGATCCTATTTGGAGTGTCACTGCGCATAAAATATCTAGCATAACACGATCCAGGGGTAGACCGTCAGTCTATAGGTTGGATTCAACTGCTCCTCAGCGAGGATTTACTCGGGAACAACTACAAATGATACCCCATCATACTCAATTAACGCTGCGTGGTCTTCACTAGCACCTCTGCGTCTGTTGCACCCAAGACAAGTCAGCATCACATTATCTCTGGTATGACCAACACTATTTTTTCTGTCTACGGTAAATTGCCGGGGGTGTTTATCTGACCAACACCAACGCATTATACAATTACAACTCGCGCAGTGATTATTCTGTTGTTGTTTCAGTGTGATTATAAATTCAGCATCAATGTCAAATTTTCCGTTTTTTTCTTTGTCCTGTTGTTTATAACCAAAGTTTTTTTTCTGATTATATCATCACTGACAATATCACTTATTATAGTGTCATTATAGTCTAAAACAATTTGAAGTTGATTTATTTTTCGTACTCTGGACACCGCATGATAAACTAAATTCGACCACTCGATGCGATTATCTATGATCCAAACAATTGTATCGGATATAGTCAACCACTGCGAAGAACGTATCGTCACTGCATATCCTAGCTTCCATGGGGATTTATCAGCACGCAATGCATCTTCGACAACACTGATATCAACCAACACAATCTCCTTTAACACTAGAATCTGCTTGTCTGTCAGGCCTGGAATATCAACTTCGATATTTTGTCTTCGTGTATCCTTGGGTCTATAACACAATGGCACTGGATGTGTTGCAAATTTTTCTTTATGCGTGTTAAATAACTTCATCTAAAGTGTATGTCTGACTATCGTTCTACTTGGCACTATCAAATCGTTTGGTCTCCACGCTTCCCAAAAATCATTTAATGGGGTTTCCGAAATTATTTCACGCGCTATTTCACATTGGATTCTATCCGGTTGTAATCTGATTAGTTTCTTGAACTCGCGTAATTCTTTATCAAAGTGATCTATGATCGGTATTAATTTCTTCATAATAGTCTACAAAATTCTTCAGCCAATCATGTGGAGTTAACCGACAAATGGTGATGGTTGACCATGATCGCCACACATTATCACTTTTGTATTCGCTAGCAATAACCAATCGAGAAACCTTTGCAATACATCTAAGGACACTGTGCATATCTCATCCCAAATGAGGATTTCAGGACTATATTTCTCACCCATTCGATCAGGAGTCCATTTGTCACCTTTCCATCGAACGAAACTGTGATAAGTGCAAGCATTAATTCCTCATTGTTTCGTCTCTCTTGCAAGTCTGTGTGTTGGTGTTAGCACACTCATGTTTGATTTCCCTCGAAATAATTCAATCGCACGAGTCGTCTTCCCTGACCCACCACAGCAGTTTAAGTAACTGGTTTGATATCTACATATTGGATCGGAACACGACGGTGCATTAGATACTTCTGATATCTGATTATATTTCAAGTAATTGTTTTCAATTATAACATCTGCTGATTTGGTGTAATCACGCAGTATTTCCGTTTTAATTCTCCATGATCCCCAACTCTCGCCTGAATTAGTGAATTCAGCCACTGCTTCTTTATGTTTACGTCTATATAAAATGAATCAGTGGCGACTCTAACCGCGGTGTCAGGAAATCTAGTCATCATCGAAAGTAAATTAATAGAAGCATAAGCCAGCATAGACCACCTTAAGTACGTATATTGAGGATTTTCTCCGTCGTTATAAGTAACAATTGTACCTAATTTGGTTCCATCGGATAAGAAAGGGTCTTTACGATTTACATATATACCCCTAGATGTTACATCTGCGATTACAAAATCGTATTCAACATCATCTATAATCAACCGCGAAGAATATCGTTTGTGGTCGTATTTTCGACCTTGTGTGAATTTACCAATTATTCTTCTACCGAGATCTTTCGCGTGTTTATTTCTAACTTCAAAGATTTCTTTGGACCATTTCACGATATATTCTTCGTCGAGATCGTGGAATGGTTTTTTGTTTTCGGTGATTATACTATGTAGACTATCGGGTTGTGGTAACCAGACTTCAGTTTGTTTTCGATATGATATAATTGCTTCACTGACAATCAGCGATATCAACTATTCAGAATCAATCATATACCGTAATAACACTATTGGCATTCAGTGTTTTTCAGAGATGTGTCTACCAAACCAAACATAACAACACGGATGAAGTCCTTTAGCCAATTCAAATGATACCATATGAGCGAATCTGGTTCAATCAAAATCGGGCAGTGGTCCATTAATCGCAACATGGGTCATCTCAAGTGTGGGATGCCCAAATCGTTTAAAATACTCAGAACACTCTCCGTACCCGAGAAAACTCCCTGAATAACATGCACTCATATCAACCGAAGTAATACTTTTGGGGTCGTATTTTGTATTCCATAATCCACCATGGCCATAATCAACACAACTATCTTGGATATCCGAGAGAAATTCTGCTCTTGTTGGTTTCCATAGATTTCTCTTTTTCGTGAAATGAGCTGCAACTGACGGTATTGTAAAACAGTGTGTTAGTAATTGTTCGTCGTGTTCCGTTGAAAAACCACTAGCTAGTATTTTCATCTCATCATGGAGGGCTTCAGTACGATATAATTCGCCATTGGGTTTTACAAATTGATCAAATTCTTAGTCTTCAAAACTCTGAAATAACCACACTAACACAGGATCGTTTTTACTTGACTGAGAAATAAAATCAAATAAATTTCCCTTATAATATTTCTTTGTTCTATCCCGCGTAAATATTGTTACAGCGGAGGTCCAAGCGTGTGCATAATGGTCAATAATTTTGATTGGAGATCCTCTCGATTTATATTTCGGTTCATATAATATCTCGCCTGTTACTGTCTCTACGAATATTGGGAAGTTTAGTATCCACTCTTACGCGGCAACATTTTGAATTGTTGCTCCGCTCTCCTTCACTGTTAATCCCCATTCATTTTTTGTTTTGTGTCTTATATCCGTCAATTTGTTTCCACGCAACGCATTTGTAAAATGCTCTATTATGCGTTTCGCTACACAATTCAACGACGAATATTTCATGTTTTAATTTTTCAATACTCGGTTTATCATTTATCGGATAGATCCCATGAACAACCGCGGTTACAGGATAGGATCTCTCGTAATATGGTTTGTCAATCCCAGTCAGAATTCCTGGTTTGGAATCCTTACTCACAGTGACAGTTCTCTTATTTTCCTGGATGGGTTCAAATTTGTCGCGTATAATTCAATTCCCCGTTTCTGAGCGGATAATGAATTTTACTCTAAAAAAACACTTTTTCTTGTCAAGATGTGAGATTCTCACTGCTGCTCTTTCGTCGTTCATGGTAGCAGCAACACTACCATCAATTCGAAATGTTGACCAACAGTGAGATGCTCCATCGCGCTTGAATTCATTAAATGCATCACGGATTCTACCTATCATGCTTCTATGACTTATCAGACCCTTTGGTACATCAGTGGAGACTATCGAGATTGAATTTAGCATTTTTCCAAGGCGTAATTGTCGATAATCTCTCAAACTCCACCATATTATAATTAAAACAAGTATTTAAATATGGAATTTATTATATAATGAATCATTGCAAATGGCTTATAATAGGATCAGTAACCGCTTGTAACAAATCATGTAGAAATGAATTCTGTGGATATCATTTACAAGCGTACGTTGTGGAAGTTTTGGGCCCTGACCTTGCATACGATGTGGAGTAGGTGTGCGTGGTAAATCCCAGTTGTGTCGCAATTGTGGTGGTAAGCGATACAGAGAGCTAAAGCGCTATTATGATAAATGAGTTAATAACTCCATCAAAGATTCCGTGAAAAACTCCATCAATGACTCTCTGTCAAGAACAAAATCATAGAACATCTCAAGACTACATTGAAAGATTCTCAAGTAATAATTAAATCAAATAATTAGACAAATAGTATTTAGTATATATATGAACCAAGAATTTCAACCACATCCCGTGATTACCAATTATGAAGCATCTCGTAAAGGTATTGTCAGACACCACAGGCTGAATAAACCAGTTGATTTCGACAATGGTATGGGATAACTTATAATTGGTGCTGGAAAGAAAAGATATCTCAACCGCCGTATAATATATGAATGTTACAATGGATTGATCAAAGATGGTTTTGTAGTTGACCATAATGATTCGAATCCTAAGAACCATTCTTTATCGAATCTACGAGCTATAACACAAAGTGAAAACACCAAACAAGGAGGGACTGGAAAAAACTCGAAAAATGCGAAACCTATAAAATCATTTAATACAGAAAATAATTAAGAAAGAGTATTTCAATGAATGAATGAAGCTGGAAAGTATTTCGATATTTGTATTCCCTCAGTACGATATGTTGCAGAGAATATCACTAGATCGGCTTTTTAAAAAGAAAATTAAATACAGAATTCAATTAGTTTACATCTAGATTATTATATGTAGTATTAAGGGGAATAACTCGTGTGGGCTTGTGTGTGTAGTTTTGAAAGAACGATAACTCTTTTGTTGTAGTCACGTATCTCAATGGGAATTTTTGATGACTAATGGTCTAACTGAATGGCTTTTTTTTGTCTGGTTTATACACCATCTGTTAAAACCTTCACGTGATACACAAATATTATATTCAAAATTATAGACTTGGGGCCCATCGTTCGAACCTCGTGGCAGGCATTATTGTCGACGGTACCGATCAGAAGGTTTTTCTATATAATAATTGGGGCTTTAAGCCATTCCAAATTCAAACAGTATAAATCACCATATGTCACACACCGTCACACGGTGTGAATATGTTTTGCATTCAACCCGGGGTGATTTTCTTGGGGGTATGGTAGTTTCAGTTTGAATGTAGAACAGCCCCGTGTGTATTGTCCTATTTGTATATCAAACCGAGCCTTATTTGATTTCGCTAAACTGTTGTCGTACATGTTAGGTAATCTGATAGGCTGTCGTCATTCATTGGATTTCGCTAAACTGTTGTTGTACAGGTTAGGTAATCTGATATATCATCATGTATGTGTTCCTTACATACTTTCTCCAAAAACAGAGGTCAAAGGCTGTGTATGTCCTTAATTATGTGTGACTTACATACCTTCTCCAAAAACAGAGGTAAAGGCTGTGTATGTCCTTAATTAAGTATGTGTGCCTTACATACCTTCTCCAAAAACAGAGGTAAAGGCTGTGTTTGTCCTATATATCAAATATGTGTGCCTTACATACCTTCTCAAAAAACAGAGGTAAATGCTGTGTATGTCCTTAATTAAGTATGTGTGCCTTACATACCTTCTCCAAAAACAGAGGTAAAGGCTGTACATGTACTTAAGAAAGTATGTAAATATGTATATATCAAAAATGAAAAACGGATCAAAATTGACCCCTAATTATTTTTATTAAATATATAATATTTCATATATGAATTTCAAAAATATGAATGGCATTATAATTGTGATTTCAAATTTGAAAAATCAAGGAATACAATTATCAGATAAATTAGATTGTAATCAGATTCTCGCTGAATTTCATGATCTTGATGGTAGCGCCCGGAATAATAGATATGTACTTGCCAAACAATATGGGTTGATCAAACGAATTTAGCACGATGTAAATGACTCACTTGCATTTTGTAACGACGTCAACAAATTTATCCTGCTGTTCATTGCTGTTGAATAGGTCAGAAGTGAATTGGGCAAACAATATGAAATCAAACGCACAATAAACTAGAAAATCAAAACAATAAGAGAAGAAATCATCAGACAAAATGAAAATCCCCCCTTTGGTTACCACAACACAGTGAAAAATCTCTGATGCCAAACCCGTTGCAGGTGAGTAATCCACATAACAATAAAGCCCCATTGACAAATAGTTCTATAGACAGGTATGCGCTTACTCGCATAGAACGAATTTGTATAGACAGGTAAGATAGTGTTCGTTGATTTATCACTGCGCGGAAGTAATGAACACAGTGTCGTGGGTGGGTGAGTTTTCACTTACAATTTATATCGTATATTATATTTATAATGGTAGGTGAAGCCCTAACAATTAAATTAGCACGCGAACGATTAGCTGCCATTAAGAAATTTATTCCGATTCGTGATTCCATTCGAAATAAGCTCCAAACGAGACAAGAATTTCAAACAGGTTTCACAACGGGCACTGACCAGTTATTGAAACCCGTCACTACAACTACTGAGAGAGTTATATTGGGAGAGACTGTTGACGACGAGGATAGAAAAAAGGTATTCTCCCGTTGTTAAAACAGATAGCTGGAGATAAACAACCACATGATGAAGAAGAAAAACAGGGTGATATTGGTAAAACAAAGAGTTTTACTTTAGTGGATAAAATTACCGATGAGGATAAACACTAATAAAACAAATTCAATTATCAAAACCCAGCGATTATCACGCTTTTGGCGATTTTGCTGTTAAAATTTATTATTAAAAAAATGATTTTTTAAAATACGATTATAAAGGAAATATAACATCACACGATAACTGGGTTGATGGGTTGTATAAAATCAACAAGAGGATTGACCGTTTAAGTAGAAGAGAATTGGGGTATATAGAATTTAAAAAAAGAGTTGATAATTATGATATACAAGAACAACAAGAAATACGACAAGAGAGGAAACGTCAAACATCAACACGGAAACAAACAAAAACAAGAAACTCAATGGGATATACCACTTGAGGATGATTTAGAGAGGAAACGTCAAACACCAACACGGAGACAAACATGGAGACAAAAAAAACAAGAAAAATAATCTAAATGGGATATAACACTTGAGGATGATTTAGAGAGGAAACGTCAAACACCAACACGGATACAAAAAAACAAAAAAACGAGAAGAACCTCAATGGAATACACCACTTGAAGATGATGAAATAAATTTTTAGATACTTACAAGATCAGGAAAAGGAGAAACAAGGTGCAACTGGTACAACTGAAAAAAATGGAGATGGATATCCAAGGGGGTTTTCAGGTAGTAGTCTAATTCGCTGACCTAACAGTATTCTCGGAGACATATCACGATTAGAAATTCTCGTAGGAGGAAAACGAGCTGGAAATAACTCACCGGAAATAATTAATGACGCCGCTGATTTCTGCAGTATACTATTTGAGATTGATATCATGGATATTGGTGTATACCGAGAGTTTATTGATGAGCGAGCGGACGGTTACCACAGTGATTAAATCAACACATTAGATAAATGTCATTTAAATAAGCTGATCATACACTATGTTACGTATATTTAATATAAGTCATTTATATTTAGTTTTATTCTCTGTTTGTTAGATTAAAATTTGGCATTTTAAATTAAGATTTATTCATTGGGAGGTGACCTGTACTTTACAGAATAAACACCAGGTGTTGACTTCATTTCTGACCTGGTTTCAGAGTTGTAAACAAGCTTTTAAAATGATTGGTTGGTTCCAAGGACAATATGGAGCTTTGTATAAACATCTTTCTATTTTAGTTGGGTCATATGTTGGGTACGTAAGTTTTTAACGTAAATTTATCATGAAAGGTTCTAGAAGATCACGTGACCCCTTTCTTGTTTACGTAAAAACAGATATATAAATTATGTTTTGAGAGCGAACTAAGTAGTAGAAATTGGGCTGTCAGAATATTAAGTTGTGTCGTTTTGAGTTACCTTGTATTGGAAATTACTTAAATTCGTTTGGATTCAAGAGGATTTATTTTGTTATGTATCTGGATAAGAATTGTGCTCAAAGAATTTTATTAAAAAGAACTGACTTCATCATGTGACATCGTCTTCCATCTTGTATACTTCGCTGGGATTCTAAATTGGAATAATTTGGACATTTTATTACCAGGACTTTTGCAATTTCTAAAGTGGATAATATTTTGAATTATTTTTGGATTAACTTTGGAATTGATTCTTAAAACCGTAAGTTTATTTTTCTTTTCCGGAAAATATTTGTGCTCAATAAATTGTTTATTAAGTTTTACAAGCTTGTTATTTTCACTCTTTCTATGTTACTGTTTATTCGAGCCTAAGCAAGTAACAACTACAACCACAACAAACCAACCATGGTCTATGTAGTAAATTCACGACTTCCTGTTGATAGAGCGTACTATGGAGATGGGCTCGGCAATACCATTGCAGGGTTATTTGCAACAATGGCTCCAAAAATAGCACCAATCGCAAAACAGTTATCAATGAAAGCTATTGATGTTATTCATGATAAGGGTATTTGCGCTGTTGGTGATGTTACCGGGAAAGCATTTTCTGCGGCTAAGGAAAAACAACTAGCGTTAGTTCGGCGACGAAAGAAAACAACTATGACTTCGTCGTCAGTGATAAAATCACCAGAGAAGCTACCATCTACGGAAATTATGCCCGCGAGTATTAGCAAAATAATAAATAACGCAGTGGATCAGAATATAGCATCACGGATAAATGAAGGATATGAGCGAGATCGCGATTTAGATCAAGAAATATCAAATAATATGTTCAAATCGGCTCCCGATACAGCATTCGATATGGATGCCCCAGTGCCCAAGAATGATTCAGTACGCGATTATCAATTCTATTTATATCATGCAGCACAATCAAGAATCGAACTTCCAGTCCATGATACCAGCAAATACTTTCTACCCACTGAAATATTTATCGAAGTAGGAGAACTCGTAACAAATGTTGCAGCTGATAAACCATATGCAAATGACTGAAATATCCGAGTTGGCTTTGTCAATAATGGTATCATGGCGCTATTCGAGAGTGCTAGATATATGATTGATGGAAGAGAAATCGAGTCTACAGAGCGTGAGGTTGATGTTGCCACAACAATAATGGGGTTGGCAAGATACTCCGATGATTATACAAGATCGGCAGGTCCGTCTATGATGTTCTCTAAGGATCTCACTGGTCATGCTGAACATATTCTATATGTTAAATTGCTAACACCAAGAGCTACTACAGTTGATCCACAACCAGATGATGTTGAACACGAGCATAGACCAGCTGGTAACTTTGATGTTATAACAAGTACTAATCCTAATCACAACTTCGGGTTTGCAACACGCGTAGCAATGTTGCAAGGACAGTGTCGACAATTTTCATGCGCGATTCCACTGCATCATATTTTCGGATTTTGCAGAAATGTTAGAAAAGTTATCTATGGAGCGAAGCATACAGTAGCACTCGTGCGAAAGGGTAGTGATAATGATGGAATCTGGCGTGGTGCTGGTGTTGCTGATGGCAAAGACATTCTATCAAAACTATCATTGTGGATGCCAGTAACGACTCCATCAATCACCACAGAGGAAAAATTACTATCATTTATGGATCATGGAGGAAAACCATTGCTATCATGGATAACAGTGACCACAGATAACATGGATTCTAATATTGATGGTACACTTACATCGCACCTGGCATCAAAACAAGGTGTTTCAGCTCCTTGTCATATATTTATTCTGTTACAGAATAAGGCGCAATTAAACTCAGGAACAGAGTCATATGATATTTGATCAAATAGGTGTTAATGAAGTATCATTGAGAATAAATGGCCAACAGGAACAATCCGAGGATATACTACTTGATTACGGAACCAACCAAATAGCACGCGCGTATCATCGTTTGTTGACATTTATGGGACGCGATAATAATGTGGAAACTGGTCTGCAAATATCACAATTTGATTTTAAAAATCAATATCCCATCTATTACTTTTCGCTGGAACATCTTGACTTAACAAGACAATCCGTATTTGACATACACTTCAGAGCTTGTGTAACTCCGGTTGTACGTGGTGTTGTCACTATCCCGAATTACAGAGTAGTTACTGTTATTCTCAGCGACAAATCAATGCTACTCGAAGGTGTTGGTGGACGAATGAAAGTTGATGCACCAGTAGAAAATATGTAACGTAACAACTAGATCAATCTGTTATTAAATAAAATGTCATATAGTCATGTTAGTGTTACGTTAACTCCTGCTCAAATTAAAAAATTGCAATCGGAATCAGCTAAAAAATGTGGAACCACAATATCGCTGAAGCACAATCAGATGTCTGGTGGTCAGAATAAACTGTCATTGACAGCTCGTCAGATAAAACACTTCAATGATGACATCAAAGATAAAGAAGGTGTTCACGTCACTCTCTCTGCGGCCGTGATCAAAAACATGATAAAATCAGGTGGTGTATTCCCACATTTCCCTGCGTTACAAGCGTTGATTGCGGCAGCAGCCCCAGCGGTAGCAAAAGCCGCCGCGATAGGAGCCGTTGGTACAGCAGCAGGGATGGCACTAAAGAAAGCTACCGGACAGGGATACAAAAAAAAAAAAGAAACGATCAGGAAAGGGTCTAAGATTACCAGGAACTCCGTATTTATGGTACAGGGGAAACGGATTGGGTCTAGGAACAGTTTACTAACAATAGTTTTCATGTCAAATTTTGATTTACTCGATGCTGCTAAAAAAACTAGCGATAAAAAACTTTAGAGGTGTCTTTATGAGAGATCAATTACCACAACAACCAAACAACGCTGAAACCGGTATCATTAATCTCGATAACAGCATAGGACCTGGAACTCACTGGGTTGCATACGCGATTGATCCGCGTGTGATTGTTTATTTCGATTCATATGGGTTAGCGCCGCCTAAAGAGTTTATGCGTTACATAAACCGCTTAAAAACTCCTATCTGGTATTCTACGCTACCAACACAGAAAATGAATGACCCAACAATATGCGGCATAGAAGTATTAAACGTACTAAACGCTATTTCATCATCGGGAAAAACACCACATAAAACCGTACACAAATATACTAGTAATTGCTTTTTCGAGAGAAATTATATAAAATAAAATGATTGATATCTGGGGGAGATCTTTATCAAGCCTGAAAAAACCTCTGCGGAAATATCTGCAACCGGTGATGTAAAAAAAATAATCGATGATTAAATATCCGAGATGTTAAACCTCGCAAGTGTTGATCCAAATGAAATAGTTGTATTTCAAGATCGTCATGGTAAATTGAAAACTAGTAATGTTTCTCTTGATGATATTTTAGTTAAACAACGCGGTGTAACGGAAAATGCTATTGCGGTTTATTCCGATCAGGGTAAACTCAAACCAGATGTTCTCATTTCAACTATTGAGGACTCCCAACAAAAACTGAATGACCATATAACAAAATTTGAACAATTACAACAGAGTATAATTGATAATATCGAAAACCCGATAAATAATTTCTTTGGGATTCCACGTATTCATCCCACATTGAAAATCTCAGACATAACAACCGCTATGTTAGAATTAGCAACACTCCAATCTAGGTATGGAGATCATGTTGAGAAGTTTTCAACTTTTCGTATAAATCTCATTGAGAAATTCTTTTGGGGGATCTCATGAGATAAACTCGACATAAAACTCCCGGATATTAGAAAATCCATCAATGAGATGAAAAACACCATAGAGGCAATCTAATATGATTTACCGAGGATGATAGAAACACTTGAAAAAATAAAGATTCCTCATGAGGAAACCAACAACGTAGTATACACGATCCAACACAGATCATTTACGTGGACACCATCCACTAACATATTAAATATCACCGCGGCCGTCAAAGGTATTTATTGATTAACACTAGTGTCGCTGACTCAATTTAATATTTCATCAACGAGTCCTTTTGGGGTCAACAATATGATATCAATGATCATCAACAAGGAAACAACTGAACGATTCACAATAATATCCACTGATAATAATTTGGCTAGGGTTTCAGTAACATGGCATGTGGAATTCGTAGCAGATTTAAGTAAACAACTCAATTAAAAATCCATAGGATTTTCAACGCTGGCGAATTTAACGCCAGCAATTTGAAATCTGTTATAATAAATAAAATGTCATCATTGGTAACGCCACAACAGTATCGCTATGATCAGGTCAGAGAATTTCAAACTAAACTCAAAACACTCACTGAGGAGTATAAAGTAAAAATAAAAATATACCGACGAAGAATTACCGCAGTTGACGTTTCCGTGTACTCGGTATCAGGTGTAATCACCGGAGCCGGTATAATACTCTCCTTGGTGACAATGATAGTCCCGATAGCTGTTCCAATTTGTATATCAGCGGCGACAACAATCGCTTGAATTATTTCAATAATAACTAAAAAAAATATCGTCTAGCCAGCGCAAACTGCAGGATTACGTATTTAAGTTCCATGTTGTGTCAACCGCATACTCCCAATTATCCTCGATGATATCGTCGTCACTCGATGACACATTAATATCCGATAGTGAGTTTTCGGCGATGGTACGTGTTTATGATTCCGCGATGTCAAAATTAGAAAAACAACATGAGTATAATAACAATGGCAACATCGCAAGAACTACTTCAACGAATAGCGGAAAACACAACCCCGGTGAAAACCAGCATGATATCAATAATCTCAACGAATCCTGAATTCAGTGTGAATTTTCCTACTGCAGTTTCAGTTAAGGAAATAGCATTAGCAAAACTACGAGTATACTATAGTTGGCCAAATATAAGATCAGTACCATTCGGTGGTAAACAACCGAATAATTCCCTGGTGTTTGCGAGTAAGAATAAACAAGACGGAGCTCCAGATTGGAACGTTGTTTCGCTACCATCTGGGTCCTACCAAATTGAACAAATTAATAATGAATTTCAGCGTAGAATAAAATCCATTACTGGAAAAGAATCAAAAATCGCTCTAACAGTTCATGAACCAACACTATCATCTGCCATTGAGATAAACTCACCCGGATATGTCCTAGATATCTATCAGAGTTCTATAAGGACAATACTGGGTTGGCCTGAAATCCCACCTCGGACATCTTATCAAATACCAGAACCTAAAAAATCTGATTATGTCACAGATGTACAATCATACCACGAAATTGCTCCATCATATCGAAATTATATGCAAAATTAACGGAAAAATTCACATTTCTCGATAACAATACCATGCAATGGGAATTTAGTTTTGAGAAAACTCCTGATTCATCCATTGCAATTGTATTCACTCTAAATAACGTCATTGATTATTTGAAAGAGATTAATCAATTACATAAAACACAACTAAAGAGACTACGACAGTTTTTTCCAGGAGCATCTCTCTGACATAACGAGTTCACGCATCGAGATTATAAAATATGTTGAGATATTAAATCAGCTTGTATCCGACATGTAATATATCAACAAATGAATAGTTCAGATAATAATTAATGACAAGATTGGAGATAAACAAAATGTCCTAACCGGTTACAATATCACAGAAGCTGATTTACCCGATTTCAAGTTTCTTGGGTATAACGCAAATGAACTAAAAAAATCTGTTACTGATCTTATTCAAGAAAACTTTTCTCTGATACTCGCCGAATGGAAAAAATGCCACAACCACAAGCAAATATCCTCAAACATAATAATGACCCAGATGGTGGTGGTAGGCATATCGCTCCTCAAAACGTCAATATATCCTCGGTGATTGCAGTGAATTTAGTATGTAATGTTATCGAAGAAAGTTATCAAATAAATCTCGAAAGATCAAATCAAGCCCAATAAGGATATATTTTATACTCATTTGAACTAATGGCTCCTCCAGGGTGTCTAATCATTGAGGATCCAACTAATCCAGTGTATATGCGATGTCATAATGATTCGTTAACGAGAATTAATTTCAAACTCACTGACCAGTCCAATAATCTGATTGATTTACGAGGTGAGATCTTACAAATTAGTCTGTTTGTGAAATCGTAAAGGATTTTCAATTCGTCTCCGCAGCGACATCAGTGCCGGGTCTCTGGCGTAAAATCCTATAGGATTTCTCTCTCTTTTTTTTGGTTTCGATTTGCTTAAAATAGTTTCGGGTTGTTTGAAATAGTTTCGGTTTCTTTGAAATAGTTTCGGTTTGCTTGAAATAGTTTCGGTCTTTCCAGCGTCTTTGCTGCTAATTGTATAATGAGTTGGTGTTGGTCGGATAAAAATCCTCGCCAATTTACCGCAGACAGAAAAGATAGCAGCCTTGGTCATACCACAGATAATGTGATGTTGACTTGTCTTGAGTGTAACAGACGTAGAGGTGCTAGTTAAGACCACGCAATGGTAATTGAGTATCCTCAGGTATCACTTGTAATTGTTCACGCGTAAATCCGCGCTGAGGAGCAGTTGAATCCAATCTATAGACTGCTGGTCTATCCGTAGATCTTACTATGCTAGATATTGTATGTGCGGTGACACCCCAAATAGGATCAGTAACTCTTTTTTTTACCACCTTCGAGCTTTCCTGGTTCATATAAATATCTCACAGTGACATTGCCGAGTATTGGTTGTTTTGAAAAATCATTTTGCGGTTTTTGAATGTGTATATACTTCTTTTTAATCGCGTTGTTAGGTTTGATATTAATTGTTCGAGTGATTTAATTATCTAGTGCGGTAATTACACCTGGTAATATCTTGACCCATTCACGAGATCGTTTATCTTTAATAAATTCCTTCGCGTATTGATATCCAAATAACCGCTCAGCAAGTGTCCGATTAAATCATTCAACAATTGCCTGATCGCGATGTAGTGCAGTATGTCCTCGTCTGATGGTGACATTATGATGTTTCATTGTTGATAACACTGCACCCTGAAATTCCCTGCCAGGATCAACTTGTAACAGATTTGGCCAATGCAGAGGACCTCGTCGATAAATCCTTTCAAACACAGAAACTACCTCAGTTGATGACTTTGTCTTTAGCGGCTCTGCTTGTTTGTATCTACTCGCAACATCAACTACAGTTAGCGCATACTTGTTAACAGTATCATGCGGCAGAAATAGTATATCAGCCTGATGAACCTCATTAGGGACACTGACATCAAAATGTGAGAAGTTAATTTGTTTAGGCGGTGGTAGATAAATCTGCCATATCGCCTGTTTAGATAACCAATCCTTTGCTGTAGTAGTTTTTACTTTTGCGGCTTTAGCGAATTTACCGACTACTGCATTACCCCTCCAGTATCCCCTTGGAGAATAATAAATAGATTCCATGATGTTATTAATTACCAACACCCAGCATTAATTAACTTTTCATTGCCGATTTTATCAACCATGAAGCTAATTTTTCTTTGAAGGATTTATCAGTGATAGAATTCAACACATGAATCAATTTCACACCTGCGATATGTCTTTGTTGCAGGTAGCTGCTTTTATAAGAAACATCATGAGCATGACACGCCTTATCAATAGCGTTTATCGGATATTCACCGGGTCGGGGTTGGTTTTGATCAAAAAGTCGGATATCGAGTCTGGTTCCAGGTCCACAATAACTATACCCTGGAAGATGTTTTCTCCCAGATATTTTGTCCATGGTGTTCCTGGTAATTTTACTAAATTGGCTGCGATATCAACTCCACTTTTTTTTAAAACAAATCTAAAAAAAATTATACCACATTGTTCACACTTGCCAGTGATAGCTTCTCTGTTATTTTTAGCTGTGGTAGGTGTTGGGTTAATTGTTGGTGTTGGCGTCCTACATTTCACACAATATTGATCCGTAATTTATTTATAATAATATGAATGTAATTGATTTTTCGGCGACTAAAACACGAGAACCAGTTAAGCATCATGCAGCACTACCAAATTCTATTCGCATGATTATAATTGGACCATCTGGAAGTGGCAAGAAACAGTTGTTACTTAATTTGATAGCGAAATGGATGAAATGGGATAAACTATATTTAGTAGCTCCAAGTGTAGACGATCAGCGATGTTACGAGGTGTTAAAGGATTTTAACGAGAAAGCAAAATCGATGAGGATATTATTGAGTTTATAACCGATATCAAGGAAGCACCAAGTATTGATGGAAATATTAGCAATTTAGTTGTATATGATAATGTGATGCTAGACAATCAAAATAATCCCGCTAGGATATTTTCCAGAGGCAGGCATAGAAATACCGATGTGATATATGTCACTCAGATATATACACAAATACCAAAAGTGATCAGAGATAACTGCGATATTCTTGCTGTATTTAATGGATTAGACACACATATGCTACAAAATATTCACTAGACCTGGTGCAGTAGAAACATGGATTATAATCTCTTTAGAAATTTCTTTAGTCGTGCACATTCAATCCCACATGGAGTTGTAACGATAAATTTGCATGACCCTAGATCAAGATATCGTATCGGACTTGATCAAATATTCGGTTAAAACAGTTTGTCTCCACAGCACCATCGAGCCGGGTCTATTTACTCTGGAGACTCTACCTCTGTGAAGACTCTGTCTCCGTAGCAGCCTTATTTTGTGAGATACCGAAACCATTCATCTTTTTCTCTGGAGACTCTGTCTCTGGGTTTGTCTGCATAAAATAGTTTCGATTTGAAATCCTTTAGGATTTTGTCTTAAACAGTTTCGGTTTGTCTGAAATAGTATCAGTGTGTACACCCTCTTTGCTGCTTGAATACATGCAATCTAAGAGATGGATGGAAAACATAAAAAGCAGCAAGATGCTGGATATCATATAGTAACAAAATCACTCCAAAATTGGCAGAAATTTTAAAATAATACATACATTTTTCAGTAGATCAATAAATTTACACAATAAATTATGGTATGACTCAGATAAAAATTGAGGAAGCTAGGTGATTTGAAAATTATGAGTGTGAAGTGTTGAAGTTTGAATAAGCATTGAACCTTAAAGTTCAATACATTGGGCATTAAGATTCTATCACATTTAAACCTGCTATGTTTTTGTAAAGGGTCACTACAACTTTTATGCCATGTCAGGGTTTAGTGCTAGGATGCACAAGTTCTAACAATAACAGCATTAAGGTACGCAATTTTAATTTCACGTAATATTCTATTATTGCATTGTCTGTTTTATGTAATATGTTTGATATGACTAGGTTACATTTTATGAATAGTATTCAATTTCATGGAAATGTATTGATGTTAGAATTGTTATGCAATTTATCTTTTTAATTTTACAGTTATTAGTTCATTCGTAGAATTGCAAGCATGCAGCTTAAATTTTCATATGTGAAGGATTTCATAGGGTTATACGAAATAAATATGTAATAATTTACTTTTGTTTGTTAGGACAATACTGATTATTGTGCGTTAACGATAATTACCTATTATGTTTGCTTTTGTAATGTTTAAATAATCTTGTAAGTTAGCTCATTCAGGTCCGACCCCATCTGTACGCATGATTCGCTTTCTGTATCCAATGGCTGATCATGCCTATATTCAAGGTTCGTTGACTGCATTATATGGCCAATCCTGTCTTCAGTCACGTGTTAGATACATCCTTGATTGGTTAGAACTGTATTTATTTTCCAAGTATCAAACCATATTAAACCAATCAGATGTGATTTTCCTTTCCTTTGTGCAAGTTTTAATTGTTTTGATGTCAAGGTTACTAAATCAGAGCAGTTTCACTACAAGTGTTCTGTTCATGAAACATCATTAATGATGGCAGACCCAAGAGTGATTTTTGATGACAATGAGCGAAAATGAGGAGTTTCTCAGGTTTGATCTTAAAAATATTCAGCAAGCAGAGGAAAGATATGTTCAGCAGTTGGATATTTTGTGAGGTTTAGATTTGGACATAAACGTTTCATAAAAAAATGTATAAATAATTTGATCGGACAAATAGGACAAAAAATATACTACTGTGTAGACAAATTCACATGGAATAATTGATTAAAATTTTGTGGATTTTTTATTGGATACAAGAAAAGAAATTTATAGGTACGAGTGAATGCATGTGCAAGATGTTTACAAAATTTTCCAAACAGGTAAAGATTATCTGGGGCACAAGCAGCTAGACACAGCTTAGTGAAGCTTGGGCATAACAGCAGTGACAATGATAACAGTGCTCGGGCAGAATGAGTTAAGTATCTGTGAATTTTATGCACTATCAAACATGTAGTAGCATACGATAAATTTGCAATAGACTACTCATGTGGTAATTTATTATCTCTTGCTGCGGAGTGAGGGCAAGGTACTACCATAGTAAGTCACAGATTACACAGTGTGTAGATAGCTAGTGTGTTCTGAGTAATGTAAGTGAAGGAATTTTATGATTTAGGGACAAATCTGTCCTTTTAGGAAACAGATTTCCAAGAGCAAGTGAGAATCGACAGTACAAAGACGGAAGTCCGGGTAAAGAAAGATAAGTGACAAGTGAAGAGAAAAAGAGGAAGTGGCATTTTCAGAATAAAGGACTAGGAAGTTCAAGAAGGATGAGGCAGTCAGAATAGGAAGACTCAAGGAAATAAGAAATGTTGGAACTTGGTTGAGAGGAAGGTGATGCATTCAGTCATAGACATTGCGCTCTTTTCACCATGTGTTTAGATGATGAAATAAATTAGACACTACTATTAAATCCTGTTAATATAACCTTAAGTTGAATTGAACTTACCACTATTAATTTCTTTGATTACATTTGTTATTTTTCTTGTCAAAGGAGGCTCATATTACATTATTTCTTCCCAATAATCTTGCCCAGTTCTCTGTTGATGTTCTTTCTTTTCACTAACAACAGGTCATAACATCGAGGGAAGTCATTCCTTAGATAACATAGCTAAATCCAATTAAGTACCTATCTTATTAAGAGGGAGACGTTACAATGAGCATCTTCTGTTGACAACTGCAATATTTCTAAAGTTTCATTGCAAGCCATAAAATACTACAAGACTAAATGTGCTAATGAAATATGTGCAAGATGAAAAAAACAAATACAATTGGGAAGGGGTGGGGGGAACTTGGTATATATTTAACAACCCTGTTGACGAACCTATTATTACAAAATGATGTAAGAGAAATAAAAAAAGAGTTGACTAAATGAACAATCATTTCATGATCAATATATTCAGAGACATAAGAGTAATATTCCAGTTTCTTCTCTGTACTGCGCTGCTTTCAGACAGTTGCTTTAAAGCTTTAGCCTTGTTCTCAAGAAATTCCTACATGGGTAAACCAAGCTGAGGATGATCATCAACTGGATGTTGTGTCAGGGGACTATTTTATTCAGTGGTTTCTAAGAAGAAAAGATTAAAGGATTGTTCAAGTTTAGTAAAGACTGCCATTACTCCTAGTAGATCAGCATCAACTGTTTTGAGAAATTGTTCCTTAAAGACGTTTCCACTTTTGTAGTTGTAGTTGTAGGGTTTAACGCCATTTTTCAGCACACGATAGGCTATACATGGCGGCCAGTATTATTGGTGGAGGAAGAACCCAGGAAACCCCCCAGAAAGAACCACTGACCCATGAGAAGCTACTGGCAAGCTTATTCACATAACTACATTGACCGAATCTTTGACTCGAACCCACACAGAGAGAGGAGAGATCCGTGATAGAGAATGCTTTAGACCACTCATCCACTCGGGGCCCTACATTTCCACTTTTGCAATGGTGGCCATATTTTGATGGTAGTAGAGCAATATTTTTACAAACATAGCAAGATTTGAAAGATGGCTACACTGATGGCCATTCAAAAACAGATCAGAAATATCACTGCAATTTGAATGCTGAGACAAAAATATTGCCTTCACTAACTGATGTTATTAATATCTCTCTCATCCTTGGAATTCCCATCGTTTTTCAAAACTCTTGCTAAAGAAACCAACACTTGAAGATAATGATTTAAATAACTACGGCCCAGTTTTTTCTGATCTCTTGTTCATATAAAAAAATCTTAGACAAATTTGTTCTAACCCAACCTGTATCTGATTTGAACTCAAACAGTCTTTTAGCAATGTACAGTCTGTATTCTGCTCTTGTCAGAGTACTGAAACTACTCTTATGAAAGTATTGTATGACATTCTCTCTGCTTGGGATAGCGGTAAGATTACAGTCCTCACCCTCCTGGATTTCTCTGCAGCATTTGACACCATAGACCACGATATATTACTTCACTGTCTCCAGCATCTCTTTGGCATTCATGATTCAGCCTTACAGTGGTTCAATTCCTACTTAGTCAACAGGACACAAATTGTATCTGCAAAGGGAATAAACTCCAGCCCAGTTCAGTTATATTGTGGTGTTCCACAGGGGACTGTTCTTGGACCTGTTGTCTTCATTCCATACACTCGGCCACTTCAAATGTCATAGATCATCACCCAGTGTCTCACCAACTGTATGCTGACACCCAAACATACAAGTCTAGCCACCCAACTGAAGTTGATGCTACCACCCATGGAGTAGAGAGGTACATATTTTATGTGAAATCAAGGATGACATGTAACAAGCTGCAGATGAATGTTGATAAAACTGAGACCATTCTGATCACAAAACAAAAACTTTCTCATTCACATCCTTTACCTCAAATAATAATAATCAGCAACAACAACATTAAATTCACGCACTCAGTATGAAACCTAGGTGTTACTCTAGATAGTACTCTCACATTGCACCAAGATGTCATGAACATATGCAAGGCTGCATATCTTGAGCTGAGATGCATCAGCTCCATTCACAAATATCTTTCAGTTGATGCCACTAAAACACTTGTGTGTTCATTAGTAAATTCAAGACTGTAACTCAATTCTGTCTGGTTCATCTCAATATCTACTCCAGAAACTCCAAAACGTTCAAAACACAGCTACTCGGATCGTCTTTATAGTACCATGATCAGAGCACACCTCCCCGCTGCTCTCTACCCTATACTTGCTATCCATTTGATCCAGAATCAAACACAAAATGTGTTCTCTGTGCTACGTTTCATTGATGGACTCCAGTCCAGCATAGCTATCTGGACTCACCCATGTGTACACACCAGCAATATACAAACGCTCTTCTACTGACAATTGTATACTCATTATTCCCACTATGAAAACGAAGTCATATGGACGATTGTTTGCATACCAGGGCCCAACATCATGGAATGAATAGCCCATTGAAATTAGACAGAAAGACAGTGATCCCTTTCAAGAGTGCTCTTAAAACTCACCTTTGTTAACTGCAGGAACAAACTTAAAGACCTAAAGATGTTTCCTACCTTAAATATTTTCAGCATTTTTTTTGTTTTCCAATTTCATGGTTATCGCACTTGTTGTTTTGGGTTTTTCTAATATTCATATCATTATAGATGTTGTAAAGCACTTAGACTTTCTAAAGATTAGGTGCTATACAAAGTCCTCATTATTATTATTATTATTATTATTATTATTATTATTATTTTCAGTTAGAACCAACAAACATCATAAGAAGTCTTTTGGTGAACATATCATGCTAATATTACTGCCTGTTCAAAAGCATGGATGATATCAGGATTTTCAATAGGATTGATATGGCTGGCTGGCCAAATTAGATGTGCAAGTTCATTTAGAACTTGCAACTAGACCATAAGATGAGTTTCAGGCAATGCTCCAAGTAGTTTGATAACAAACATGTGCTAATGGATGGATGATAAATAGACCATCCCATGACCAGTGGAGCTAATAAAACCATACTTTTCCAACTATCAGTTTATGATTGCCAAACAGTCATTATCAAACAATATATTCAGAACTTTTTCACTCTACTTACATGTGTGTATCTTTAAATGAATCCATCTAAACAACCCCAATTATTTTTCTTAAAGCATAAGCTTTTTCTGACCATCAATACTTTACAATGAACTTAAAAACCAATGACTGTTATCACGAGGTGCATTAAGAGAAAATATATCCATAACAAGAAGAAACATCAACTAAATACTTTTACAGAACAGTTTCAATAATAATGGAGAGAAAATGATACAAGTTACAATATATCTTATCTCTTTAAGCAAACAAAAGATAAATGTATCAAGATATGAAGTTAACTTGTTTTACACATCATACATACAGGTTTAACTAAACTGTGTCCCAGAAGTGACATCTTTGTCTCAACATAACAAAGTTTTGTCATTTGTTAATGGATAACCAAAATGTACATGTTCAAGTGGACTGGTTAAAGCACAATTTTAAATGATGGACACCAGATAAACACCACTTTCACACTGTAAGAGGTGGATCAGTGCAAACCCCATACTGATACAGCTATTTATAGAGTAGGTGTAGCAATTAGATTTTCATGAAGGCTGCAATCTTAAATGTCCAAGGGACACTATTTTCAATTAAACTCTGTGCCAAGTTTAATTACTTTGCATTTATTTAGTAGTTTAGGAGCAGCAATAAGTAATTAGAAGCAAATGATGCATACAAAGTGACAAATACAGGACCATCACACAAACCAGTAGAACTACACACAGATTATAATTAAGTTTGTAAATCAACATACCAGTGAATTCTTCAACATATTTGTTCTCATCTATGATATTAGTCAACAAGTGGATTAATTCATCTTCACCATCCTCTTTTAATGCTTTCAGCAGAACAAAAAAAGCATCTGGGAGATCATCCTTTACTATTTGCAGCAGTTCTTTTGACATTTCTCTTCTTTTCTTTCCACGTAGGTCCTGGCATTGATCAGGAGATAAAGGGTGCTCTTCAGTGAAGACATCTAGAATATGTCTTGGGGAAAGCTCTTCTAAAAGTACTCCCTCAATAGACCACCATGCCTTCCTGATGTGTTCAAGCTTAAAATTCCATGTAGGTGCAAACCCTGAAATAAATATCTTATGTTATTAGGCTTCAATGGTAGTAACATATGCATTGTTTCAGCCAAATTCATGTGGTAGTAAAGAGTATGATCTCTATACATGTATTCCCCAATTTAATCAGGTTTCATGTATTTTAAGTCTTTGCATATTCCATAGGCATGGTGGGTTGTTATTATAATCTGTATATTTAAAAAAATACACCAAATTCTGATATACTTTAGCATGTTTTGAGACAGGTTTTAAATAAATTATTGCTTTTTGTATTCACAGTATCCTGTAACACATGACATGCCTATTTGAAAACTCAATCTTTTTCTTCTAAACAGAATACAGATCAAACAGGTGTAAGGTACCGTATTTATTGTATTTGTTGGTACACAATACATTTATTTTACAAGTAATTTTTTGTGCACTGGGACAGTTTTATGTAGTCGTAAGTTGTGGGACACCTAATCATTCGAAAATTACATGTCAAGAAATGCAAAGTAAATTTTATTAAGGAAAACTTTAAAAATAGAAAATGCTGTGAGTGTTGTTTGTTTACACTTTTTTCCTCGATGCAATGCTAAGAACAAGAGTTTAGGTAAGAACGAATCATATATATGAAAATGAGTTCAACTTGATCTGTTCTAATTTATGCTTCAACAATGTTGTTTTTTTAAATGCCAAGGTGTTTTTCATTTGTGCTTGTTACACGACTTTTTGTGGCAAAAATAACTATTACTGAGCACAGTATAAACTAATCACTGTAATTACGTAAAAATATATTGAGAGAGAGAGAGAGAGGGACAGAGACAGAGACAGAGATTCCTGTAATAATTCCAAAACCAAACATCTTTTATTTACACAGCAGTGATATCTGACATAATCCAAGTACTGCTGAACAAACTTGAATGCTGCTAATATATTTAATATAAATCCTTCAATCGGTCCACATTCTTAACTGCCCACTCTACCTTCTCAGGCACAAATCCATCAACTTCATCCTCTTTATTCTCGCTGCCATCACATTAACTATCTCTTATGATATTGTCCTCACATCCATTCAATTTATTGTTAATACCACAAATTTTAAATGATTTTCAAATCAGATCTGGCTTGTCTTGAAGCAATTCTACTAATTTTACAATCCAATTCACAACTGTTTGTTTATCTGCATCCTTAATATGAGATGTCTTGTCATTTTCCTTGGAAAGGCCCTCTGCTTCTTCATGAATAAAATTTGTCCAGCTTTTCCTCATGTTGGACTTGACCAGTTTATTTACACTGACATCTAGTGGCTGTAGCTTGGCGGTACATCCTCCCAGAATAACTGCAGGCAAATTGTTACCCCTTCACAAGGCCTGTTTTACAGCATCTGTAATATGTGCCCAGAATCAATCCATCACTAAAAGTGATCTTTCTTGTCCTGTATACTTCAGATATATCTCTTTAGTCCACAACAGCAGTACCTCATAAATCCAACCCTTCTCCTACACACATATGATCCTACCTTTTGGTGACTGAATATCTTTTGACTCCCTCACACCACGAAAAAGTATCATTGACAGCAGCACATCTGCTGTGTAAACTACACATACTAAGGTTAGATGCTTTTTATCTGCACCAGTCATGCGAATACTCACACTATTAACACCTTTCTTTTCAACATTTCATCTGGGAATGAGATCAAAGTACACGAGTTTCATCCATGTTAGTTATCATATTGTATTCGAAATCGTCTTCTTCTCTTCTGGCCTTTAGTAATTTGTGGAATATATTTATTTCCTCCTCCAAATCTTCTGGGAGATGCTGGGACATCATTGTTCATGAACGAAGCATGTGGCTGTGTCATTTTATAAAACCTGTTGCCCAGTTCCTACTGCCTTGAAACTCAATATCTGGATGTTCACTTAACACAGACTTATTGGCATAAGCGCATATAATGTCCACACTAAAAAGGATCTGCAGAGCATGTTAGGTGAGAACCCACTTTGCAATTTTTCTGTCCAACACATTGTCATTTGATCCTGGTCTCCCACTCCTTGGTGAATGTCTCCAATCATTCAGGTTATGAGAAAAGTCTATTTTTGACCAATTTGCAATGGTTGATTTAGGGATTCTGAAATGTCTTGCTGTTATTTGAATTCAATGCAATTTTGAGAAATTTACAACTTCCTCTTTTTGCTTTAATGTAAAATGCTTGTAATGCCTGACATCATTATTATCGTAGACATCATCTCTCTCCTGACTGGGGTCTCTAATTTTGTGTCTTTTTACAGCTTGTTCATTTTCTTTTACATCACACTCCTCCTCTCTAGCATGCTTTTCTGGTCAACCTACGGGCCTGTTAGGTGAAACTTTTGGCATCACAATGTTTTTTAATGCACGAAGCAAGGCCTCTTCACTACTTGAGTATCGCACTACAAATTTATCCATAATAGCGGAGATCTATAATATAGTTTAATTTTATTGTCCTTTATATATGCTATGTACCCGATGACAATTACTGTGGGGAATCACCTTTTGTGTAAATATGTGAGAAGTTATCGTTTCAATGTGTTCCATTGTTTCTATTTATTTTCAAAATCCCAGTGAAAACAGGTAGAAAGAAATCAAAGTTGGCTTCCCCATGTCAGCCAACTTTGGATACATATGTATAGTCAAAAAGAAATTTCCACGCTAAAAGGAATCCAAAGTCAGCATCTGGGGTCAGTTTGCTTTGTAATAAATTAACCTTTTTATTTGATATCCTACTGGTAAGTTCAAACAATGAGTTTATGGCTGTTACAAGGGCTTTCATTTGTATGCCGTCTTATGAGTTCTTCTGTGTCAATAGCATACACAGAATTAACTTCAGCAGATACTGTCATATTGTTACCATGGATATAATACACTCCTGGTTAGATTGTACCTTACACTCTGTCACATATGAATGGCAGGTGCTTTCAAGTACAGTTGACTCCACTTAACTGCACATCGGTTAACTGCACACTCCGAATAACTGCACATAATCATGCCAGTCGCATTTTTCCCCAATGCGTTTCAATGTATTTTACCGTACTTCAGTTAACTGCACACTCCGATTAACTGCACATTCTCATGATGGGCCCGAGGGTGTGCAGTTAACCGGAGTCGACTGTACCAGGATTAACAATTCTCTCTCTCTCTCTCTCTCTCTCTCTCTCTCTCTCATTTGTTTGTGATTCTGCAGGATCCAGTTTTCATTCTGATAACATTCAAACCTTTGAGGACAACCAAACATGATTCATTTCTCAATATTCACATCAATGACCAATGTGTTGTGTTGTCTGAAACCGATAACGCCATGGATGCATTTGCTACTTATACAGAGTTCATGGATATATTTCTCCTTTAATAAAAAGCTAATGTTGACCACACAATTCAATAAATTAGAACAGTACAAGGTTAGTTTCTTTCATTTTATGATCAAATAAGCATTTTTATTGATCAATTTTTTGGTAACATGCACTTTGGCCGGTTGTGGTGGGGGCACAAATTGAACATAATTTATTTCATTTCCTAAGTCATGGGACATATGATGTAGGTTACAAATGAAATGTTCTGGGACAAGAGAACTTTTTTTTATGTCCAAACATATGCCCTAGACACAATATTACAACACTTCTGCAATATATTTTTTCTCACTGATATCATGTTTCAATTCATTAATAATATCATTACAGGTCAATTACATATAAAGCTCTCCAATTTTAAAAGGAACTATACAGCACCTCAGAGCATAAATTGGATTAGTTTGCAATCCAAATACTCTAATAATGCATGAAAAACAAGATTTTTTTTTCAAAATGTTGGCTTTACTATAAGATTTTTTTAAAAAATAAACAGCCTGAATAAAATGTATTTGTTTTCTCCAGCTGTTCCCATACAATGAAAACTGTTGATGACTTAAGATTTCCAATTGATGGGTATATTAGCTTGGATTCAAGGACAACAAACAACTGTAATTCAAATTTACTTTTAAATAACACCTAAATTATGATTTAATAAGCTGTATAGACATTGATTAATAATTAAACACCTATATTCTCTCTATTAAGTACATAATATTATTAAATGTATTTTGATGACAATGTAATTCAATGAGTAGGATAATTTATTACGCTAAAGAGAATTAATCATACAGGCTGTTAAACATTGATATTTTCAAAATTGTTACAATGATGGAAGCTGTGTTCCTTCCAAGAAAAGAGAGAAAAAATGAAAAGAAAGTGAAATGAAAATGAAGATGGCTTTAATATTGACATCCAAAGTGGAGTGATTAATAAAGGCCCAAGATGCAGCTGTATCAAAAACCTCAGGCTTTGATTTTCATGAAAGAGAGATCTTTTTCAGAGAGACTGATAAGCTCTTTCAGTAGTCTCAACAAGACACCTCAGTTATTGCAATGTGTACTCAGTGGTAAGGCTAGTGAGATTTACACTTCTCTGTCTGGTCACCAAAGTGGTGACTATGATGTGGTTAAAGAATGCATTCTAAGGGGTTATGAGTTAGTCCCTAAAGCTTATCGGCAAAAATTCAGAAATTACAGAAAAGAAGCTGGACAAACTCATGTCGAATTTGCTTGAGAAAAAGAGCAGTTGTTTGATA
Source organism: Unio pictorum (assembly GCA_030141615.1). Lineage (NCBI taxonomy): Eukaryota > Metazoa > Mollusca > Bivalvia > Unionida > Unionidae > Unio > Unio pictorum. The sequence goes on along the minus strand of JARLTB010000011.1, from coordinate 9,461,543 downwards.
GATGGTGCATAGCCAAGAAAGTCGAACAAGATTATCAAAATCTGAAGCAAATTATATTAATTAAAGAGTTCAAAAACTGTGTCCATAGTTACGTTCAGTCTTATCTCGATCAGCATAGAATTGAAACCTTGGAGAATGCTGCTCGAGCTGCTGACGAATATTCTTTGACACATAAAGTTAATTTTGTTAACAAAACTTCTACTCAACAGTATTCAGCCTAATACCAAACCTTTTAAAACTCAAACTTTCAAAAATGAAACTTCAGAGAAGCTTGATTCTAGATCCTTGTCTCTTCCGACGTGTACCTATTGCAAGAAAAAAGGACACGTTATTAGTGATTGCTACAAATTGAAACATAGGCACCAGAATCAAGACAGACCTGTTCCAAATCCTCTTATTTCTAAGTGGTCAAGGTCACAGTCATGTATTGAAAGCAATACATTTGTTGGGTCTAATAAATCCCAGTCTGATTTTATTATAGAGAATTATGAACCATTCATATCGAAGGGTTCTATATCACTCTTGGGTGATTCAGCCAATCCCACCCCTATTAAAATTTTAAGGGACACAGGAGCTTCTCAGTCTTTTAATTTCAGGTACTTTGCCTTTTTCTGAGAAGTCTTCTTCTAATGAAAGTGTTCTTATTCAGGGAGTAGAGTGCGGCTTTGTTAATGTTCCTCTCCATTGTGTAAATTTGTCATCAGATTTAGTGTCAGGACCTGTGATATTCGGAACAGTCTCGGTTTTACCCGTAGAGGGCATTCATTTATTGTTAGGCAACGACTTAGCTGGAGACAAGGTTGTGGTTAATCCACTTGTAACTGACAGGCCTAATTTGGATCAGAAAGTTGATCCAATTGAAAAAGAATTCCCTGATATATTTCAAGCTTGTGCAGTTACCAGAGCTATGGCAAAGAAAGCTCTTGAGAATGATGTTGATGAAGCCAGTATTCCTTTATGTGACACGTGTATAGATCAGGCTTTCGATGAGGTCACTTTTACTCCTTGTTTGGATCAATCAGAAGGTATTGATCATAGTGATCCTCTTTTAACAACTCATTCTCTTTATTCTAATCAGGGTAATAAATGACAGTCACTTGTCATCGAACAGGAAAAAGATCCTGAGATCTCCTGTTTTTTTCAAAGGGCCATAAGTGAGACTGAAGCCACTGAAGTTCCTGTCTGTTATTTCATTAAAAATGGAATTCTTATGACAAAATGGAGACCTCCCGAGGTACCTCCTGGTGATGAATGGTCGGTGAACTCTCAAATAGTAGTTCCAAAATCTTACAGACAGGAAATACTTCATCTGGCCCATGAAACTCCTTTGGCTGGTTATTTAGGGATTAATAAAACTTATCACAAGATCTTGACTCATTTCTATTGGCCAAAAATCAAAAGTGATGTTACCAAATACTGTAGATCTTGTCATACTTGTCAAATGGTAGGAAAATCCAATCAGAAGATACCTAAGGCTCATTTACAACCTATTCCTGCCTTTGACGAACTATTTAGTAAAATTATGGTCGATTGTGTATGTCCCTTACCGAAGACCATGTCAGGTAACCAATACCTGTTGACAATTATGTGTGCGTCAACAAGGTTTCCAGAGGCAATTCCGTTGAGGAATATAAAATCTAAAACAATAGTAAAAGCTTTGATATGATAAAGTATTTTTACTCAGTATGGCCTTCCCAAATCTGTTCAGTCTGATCAAGGTTCAAACTTCATGTCTGGAATTTTCCAACAAGTTATGTATGAATTAGGCATTCACCAATTCAAATCTTCTGCCTATCACCCTGAGAGCCAAGGGGCATTAGAAAGATTTCATCAGACTTTGAAAAATATGATCCGATAATATTGTTTTGATACGAATAAAGATTGGGATGAAGGCATTCATTTACTATTGTTTGCTGTTAGAGAATCATTCAAGAATCTTTAGGCTTCAGTCCCTTTGAACTGATATTTGGACACAATGTGCGTGGACCAATGAAGTTATTGAAAGAGAAACTTCTCACCAATGAAGATACTGAGATCAATCTTCTTGATTATGTTTCCGATTTTAGATACAAGTTGTCAAAGGCTTGTGAGGAAGCAAGAGCAAATCTGCACTCTGCTCAATCTAAAATGAAATCAAGATATGATACAAAAAATCGAAGGAAAGGAGTTTTCAGCCTGGTGATACAGTCCTGACTCTCTTACCAATACCACAAAATCCTCTCCAGGCCACATATTATGGTCATTACATAGTTGACAGGAAAATTAATGACTTAAATTACATCATAAATACTCCTGGGAAGCGCAAACAAAAACAACTCTGTCATATAAACATGCTAAAAGAGTATATTGAAAGAGATAGCCATGTTAAACCTGTAATTTAGTTGTACCTGTCCCACTTAGTGAAGGAATATCATCAGATTATATTGATACTGAAATGACGAATCTTTGTAATTCAGAAATTATGAAAGATCTAGACCAGAAACTTTCACATTTACAAATGCAAGAAAGAAATGAACTGAAACAGTTATTATTTGAATATGAGCACTTATTTCCCAATGTGCACTGATTATAGGAAGGTGAACAGTGTAACAGAAACAGATTCATTCCCATTACCAAGAATTGACGATTGTATTGATAACTTGGGAATGCAAAGTATGTCACCAAAGTTGACCTTCTGAAAGGATTTTGGCAGATTCCACTAACGGAAAGAGCAAAGGAAATGTCGGCATTTGTGACTCCAGATGGACTTTACCAATATAAAATAATGCCATTCGGGATGAAAGGGTCACCAAGTACATTTCAACGTCTTATGAACATGATCACCTCTGGTCTAGAAAATTGTGATGCCTATATAGATTACGTCATCATCAACAACGACACCTGTATAGAACATCTAGCAACAATTCGAAAAAAATTTGATAAACTCACTGATGCATATTTGATAGTTAATTTATCTAAAAGTGAGTTCTGCCGTGCTAGTGTGACTTTCATAGGACATATTATGGGACATGGACAAGTAAAACCAAGAGATGCTCTTTCCAGTGTATAACAATATCTTATATCATATACACTGTGTAATTTATACAAGTTCTTTTAGCCTCAGATGTAAATTGGTTTGTGGTAAAAAGAAAGTTTCATCATATAAACCTTTCTTTTATTTTATGGGGGAAGGTGTTACGTATATTTAATATAAGTCATTTATATTTAGTTTTATTGTCTGTTAGATTCAAATTTGGCATTTTAAGTTAAGATTTATTCATTGGGAGGTGACCTGAACTTTACAGAATAAACACCAGGTGTTGACCTCATTTCTGACCTGACTTCAGAGTTGTAAACAAGCTTTTAAAATGATTGGTTGGTTCCAAGGACATTATGGAGCTTTGTATAAACATCTTTCTATTTTAGTTGGGTCATACGTTGGATACGTGAGTTTTTGAACGTAAATTTGTTCTGAAACATTCTAGAAGATCACGTGACCCCTTTCGTGTTTAAGTAAAAACATATAAATTATGTTTTGAGAGCGAACTAAGGAGTAGAAATTGGGCTGTTAGAATATTAAATTGTGTCGTTTTGAGTTACTTTGTATTGGAAATTATTTCAATTCGTTTGGATTCAAGAGGATTTATTTTGTTATGTATCTGGATACGAATTGTGCTCATAGAATTTTATTAACAAGAACTGACTTCATCAAGTGACATCGTCTTCCATTTTTGATACTTCGCTGGGATTCGAAATTGGAATTATTTGGACATTTTATTACCAGGACTTTTGCAATTTCTCTAGTGGATAATATTTTGAATTATTTTTGGATTAATTTTGGAACTGATTCTTAAAACCATAAGTTTATTTTTCTTTTCTGGAAAATATTTGTGCTCAATAAATTGTTTATTAAGTTTTACAAGCTGTTAGTTTCACTCTTTCTATGTTACTGTTTTATTCGAGCCTAAGCACGTAACAACTACAACCACAACAAACCAACCATGGTCTATGTAGTAAATTCACGACTTCCTGTTGATAGAGCGTACTATGGAGATGGTCTCGGCAATACCATTGCAGGGTTATTTGCAACAATGGCTCCAAAAATAGCACCAATCGCAAAACAGTTATCAATGAAAGCTATTGATGTTATTCATAATAAGGGTATTTGCGCTGTTGGTCATGTTGCTGGGAAAGCATTTTCTGCGGCTAAGGAAAAACAACTAGCGTTAGTTCGGAGACGTAAGAAATCAACAATGACCTCGTTGTCAGTGCTACAATCACCAGAGAAACTACCATCTACTGAAATTAGCAAAATAATAAATAACGCAGTGGATAATAATATAGCATCACGGATAAATGAAGGATATGACACTCAGGTTAATTTTACTGCAAATATGATAGCGGGAAGTGGTTTGAAATCGCGAGCGATATCGCGATTTAGATCAACAAATATATAATAATATGTTCAAATCGGCTCCCGATACAGCATTCGATATGGATGCCCCAGTGCCCAAGAATGATTCAGTACGCGATTATCAATTCTATTCCCATCATACAGTACAATCAAGAATCGAACTTTCAATCCATGATACCAGCAAATACTTTCTACCCACTGAAGCATTAATCGAAGTAGGAGAACTCGTAACAAATGTTGCAGCTGATAAACCATATGCAAATGACTGAAATATCCGAGTTGGCTTTGTCAATAATGGTATCATGGCGCTATTCGAGAGTGCTAGATATATGATTGATGGAAGAGAAATCGAGTCTACAGAGCGCGAGGTTGATGTTGCCACAACAATAGTGGGGTTGGCAAGATACTCTGATGATTATACAAGATCGGCAGGTCCGTCTATGATGTTCTCTAAGGATCTCACTGATCACGCTGAACACATTCTATATGTTAATTGCTAACACCAAGAGCTACTGCAGTTGATCCACAACCAGATGATGTTGAACACGAGCATAGACCAGCTGGTAACTTTGATGTTATAAAAAGTACTAATCCTAATCACAACTTCGGGTTTGCAACACGCGTAGCAATGTTGCAAGGACAGTGTCGACAATTTTCATGCGCGATTCCACTGCATCATGTTTTCGGATTTTGCAGAAATGTTAGAAACGTGATCTATGGAGCGAAGCATACAGTAGCACTCGTGCGAAAGGGTAGTGATAATGATGCAATCTGGCGTGGTGCTGGTGTTGCTGATGGTAAAGACATTATATCAAAACTATCATTGTGGATGCCAGTAATGACTCCATCAAATTACCGCAGAGGAAAAATTACTATCATTTATGGATCATGGAGGAAAACCATTGCTATCATGGCTAACAAAATAAGGCGCGATTAAACTATCAGGAACGGAGTCATATGATATTTGATCAAATAGGTGTTAATGAAGTATCACTAAGAATAAACGGCCAACAGGAACAATCCGAGGATATACTACTTGATTAAGGAACCAACCAAATAGCATGCGCGTATCACCGTTTATTGACATTTATGGGACGCGATAATAATGTGGATACTGGTCTGCAAATAACACAATCTGATTTTAAAAATCGATATCCCATCTATTACTTCTCGCTGGAACATCTTGACTTAACAAGACAATCCGTAGTTGACATACACTTCGTGTAACTCGTCCGGTTGTACGTGGTGTTGTCACTATCCCGAATTACAGAGCAGTTGCTGTTATTCTCAGCGACAAATCAATGCTACTCGAAGGTGTTGGTGGACGAATGAGAGTAGCTGATGCACCAGTAGAAAATATGTAACGTAACAATTAGATCAATCTGTTATTAAATAAAATGTCATATAGTCATGTTCGTGTTACGTTAACTCCTGGTCAAATTAAAAAATTGTAATCGGAATCAGCTAAAAAAATGTAGAACCACAATATTGCTGAAGCACAATCAGATGTCTGGTGGTCAGAATAAACTGTCATTGACAGCTCGTCAGATAAAACACTTCAATGATGACATCAAAGATAAAAAAGGTGTTCACGTCACTCTCTCTGCGGCCGTGATCAAAAACATGATAAAATCAGGTGGTGTGTTCCCACTTTTCGCTGCATTACAAGCGTTGATTGTGGCAGCGGCCCCAGCGGTAGCAAAAGCCGCCGCGTTAGGAGCCGTTGGTACAGCAGCAGGGATGGCACTAAAGAAAGCTACCGGACAGGGATACAAAAAAAAAAAGAAACGATCAGATAAGGGTCTAAGATTACCAGTAACTCCGTATTTATGGTACAGGGGAAACGGCCTGAGACTAAGAACAGTTTACTAACAATAGTTCCCATGTCAAATTTTGATTTACTCGATGCTGCTAAAAAGCTAGCGATAAAAAAACTTTAGAGGTGTCTTTATGAGAGATCAATTACCACAACAACCAAACAATGCTGAAACCGGTATCATTAATCTCGATAACAGCATAGGACCTGGAACTCACTGGGTTGCATACGCAACTGATCCACGTATGATTGTTTATTTCGATTCATATGGGTTAGCGCCGCCTATAGAGTTTATGCGTTATATAAACCGCTTAAAAACTCCTATCTGGTATTCTACGCTACCAACACAGAAAATGAATGACCCAACAATATGTGGCATAGAAGTATTAAATGTTTTCAACGCTATTTCATCATCGGGAAAACCACCACATAAAACCGTACACGAATATACGAGTAATTGCTTTTTTAGACAGAAATTATATAAAATAACATGATTGATATTTGGGGGAGATCTTTATCAAGCCTGAAAAAAACCTTCGCGGAAATATCTGCAACCGGTGATGTAAAAAAAAATAATCGAAGATGAAATATCCGAGATGTTAAACCTCGCAAGTGTTGATCCAAATGAAATAGTTGTATTTCAAGATCGTCAGGGTAAACTGAAAACTAGTATTGTTTCCCTTGATGATATTTTAGTTAAACAACGCGGTGTAACGGAAAATGCTATTGCAGTTTTTTCCGATCAGTGTCAACTCAAACCAGATGTTCTCATTTCAAATATTGAGGACTCCCAACAAAAGTTGAATGACCATATAACAAAATTTGAACAATTACAACAGAGTATAATTGATAATATCGAAAACCCGATAAATAATTTCTTTGGGACTCCACGTATTCATCCCACATTGAAAATCTCAGACGTAAAAACCGCTATGTCAGAATTAGCAACACTCCAATCTAGGTATGGAGATCATGTTGAGAAGTTTTCAACTTTCGTAAAAATCTCATTGATAAATTCTTTGGGGGGATCTCATGAGATAAACTCGACATAAAACTCCCGGATATTAGAAAATCCATCGATGAGATGAAAAACACCATAGAGGCAATCAAAGATGATTTACCGAGGATGATAGAAACACTTGAAAAAACAAAGATTCCTCATGAGGAAACCAACACTGTAGTATACACGATCCAACACAGATCATTTACGTGGACACCATCCACTAACATTAAATATCACCGCGGACGTCAAAGGTATTTATTGATTAACACTAGTGTCGCCGACTCAATTTAATATTTCATCGAGTCCTTTTGGGGTCAACAATATGATATCAATGATCATCAACAAGGAAACAGCAAGATACATACGCTCTTCTACTGACAATCGTATACTCATTATTCCCACTATGAAAACGAAGTCATATGGACAATTTTTTGCATACCAGGGCCCAACATCATGGAATGAATTGCCCATTGAAATTAGACAGAAAGACAGTGATCCCTTTCAAGAGTGCTCTTAAAACTCACCTTTGTTAACTGCAGGAACAAACTTAAAGACCTAAAGATGTTTCCTACCTTAAATATTTTCAGCATTTTTTTGTTTTCCAATTTCATGGTGATCACACTTGTTGTTTTGGTTTATTTTTTATATTCATATCATTATAAATGTAGTAAAGCACTTAGACCTTCTAAAGATTAGGTGCTATACAAAGTCCTCATTATTATTATTATTATTATTATTATTATTATTATTATTATTATTATTTTCAGTTAGAACCAACAAACATCATAAGAAGTCTTTTGGTGAACATATCATTCTAATATTACTTCCTGTTCAAAAGCATGGATGATGTCAAGATTTTCAATAGGACTGATATGGCTGGCTGGCCAAATTAGATGTGTAAGTTTCATTTAGTACTTGCAACTAGACCCTAAGATGAGTTTCAGGCAATGCTCCAAGTAGTTTGATAACAAACATGTGCTAATGGATGGATGATAAACAGACCATCCCATGACTAGTAGAGCTAATAAAACCATCCTTTTCCACCTATCAGTTTATGATTGCCAAAGAGTCATTATCAAACAATATAACTTATTGACTCTACTTACATGTGTGTATCTTTATATGAATCCATCTAAACAACCCCAATTACTTTTCTTAAAGCATAAGCTATTTCTGACCATCAATACTTTACAATGAACGTAAAAACCAATGACTGTTATCACGAGGTGCATTAAGAGAAAATATATCCATAACAAGAGGAAATATCAACTAAATACTTTTACAGAACAGTTTCAATAATAATGGAGAGAAAATGATACAAGTTACAATATATCTTATCTCTTTAAGCAAACAAAAGATAAATGTATCAAGATATGAAGTTAACTTGTTTCACACATCATACATACAGGTTTAACTAAACTGTGTCCCAGAAGTGACATCTTTGTCTCAACATAACAAAGTTTTGTCATTTGTTAATGGATAACCAAAATGTACATGTTCAAGTGGACTGGTTAAAGCACAATTTTAAATGTTGGACACCAGATAAACACCACTTTCACACTGTAAGAGGTGGATCAGTGCAAACCCCATACTGATACAGCTATTTATAGAGTAGGTGTAGCAATAAGGAGATTTTCATGAAGGCTGCAATGGCAGCAATCTTAAATGTCCAAGGGACATTATTTTCAATTAAACTCTGTGCCAAGTTTAATTACTTTGCATTTATTTAGTAGTTTAGGAGCAGCAATAAGTAATTAGAAACAAATGATGCATACAAAGTGACAAAATACAGGACCATCACACAAACCAGTAGAACTACATACAGATTATAATTAAGTTTGTAAATTAACATACCAGTGAATTCTTCAACATATTTTTTCTCATCTATGATATTAGTCAACAATTGGATTAATTCATCTTCACCATCCTCTTTTAATGCTTTCAGCAGAACAAAAAAAGCATCTGGGAGATCATCCTTTACTATTTGCAGCAGTTCTTTTGACATTTCTCTTCTTTTCTTTCCACGTAGGTCCTGGCATTGATCAGGAGATAAAAGGTGCTCTTCAGTGAAGACATCTAGAATATGTCTTGGGGAAAGCTCTTCTAAAAGTACTCCCTCAATAGACCACCATGCCTTCCTGATGTTTTCAAGCTTAAAATTCCATGTAGGTGCAAACCCTGAAATACATATCTTATGTTATTAGGCTTCAATGGTAGTAACATATGCATTGTTTCAGCCAAATTCATGTGGTAGTAAAGAGTATGATCTCTATACATGTATTCCCTACTGTAGTCAGGTTTCATGTATTTGAAGTCTTGGCATATTCCATAGGCATGGTGGGTTGTTATTATAATCTGTATATTTAAAAAAATACACCAAATTCTGATATACTTTTAGCATGTTTTGAGACAGGTTTTAAATAAATTATTGCTTTTTGTATTCACAGTATCCTGTAACACAGGACATGCCTATTTGAAAATCTTTTTCTTTTAAACAGAATACAGATCAAACAGGTGTAAGGTACCGTATTTATTGCATTTGTTGGTACACCATACATTTATTTTACAAGTAATTTTATTTGTGCACTGGGACAGTTTTATGTAATCATAAGTTGTGGGACACCTTCTAAATCATTCGAAAATTACATGTCAAGAAATGCAAACGTAAATTTTATTAACGAAAACTTTAAAAATAGAAAATGCTTTGAGTGTTGTTTGTTTACACTTTTTTTCCTCGATGCAATGCTAAGAACAAGAGTTCAGGTAAGAACGAATCATTTATATGAAAATGAGTTTAACTTTATCTGTTCTAATTTATGCTTCAACAATGTTGTTTTTTTTTTAAATGCCAAGGTTTTTTTTTCATTTGTGCTTGTTACACGACTTTTTTTGGAAAAATAACTATTAAAGAGCACAGTATAAACTAATCACTGTAATTACATAAAAATATATGCAGAGAGAGAGAGAGAGAGAGAGTCATCAATCCAACCCTTCTCCTACACACATATGATCCTACCTTTTGGTGACTGAATATCTTTTGACTCCCTCACACCACGAAAAAGTATCATTGACAGCAGCACATCTGCTGTGTAAACTACACATACTAAGGTTAGATGCTTTTTATCTGCACCAGTCATGCGAATACTCACACTATTAACACCTTTCTTTTCAACATTTCATCTGGGAATGAGATCAAAGTACACGAGTTTCATCCATGTTAATTATCATATTGTATTCGAAATCGTCTTCTTCTCTTCTGGCCTTTAGTAATTTGTGGAATATATTTATTTCCTCCTCCAAATCTTCTGGGAGATGCTGGGACATCATTGTTCATGAACGAAGCATGTGGCTGTGTCATTTTATAAAACCTGTTGCCCAGTTCCTACTGCCTTGAAACTCAATTTCTGGATGTTCACTTAACACAGATTTATTGGCATAAGCGCATATAATGTCCACACTAAAAAGGATCTGCAGAGCATGTTAGGTGAGAACCCACTTTGCAATTCTTCTGTCCAACACATTGTCATTTGATCCTGGTCTCCCACTCCTTGCTGAATGTCTCCAATCATTCAGGTTATGAGAAAAGTCTATTTTTGACGAATTTGCAATGGTTGATTTAGGGATTCTGAAATGTCTTGCTGTTATTTGAATTCAATGTAATTTTGAGAAATTTACAACTTCCTCTTTTTGCTTTAATGTAAAATGCTTGTAACGCCTGACATCATCATTATCGTAGACATCATCTCTCTCCTGACTGGGGTCTCCAATTTTGTGTCTTTTTACAGCTTGTTCATTTTCTTTTACATCACACTCCTCCTCTCTAGCATGCTTTTCTGGTCAACCTACAGGCCTGTTAGGTGAAGCTTTTGGCATCACAATGTGTTTTTAATGCACGAAGCAAGGCCTCTTCACTACTTGAGTATCGCACTACAAATTTATCCATAATAGCAGAGATCTATAATATAGTTTAATTTTATTTTCCTTTATATATGCTATGTACCCGATGACAATTACTGTGAGGAATCACCTTTTGTGTAAATATGTGAGAAGTTATCGTTTCAATGTGTTCCGTTGTTTCTATTTATTTTCAAAATCCCAGTGAAAACAGGTAGAAAGAAATCAAAGTTGGCTTCCCCATGACAGCCAACTTTGGATACATATGTACAGTCAAAAAGAAATTTCCACGCTAAAAGGAATCCAAAGTCAGCATCCGGGGTCAGTCTGATCTGTAATAAATTAACCTTTTTATTTGATATCCTACTGGTAAGTTGAAACAATGAGTTTATGGCTGTTACAAGGTGTGTTTATTCAACACCTGGGCTTTCATTTATATGCCGTCTTATGAGTTCTTCTGTGTCAATAGCATACACAGAATTAACTTCAGCAGACACTGTCATATTGTTACCATGGATATAATACACTCCTGGTTAGTTTGTACCTTACACCCTGTCACACATGAATGTCAGGTGCTTTCAAGTACAGTCGACTCCACTTAACTGCACACTCCGAATAACTGCACATAATCACACCAGTCCCATTTTTCCCCAATGCGTTTCAATGTACCGTGCCGTACTTCACTTAACTGTACCAGGATTAATAATTCTCTCTCTCTCTCTCTCTCTCTCTCTCTCTCTCTCTCATTTGTTTGTGATTCTGCAGGATCCAGTTTTCATTCTGATAACATTCAAATCTTTGAGGACAACCAAACATGATTCATGTCTCAATATTCACATCAATGACCAATGTGTTGTGTTGTCTGAAACCGATAACACTATGGATGCATTTGCTATTTATACAGAGTTCATGGATATATTTCTCCTTTAATAAAAAGCTAATGTTAACCACACAATTCAATAAATTATAACAGTACAAGGTTAGTTTCTTTCATTTTATGATCAAATAAGCATTTTTATTTATCAATATTTTGGTAACATGCACTTTGGCCAGTTGTGGTGGGGGCACAAATTGAACATAATTTATTTCATTTCCTAAGTCATGGGACATATGATGTAGGTTACAAATGAAATGTTCTGGGACAAGAAAACTATTTTTATGTCCAAACATATGCCCTAAACACAATATTACAACACTTCTGCAATATATTTTTTTCTCACTAATATCATGTTTCAATTCATTAATAATATCATTATAGGTCAATTACATATAAAGCTCTCCGATTTCAAAAGGAACTCTACAGCACCTCAGAGCATAAATTAGATTAGTTTGCAATCCAAATACTCTAATAATGCATGAAAAACAAGATATTTTTCAAAATGTTGGCTTTACTATAAGATTTTTTATAATAAACAGCCTGAATAAAATGTATTTGTTTTCTCCAGCCGTTCCCATATAATGAAGACTGTAGATGACTGAAGATTTCCAATTGATGGGTATATTAGCTTGGATTCAAGGACAACAAACAACTGTAATTCAAATTTACTTTTAAATAACACCTAAATTATGATTTAATAAGCTGTATAGACATTGATTAATAATTAAACACCTATATTCTCTCTATTAAGTACATAATATTAAATGTATTTTGATGACAATGTAATTTAATGAGTAGGATAATTTATTACACTAAAGTGAATTAATCGTACAGGCTGTTAAACATTGATATTTTCAAAATTGTTACAATGATGGAAGCTGTGTTCCTTCCATGAAAAAGAGAGAAAAAATGAAAAGAAAGTGAAATGAAAATGCAGATGGCTTTAATATCAACATCCAAAGTGGAGTGATTAATAAAGGCCCAAGATGCAGCTGTATCAATAACCTCAGGCTTTGATTTTCATGAAAGAGAGATCTTTTTCAGAGAGACTGATAAGCTTTTTCAATAGTCTCAACAAGACACCTCAAGATGGTGACTGCAGAAATATCAGAAGTTTTAACGCTTTCTCCAACCATCTGATTTAGCTATAGATAGAACAATATGTTCTAATTGCACCAAGGCATCTATTTTCATCATCCCTTGCACATTTACAACTGAGACTGGGTATTTGTATAGGAACAGGAGCTACCAAAAGCAGCTCATTCTTGGTTAAAAACCCTAGTTACCACTGAAGCTTATTTAACTCTTTACTGCTGTCAAAATATTGATATTCACTAATCTTTCAGATGCTATGGAGAGGATAAAGCATGTCTGCTGTTACAAGGGTTTGATTCTTGAAGGAAAACTTCATTCAAAGGTGCTCTACAGTTTTTGTTTTTTTTTGCATTGGGTTAGATCTGTAAAGAAACAGAATTTCCCAGATTTTCCTCAATGGCCATTGAAAAAAATTACCTTCTGTATCTTAGGTATCGTTAAATAAACTTTAATTAAGTTTATTTTGGAAATGATAGATGGGTGTAATTTTTGTTATAGAACATAGCTTGGCCTTACTTCAGGTGTGCATCTATCAAGAAAATATTAACTCTTCTTGGTTATTGTCACATCCTGGATTTCAATGGTCAATTGCAAGAAAAATGAGTGGATAACTTTATTTAAACGTTTTAGATACTTTGTAATTTAGTCATTGCACTTGCAGAAGCTGGTATTGTCAAATCTGGCAAAATCTGTTTTCCCTATTTTACTAACTACAAAAGATAGTGAACTTGAGACTAATTCAAGCTGATTTTTCTGGCACCTGAGATCAACTATTTTTGTTAGATGTGTTTTAGATCAAGTACAATTTTTGTAAGTTCAATATCCAAAGAAATTTCAGCCACAATACTTGAAAGTAAGATAGAGGTAGGCAAACATTCTCGTCATTATGCAGATTTCAAATCCAAACAACTTCACCATACACCTGTAAAACTTGCATATGTATATAAAATCTGTAATTTAGGTCTGACTCAGTACATCCCTCAACCAACTTTTGGAAGTGTCATTACAACTGCAGAGAGAATGGTGACATATAATGAGATAAATCTACTTACAAATTGGTTAGGTTATTTCAAGAAACCTACTTTTAGAAATATTTCTATCAAAGAATCAGCAATAACACTTTTAATATACAGTCGACTCCGGTTAACTGCACACCCTCGGGCCCATTATGAGACTGTGCAGTTAACCGGAGTGTGCAGTTAACCGAAGTATGGTACAGTACATTGAAACGCATTGGGGGAAAATGGGACTGGCGTGATTACGTGCAGTTATTTGGAGTGTGCAGATAACCGATGTGCAGTTAAGTGGAGTCGACTATAGTTAAATTTATATAATTATGGGCATGTCTATCATGAGTATTCATTACTCAATAAAAATGATGATTATCTTATGTAAGCATTTTACCTTTTTGAACATCACATAATGTATTTTGGACAACTTCAAAATTCTTCTTTAAATCACTGTCTTGCATCTTTACTTCATGAACTTGATCCTTTACATCACCATCTTGATCCTTCTTATCTCCAACTTGATCCTTCACATCTCCAACTTGATCCTTTACATCACCACCTTGATCCTTCACATCTCCAACTTGATCCTTCACATCTCCAACTTGATCCTTTACATCACCAACTTGATCCTTTACATGACCAACTTTCTGATTTACATTGCCAACTTGTTGCTCTATATGACCTATGTCATCTGTGGAAAATAAGTATTGTTTACAGACATTATTACTTAACTGAATACTTTAAATTAAAATTTTAAGGGCCCTGAGTGACAGAGTCATTTAAAGTGTTCACCGTTACTAATTACTGCCATCTCACCTCTGGCAGCGTGGGTTCGAGTCTCTGGCTTAGACAATGTGGATATAAGAGAAAGCTTGCCAAAAGCTTCTTGTGGGTTGGTAGTTCTTTCCTGGGTTTGCCCTGGTTCTTCCTCAACCATTTATACTGGTCACCATGTAATGACTATCTTTTGCTGAAAATGGCATTAAACCCTACAACAATAGCAACAACAAATCATAATTTTGGGGCCTAAAATTTTCAAAAGTCGAATTTTGGAACACCACTTTTTTGTGTATGTTAAGAATAAAAAATGGCAATTAAATATATGGCTTGAGTGGTATGACTGAGGAAAGAGTGAAGGCAGACTAATATGGCATGAATAATATGACAAAGGAAAGTGTGTACACAGACTAATGTGGCTTATGTATTATGACTAAGGAAAGAGTGTGGGCAAAGTACTGTTTTTAGTATTGTGATTGAGAAAAGAGTGTAGACATCCTAAGATGGCACAAATATTATGATGGAGGAAAGAGTGTAGGTTGACTAATATGTCTTGAGAATTGTGAATGAGAAATGAGTGTAGGCAGACTAATATGGCTTATGTATTATGACTGAGGAAATCATGTGTGCAGACTAACATGGATTGAGTAGTTTGATAGAGGAAAGAGTGTAGACAGACTAACATGGATTGAGTAGTCTGACAGAGGAAAGAGTGTAGAAAGACTAACATGGCTTGAGTATTTATGAGAAAAGAGTGTAGACAGACTAATATACCTTTAGTATTGCTGGCGTTGTTGTTGTTGTAGGGTTTAACGCCATATTTCAGCATACGATAAGCTATACATGGCAGCCAGTATTAATGGTGGTGAAAGAACCTGAGAAACCCCAGAAAGAACCACAGAATAATGAGAAGCTACTAACAATCTTTCTCACATACACACATTGGCCAAATCTGAGACCCAAACCCATACGGACAGAGATGAGATGGCATTGATCTGTAGTGGAGAGCTCTTAAGACCACTTCACCACTTGGGGCTCCCACTTATGTTGTGATAAAATTAAGAATGTAAGCAGACTAACATGACTTGAGTATTATGATTAAGGAAATTGTTTGGGCAGACTAACAGAGTCACTGACAGAAGGATATGAATTGGAACATACAAGTTCTAGGCATGGAGAAATAGAAACATGAAATTATTTTATATTATTACTGTATTATCACATTTAATTGATGGTTGTCATATGAAATTGACACTAAATAATTAATATCTTTTATAAGGCAAGTTTTAACTTTCATCAGTTCTAATTTGGAAATTGTTTTCTAGTAGGCAATGGTAAGATTTTGTGCAATACAATATGCCTAATGGTTACAGATCTAATGAAGACTGTAGTGACATCAGGAAATGTCTAATTCTGATTGTCTGGGAAATTTATATTTTCTGTCCCTAAAATATGACAAGTGTTGCTACCACTAGTGCAATGAAATGCTGCAGGGAAATATTTTTGTGGAATAGCATGTGGTCTGATGAATGAACCCAGCAGTTCCTAAATGCAAGAGTTCTCATCTGCAATCGCGCTATTATATTTAATTCATATCGAGCAATTTGAGGGGTTGTGACAATGTTAAAAGAAACCAGTCTGGTTTTGTGTGGCCAGAGATGTTTATTGCCTGTGTGTCTGGAGCTGTATCAAATAGCTTTATGTGTGTGTGTGTGTGTGAAGTTTTGTTTTGTGTTATCAAATTGGAGAGATCCTAAGTTGCTTTAGTAAATTTCTTTTTGTTATATATCGCTATTGTTATTGTTGTTGGATTTTATAACAAGTGCATCATGCACAGCAGATGACATCTTTTTTTAAAAATTAGTTCCTAGCACATAGACACCATGACTGAGATGATATGTCTGAGATAGCCAGCTTGAGACAGGAAAAGCAAGGTTAGCAAAAACAGCTTCCGATTTCACTTGAGCTTTTCCATTTACTCAAATCAGGCCTCTGCTATGGGATAAAATCTCTTAACCCAAAGTAGAAAAGGCACACAATGAGAATCTTTGAAGAGCTTTTGATCAATACATAGTATATAACTATTCAATGGCTTTACTGTCTGTGGAAGGAGCTAGGCAAGTTTTAAATTAGCTAAAATTTGGCTAAGGATTCCTGTTGCCATACTCAGTGAGGCTGGTACACAACTAATGTCCTTTTAGCCCAATTCTGCTAATTCCTACAAAGCTGTTGTTCACACTCTTTGGTTGAAACTAAATCTTGGCTAAATGAATGCTACACATTTGCCTTTCGCATGGATTTAACAAGTGGTTTTTCTATGTACATAATAGTGATGTTGGTGGGAAATAGACTCACCAATAGTATAAATAATAATAATAATACTAATACTAATAATAATAATGAGGACATTGTATAGCACCTAATCTTTAGAAGCTCTATGCATTTTACAACATCTATAATGATTTGACTACAAAAAAATCACATGAAACTATAAAGCAAAAAAAACATGCTGAAAATATTTAAGGTAGCAAACAACATTAAGTCTTTAAGTTTGCTTTTGCAGTTGACATGTTTGTCAGAGTTTTAAGAGACTCTTAAAAGAGCTTACAGTGTCTTTGTGTCTAATTTCATTTAGCAATTCATTCCAAGTTGTTGGGCCCTGGTATGCAAATGAATGTTGTACATATGACTTCGTTTTCATAGTGGGAATAATGAGTATATGATTGCCAGAAGAAGATCATAAGTATCTTGCTGGTTTGTACACATGTTAGAGGCAGATAGGTAATGCTGGACTGGAGTCCATCAGTGAAATGTAGCAGTCATTGTATGGTACAGAGCAGTGGGGAGGTTTGCTTTATAGAGATGTGTGTTCTGATCATGTTACTCTAACATGGCACAGTGTTAGTACATAATGTACATTAAGCATAAAACCCACATACAATGACAGTGCTAGGGCCTTACTTGTTAGAGCTGGGTTAGAAATAAATCAGTGAATGAAATGACTGTGTATTTTTATCACACCAATGATTTTCGTCATTAAAATTGATTTAATCAAACTAGTATTTCGGCAAAAATTGTTAAACCTACAAACTTTATCAAGTATTTAACAGAGAGATGGACCAACAGGAAGATGGATGTGTACAAAATCTGAAGAAAACCAAACTATTAAAACAAAAATTTAAATATATAACAAATTTTATTATTAAAGAATATATGACTGAAATGGTGTACATTGTAACAACTTTTACTTTAACATACAAGATCTCTTTTCAATAAGTCTTTTTATGCCTATCGGCAATTTTCTTGAAGCAGGAAGTTCAAATTCCCCTGGTAAAATATTGCTGACTGATATTGTCAGCTGTTTACATGACGTCAGTGACACCTTAAATTGCTTTGTTCTGTATAATCTAATTGTAATCTCAGCAGACGCAACTTCCATGACCTGACCGATTTGAATGATAGTTGCATCTGCAAGGTACAAAACATGTCTCCCAACATCATATCTTCTTCTATCTGCTCGTTCAGCTCGATGTCTGCCTGAGACTTGTTGGGTTATGTATACCTGAAAAATTTGGATCAGTAATTTTTAAATGAATTTTTTTTATTTTAAACTAAACTAAGCAAGTCTTTTGAATGATTGTTTTACTGTCATAATAGAAGAAATTAATATAAAAAATAATAAATAATGTTCAAATGTCATTGCAATTTAGTTGGAAAATTAACACTCAGATTCTTCTTTTTAAATATCATAATAGGTATCATAATTCTGTGAGATATAATTGAGAGTTGCACATTCAATTTTCATTTATTCTTGCTAAATCAACTTTCTAACTCATCATAAACCATTAGAAGTTTACTGGAACATTTTATTTAAAACATTAAATCATTGTATCTGTATTGTATCAATATTACATAATTGTTTCAATGTAACAGTCTTCAGAGGAAATATTTTGAAGTATTCACTCAGGTGTTTTTATAACTGGTATTTTCAAGTTTAACATGACATTTAATTTAAAAGGAGAAGTTGAACAAACTATTTATTTGCTTCTATAAAATATCCATAAAACAATGTATGTCTTTCAGAGATAAATGTTTAGGTACTAAACCATGTCTATTTTGGAACAATTGCCCATTACATTTGACTGTAGTGTTTCATGAGAACAGATATTTGTTTGGAAAATGTACTCTTCAGTTTGTCCAGATGACTAAGTAATGATTAAAATCTTTAAAAGAACACTATATATATATATATATATATATATATATATATATATATATATATATATATATATATAATTTGGCCATCTACATATCCATAAAAATAAGTGTTCTACATCTCCCTCCCCCACTCAAGTAAATTCATATTTTTAAAACTGATTTGAATTGTATTAAAAATGGTCTGGTCATAAACACATACCGAAAATCATACATGTTTATTTATATTTGTCCAAAATCTGATGAGCATCTATGACAACTAGATTTTGATATAAACTAAGTCTCAAATGTTAAAGGACTGATTTAACATTTAAATATGGCTTAAATTGTGTATAACTCTTTTTATCTGATTTCTGATGCATATAACATTCCTTCAGATTTAAATTTGTCAGATTTATGGTGTTATTGTAATGGTGCTGATGGATATGACAGTTTCAATGAAAACACTAATCTTGTTGTGTACAAGGAAGGTGTATGAAAATAACAAATATGACTTTATATTCCATACGTACCTGCATACAGTCTTGTCACTGACCTTGAAAGTCTGTGTTTTTATATGTTTATATGTCACTGCACATTCTCGGATGATGCTAATGAGTACTGTCATCCATTTAGGTCCTTCAGGTAGTATATGCAATTTTTGTCGCCAGACTAAAATGTCCTCCATTGTAAAGTTGTCATTGCAATGACTATTGCACCCACATGCCACAGATTTTTCTTTCCAATGAAAGTTAAATCAAATGCAGCTCTTCTTCTTTTCACATTGAAATCTGCAACATATGGCATTTGAAATTGTCTTCAGATTTTAGTATGCAGACAGATTTTAAAACAAACATTAATGTTATGCATATGATGATGCTAGTAATTTTGTGATGTTTTCATACTAATGCATATATTTAAACTGCTTAATAATTTGTATCTTTTTGTTTTTCTTTTAATATAATTAAGATACAGCGCTTTATTAAGATTCAAAGAAGATTTACTGAAAAAGTCAAATAAAATTAGAAGAATTAAGTAATGATACTAAAATGATTTTAATGCAGGAAAATCAGGGCATTAAATAATTAAGCATATAAACATCCATAACTAATTAGTCTCAAAGTTATTTTTGTGGAGTAGGTGAATAATGCATGACTGAAATGAAAATATGTTTCACTCTACCATTTCAGTGCTTTATTTCCATGCTTTAAGTTTGTAATCTAAGTGGCAATTACTGTAGTAGTAGTAGTAGTAGTAGTAGTAGTAGTAGTAGTAGTAGTAGTTGCTGTTCTTGCTGTGTAACAAATACTATTTGTAATTTACCTAAATTAGACATACAAGATGACAACCATTTCTGAACAAATCTTGTTGCTGGGAGACCGATATCTGCAAGATAAAAAATTTAAGTCTCAACCTGTTAGTTCTTGCTGCAGTCTTTAATTCACCTAACATACCTTTTAAAAGTTACGCAACTATCATTCTGAGTTTTCTTTACCTACTACTGATGATAACTAAATATTGAATGCATTTATGCCAATAGCATTTTACTTATAAAAATACTGATATCAAGAGTATATTCTCTATTATTTTAAAAGAAATACATAGTAATTATTCAAGTAGAAATCTAGACCAGAGAAATGTTGATAGCCAGTAAGTGTTAGGCTCAATAATCAAAATGAATTCCATCAGTGGTCACCAGGCAGGAATCTTGTGATGGAAACTAAAAAATGCTTTTAAATTTTTTCTTTTAAATCTTTGCAGTGAACTGAAAGATAAATAATTCCATTTTGTTATAGCATTTTCCATCAGAATCTGAATCTGATGTTCAAAACTTGCTGTTATATTATAGTATGCAGAGAGAAAATATTACAGCGGGAAAAAAACATTTCAGTACTTGCAACATAAAGTTTATGAAGACAAAATAAAATCTACTGGTTTAGGAGTGAATATCTTTAGTCAAAATATGTAAATCTACTGGTCTGAAATCTTTTACATGTAATGCTAAAAATATCTTTAGAAAATTTTACACTTAAATTTGATAAATTGTAATTCATAGGGTCAACTTCACAACATAAATTTACAAAACTATGCCAAATCTAATTCATACTGAGTATGTTCTGATTAGATGTGGGCTATGCTTACTGAATGGAATAAAAATCCCTGAATAGTTTAATAAAAGTGCTTAATACTAATATATAATTTAACATAATATAACTATGTACTATTGTTTATATTCTATTCATTTTATTAACCTATAGAATGTTTACAAATTAGCAATTTAAATCTATACACACCTTTGTTGAACTCATTTCCAAGAAGTTTTCTGTATAAGTCCTTGTCCATTCTCTTCACACTTTGGACATATCAGTTGAACTTCTCTGGTTGCAAGAAAACTAACCTTATTTAAACTGCTGTAACTGGTTGAATGCCTTCTACCAGTTCTGCCTCTATCAAGGCTATTACATGCCCAGCAGGCAGCTTTTAAGCACTCAGCAAGATCAATGAAAACCTGTCATGATCAAAGGAATTTTACACCAAGAGCATGGCCTGGAGAGAGCCATACACTGACTCAAAAATAAGGCACTTGGTTTTATGAATTGTGTTACTTGTCCAGCTATCATAGTAGAGTATGCAAACTCCATGATAATAAAAATTCAAAATTGTTAGATGTTTAAATGCTGATAATCATACTTATATTTATAGGCATATCCTTAATGACAGCTTCTGTGTAGACTGAAAAGCCAAAAGTTAAGGCATTTTCTGTCATTCCAAGTGTTTGAAATGTTTTCAATATGGCACCAAAGAATCTGGTGCAAATTTCAGTAACCTTATTTAAAGTTTCTACTTTTTCATTTGAAAAAAGGATCTGCTTTCTAAATATTTTGTAAAGTAAATTATTGCATCCACTATCAACTAATCCTAGCCAGCCAGACACACAGAGATATATCATATTCCACCTATTTCCATCAAAGTTGTGTATTGTGAGTCTTTCATGATGAATTTAGATAAATACTACTAAGTTCATGAATATATGTGGGAAATTATCACTGAGAATAACGTTAAACTAATCATCAATTAAGTTATCATGGATGGAATATTCTCAGATATTATATATTAATCACAATAATGTAGATCAAGTATTATCTTAATAGTATAGTTTTATTGTTCCAGAATTTGTTTCATTGCAGCCCATTCAAAACTTGGACATGATGTCTTTTTAATCATGTAATTTACACAACTGCTGCTAGACAATACAAATATATGTGCTGCTCTTTAACTTTGGAGGCAACACAAATAACAATAGCATGATCCTATTTCCATTCATGTTTTCAACCTTAAACAGTTAACCAACCCACCAATAAACATGGTCACATTTTAGACTGAAGTCTTCATAGACCTGATTATAATATTCTATGGTCCATCCTTGTATCCCACGAACTTGCATCAGATAACTACTGCATTATATGCTATCTGAATGTATCAGTTCCTTCACCTTTACTTGCTATTGAAAGACACCTCGATATGATAAATAGAACCAAACTAATGCATGACATCCAAGCGAACCTAACAACTTGCTTACCTCCTTCAGTAGAAGAACTCGATAACTGCCTGTGTTCATTGCTTGAAAACATCTCAGCCATCATGTGCAGAGTATCAATTCAAAAGTGTTCTCCATGGTATAGCAGTGTGAGGGACCAGCTTTGCACCATTACAAAAGACCACTGTGAAGTGGAGAAGCTTTGACTTTCCAACAGACTCACTTTCATAAGCTAATCTATGAAGCTGCCAAGAAGAATGTCACAAACATAGTCCATTTAGCCAAATTATCCCACTACAGTATTTCAGTGACAACAATTAGCAGCACATGGATTAATTTCTGATAGTTGTGATGATGAGTGCACCAAAGTCATGTGAACTTGATCTAATTCCAACATCACTGCTGCTTGAGTGCTTTGATCCAATATTGCCTTTACTAACAGATGTTATTAAAACCTCTCTCTCATCAGAGGAATTCCCATTATTTTTCAAACTGCCAGTATAAAACCTTCTGCTGAAGAAACTAACATTCAACCTTAATTCTTTAAAGAACTACCGACCAGTTTCTAATCTCCCGTTCATATAAAAAATCTTAGAAAAAGTTGTTCTGACCCAACATGTATCTCATCTGAATTCAAACAGTCTTTATAGCAATGTACAGTCTGCATATCTCCATGCCACAGTACTGAAACTACACTTCTGAAAGTAGTTAATGGCATTCTCTCTGCTTTGGATAGCGGAAAGATTACATTCCACACACTCCATGATTTGTCTTCAGCATTTGACACAACAGACCATGATATATTAATTCAATGTAAAAAGCATGTATTTGTCATTCACAACACAGCCGTTTTTTGGTTCAAGTCTTACTTAGTCAACAGGACACAAATTGTATCTGCCAATCTTACACTCAAGCCCAGTTGATTTATGTTGTGGTGCTCCACAGGGGTCTGTTCTTGGACCTGTTCACTTCATTCAATACACTCAGCCACTCTCTCAAGTGGCATAGATCATCATCCAGTGTTTCACCAATTGTACACTGATGACAACCAAATATACAAGTCTTGCCACACAACTCAAGTTGATTCTGCCTTCCAAGGAGTAGAGAGGTCAAAAAGACAGTACAGAACCTAGGTGTTACTCTGGCTAGTTACTCTCACATTGCTGCAACATGTCATGAACATAGGAAAGGCTGCTTATCTTAAGCTGAGATGCATCAGTTCCATTCACAAATATCTTTCAGTTGATGCCACTAAAACACTTTTCTTCATCAGTACTTTCAAGACTCAACTATTGTAACTCAATTATGTCTGTTTCATCTTAATATCTGCTCCAAAAATGTCAAAAAGCTCAAAACACAGCATGCTTGAATCATGCTTAGAGTACCACAATCAGAGCACACCTCCAAATATTTTGAGCTTTTTTATTTTCTAATTTCATAGTGTTTTGCTTTTTGTAGTACAATGTAATATCATTATATATGTTGTAAAGTGCTTAGAGCTTCTAGGCATAATGCAAAGTCCTCATTATTATTATTATTATCATTTGTTTTTGTCATCTTCTATGCAAAGCAGAGTCAATTATATATCTCTCTTGACTGTTTAAAAGGACTTTTTAATTATTTTATTAAATTATGAACTTTAACCTGGAAAGCAAGCAACCTATCTTCCCAGATGTGAAAAAGCTTTGAGCCTTGTATTGTTTTTATACTTGTAAGGTGCCCTGTTATAAAGTTATGGTGTTTATATGATATGAACAATTCAACCTAATTTTTTTCACAACCCGTATCAATGTTGAGTTTATAGTGTTTGCATTGTTATAGTTGAGATGAGCAGTTGAGAAAAAAAATAATGTCACACGTGTATTTATAAAAGGAATTAATTTTATAATTTATCTGCAATCAATATTTATCAACACATTGCATTGAAGACAGTAGTGCAGTGGATACTCAGCCATGGGTGTAAACATAATAACATATTTCTCTAACAGGTGTTGAAGTTAACTACAGATTGTACACACTTTTCAAAGTAATTTTTCAACCAATTGATCTGATTGCTACATGTGCTTCTACTGGTAATTTCATAATGCCTAATTATCATACAGGATAATTTATTTTCTTATCATGTAAATATTAAAATAAGCCTATGATGCATTTGATAAGTAGATTATTAACATATAGTTCATAACATTATCAGACCCACTTTAAAATTACATTTGTTCCATGAATTTACATGTCAAGATTATTAAAATATACATCTACAGTCCTTTCAAATATTGTTCAATCAAGATTCAGTTAGTTTGTTTATTTACTCATTCAGCTACCAAAAAATTAGCCAATGAGAATTGTGGTGAATGTTATGTGCATACAAAATTTGCACCAAGGTACATTTAATCTTTTCCCTTGTGCTCAAATTTGATGAATTATGATTATGTTAGGGTACTGCTTTGTCCAATCATATGGATATAATGAAAATCCCTTTTAATATCTTGACTTTGTTGTGACATGCATATAAAGTTATATTTTAAAAATTGTAGAAATTTTCAGCTAAACCAAATCCAAATAATGAAATAATCTAGGATCCATAACTTTGGTAAGAGACTGTTAGCTGCAAGCAAGTGGTCCATAGGGCATCATCAAAGGCTTGTTTGGCTATAAAGCCTTGCCATCATGATTAGATTATTCAAATGTGTAATTAACCATGCTCTCCCAAGTGATTTTGGCTGTGAAATTTGAATTAGAGATGGTGATAATCAGGATGACCCTTGTTACATGTCCAACTGTTAGCACTGGGCTACATGAAAGGAAAATCAAAACTTGAACTAACAGTAAAGTTTTGTTCCAAATTTCTTGTGTTTCAAGTACTTTTTGAGTCTCTTCAAAATAGTTATTGAAGAGCCACTGTGGGTTAGATACTTAGGTAATAAATAAATGGTGGATTATTATACTGTGATAATAAAAATTATAATATTCAATCTTTACTTATTTAAAAGATAGATAGATACGTAGGTAGGTGGGTAGATTAAATCAAGATAATAAATTTAATGTTGCACATAGAAATACATGCAGAATGCAAATGATTTTCAAAGTTAACTTTTGGGCATTTATGTGCAATTAATGAAATTGTGAAAGTCTGTCTTTAGCAAATTGTGGGAAGTAAAATCCCAAAATGATTCAATATGTGATTCTTTCTTATTGTACATTTTGCCCTCAATATGTTTGACCCATTAACATAGTTTTGTGAAAATTGGTGTAGTGATGCATATTTCATGATATATTCTTATTTTCATCAGTTATATATTTCAAAATTCTAAAGTTTTTTTAATTTATCAAACGGTGTTAAAAAGAAGTTTTTATTTTAATATTTTGGTCCTTTCCAAAACACACCAACAAATATAAGGAACAGTTATCATGTTTACTTTTGTTCACATTTATTTTTCATTCACACATTCTCATACATTTTCAGTGATCTCTTGCTACATAATAAATTATATATACTGATAAAACACACATATTAATGAATAATTATTAACTTCACAAATTACTTTCATTAATTGTTCAATAAATTTCAAAGTTCAATTCACTATGTCAAAATGTATAAAGATTTGTAAATGTCATGATGCAACAACAAAAAAGAAACAAACGAATTTGAATTTCACACAGGCACTCACCAGTTATTATGTACTTTTGAGAGAGTAGTGTATATTAGGTGAAGTTGTTTGCATAGAAGCTACTTTGCTGTAATGTGGCTGACATTTCATTGAAAAGAATATCTATTGGTAAGCCAAAAGCAGCAAACTTTTCTCTAATATCAAGTAAACAACATGAAGTATACTAACAGGCCATATCATTTTAAGTACATAAGATATTTTAACTAAAAAGAAATTCTACAAAGTTCTTAAATCTGAAAAGGATAAGTTACCCAATTTTGTGTAAAAACAACAAGGATGACATTTGCAAAATACTCTTATTTAATGACTGGATATTTGGTTTACTATTTCTTTAATATTTTTGCATTTCTATTTCTATCAATTTTATTCAATGACCTTTGATTGTTTGTGTTATTTTTTATTTCAGAAATGACCTTCGCTTTTTCTATTTATTTTTCTCTCTCTTAATGACAATATATGAACTTTCTTTTTATATATAACATAAGCCTTAAAAATAAAATGTTCACTATCAAATAGAATATCTCAGCAAATCCTAGAAGTAATGTAATGATCAATATCAGATATAAGAATTTTATAATACCGGTAAAGGCAGCAGATGACTCATTGAGAATTGCCTCTATGAATAATAATACTACTACTAATAATAATAATGCTTTATTTATAGAGGGTGACTCATTAGTAAAGGACTATTCTCCCTTGAGGCCCTCTTAAGGAGAGTATGAAAATGCACATTATATGAAGATAGCAATAATTAGTGAGGGGCCCAGAGTGGCAGAGTGGTCTAAAGTGCTGTCCGTTATAGATCACTGCCATCTCACCTCTGTCTGCGTGTGTTCAAGTCTAAGATTCGACTAATGTAGTTATGTGAGTAAGCTTGCCGGTAGCTTCTCGTGGGTCGGTGGTTCTTTCCGGTGGGTTTCCGGGTTCCTCCTCCACCATTAATACTGGTCGCCATGTATAGCCTATATTGTGCTTAAAAATGGCGTTAAACCATACAAAACAAAGCAAACAATAATTAGTGTCACAGTCTACACAGAAGCTGTCATTAAGGAAATACCTATAAATATAGGTATGATCATCATCTATAATAAACACATGCATGCTCATGATATCTCTTTTTAAGTACTCTAATATTTTCAGCCGATTTTACATGTAGTGGAAGCTTATTCCATACAACTGTACCAGAATATTGAAAACTCTTTTTGAATTGCTCTGTTCATGGTTTTGGTACTAGAAGTTTTCCATGTGATATTGATCCCAACTGGTATTTTGTTGAAAAAGGCCTGAACAAGTCCTGAAGATATTATAGTGCAGTTCCATGTAGACATTTATATAAAAGAACTGCCTTGTGAAAAATCTATCCTGTCATATTGCTATGGGTTGGAGATGTAATGAATTACCTGAAGAAAATGAGAAATACTCAATATATCTATTGCAACATACACATTTTACTAAATGACAGGAGACATATTAGATAATCTTGGGGTTAGGGGGTTACCAATATATAATTTCTTTTGTATTCAGATTCAAGGGGAGAAGCTATTGTATTGAGCAATAACTTTAAGTTGCCTATACACAGACGCAAAGTAGATGCAAACAGCAACAATATACTTTTAGATACTTCAGTTCAAAATTACACGTTCAAACTTATGAACATTAATTGTCCTAATTGATGTTTATGATGAATGTATTCAAATTTATTTCTGATGAGAAAATAATATAGATTCAAAAAGATCCAATTGGAGAAAGAATAAACCTATCAAGCGGGCAAGGTTAGATTTCTTCCTAGTGTCAAAAACTTTTATTACAATGGTAATTGTTTAATTTTCAAAGATTGCTATTAAGGGAAAATACGTATTTAAAATAATAGCAGAATTGAATTGCTTTCAAATGAGTAACAACCATAGTTACTTTATAAAACTTGTAATGAGTGAATGCTTAATGTGCATATATGTATTGGTACATATATGTATATAAGTGGAAATTTTTACAATAAATTTACTTTTTTCGTCTCTCTCTCTTTCTCATAGCTTATATTCTGTAATGAGTTTAGAATTAGAATATAATACTATGTACTAATGTTAACAACTATTCTCTGTAAAGTTATGAACATTTATAATTAACTGTGAGGAAGTCATGGGTTGGATCTGACCAACTGCTGGCGTTGCATGGGAAATAGTACAAAAACAAAGAAACAATGTCTACTGAATGAAAGTAGACAAGTCATATATATATATATATATATATATACATGATAAATTCTAGTACATATAATTATTTCATTGATAATAAAATAGCACAATAAAAGATGGCATACATAGGCATGGTTTTGATTGTGTATTAATTAATAAAACATTGATAAGTTTATGCACTGCTATAAATATCTTTATATTAATTACATCAAAGCCCATAGGATAGAGAGATAATAATGTCTTAAAGACAGTAATCTAAAGAGAACAATATGTCTTAAAGTTGTAGATTTTTCATATTCGAACATTATTTCAGCTTTTATATTTTCTATTTATAGAAACATTAAACACATTTAATTTTTATTTAATCATCTGCAATTTGTTCTCAGTCGCTTATGATAAGATTTGTTAACCCAATCATCAACATAGTTATTCAAAGGAATATTATGTTTTTCCCAATTCTTGGATGGGTTACTTATTTTTCTAATTGGTAACATATTGCACAGTTTATGTGTGGAAGCAGAAATGATTTTTGATACCATATAGTACTGCATAGAGGGGACTTAATCAGTGTCACATAATATCCCATGGTTAAGTAACACTGTAAGACATGCCTCCAAATTTGACTGCACCCAACATTTTAGAATGATAAAAAAATAGTACTAATATGCTATAAAAATGGGACATTAATGGTGCTTTAAAAATAGGATAACCATATTTGATTTGACAGTTTAGGCACCTTAACGTCGTGGTTTTATTTAAAAAGGTCTCAAAATATCCATGATTTTATATATGTTGGATGACAAGCTGGTGTTCATTATACATAAGTCTTGTCTGTGTCATAAAGACCAAATCCCCTCCCCCCCTAACAATTTCCTTGGTAACAATTTAGCCAGGTGATTTTCTTCCTGCAGGAAAAAAATCAGCCCTGACACCCTCACTCCTTCCCTCTCTTTCTCTCGCCCTCTCTCTCTCTCTCTTTATGCCACTCTTTCCTTCATAAAACTGCCCTTTTTCTTATTTCTCTCTTTATCTTCTTGTATCTTTCTTCCTCTCTCTCTCTCGTCTTTGTCTTTATGTTTCTTTTTTCTGTATTCCCCTTTTTCTTTTCTGTCTTCCTCATGTGTTCCTCTCACTTCCACTCTGTTTTTATGACTCTCATCTGTCTTACGCTCTTCTTCCTATATCAGTCTTTCTCTATTGCTTA
Organism: Unio pictorum; assembly: GCA_030141615.1. Taxonomy (NCBI): domain Eukaryota; kingdom Metazoa; phylum Mollusca; class Bivalvia; order Unionida; family Unionidae; genus Unio; species Unio pictorum. The sequence continues at coordinate 9,431,882 of JARLTB010000011.1, read as the reverse complement.
ATCTCTCTCTCTTCTCACTTCTTTCATCCACTGCAAATTGTATGAGGTGAGGGTAATTGTATGTTTTAAGCTACAAGTGAAGACAGCTTCAAAATTTCCTTAAATAGTATTGTCAGACATGTGCTCCACAATGATTACTAAATCACTTAGAAATTACCACAAAAACAATGTAAATAAGTATTTACAGGACAGGAATTAGGAAACAAATAATGTGTGGGCAGAAGATGCCAAGATTATGAGTGCAACATCATTGATCTCTACTGACATTTATGTGTATAGTATCTGTTGATCCAATTCCAAAGGAGTTGCCCAGTATTATTTGTCGAGTTACCCATCATATTTTTCCTTGGACACTTTCACTCACTCTAGATTTTTGTTACAAAACCTTGCAAATGACCATGTGTGTGTGTGTGTGTGTGTGTGTGTATTTTAGATTTTTATATTTAGTTTAAAGTGATGTACACCACTCGTGCATAGCCCTGCAGACATGTAACATCATGTCCCACCCAGTCACATTATCCTGGCACCTGGCCAACCATTCTCAGAACTAACCTCTTAATGGTGAGCACCAAGTGAGGCAGATGCTAGCACCATTTGTATAAGTCTTTGATATAACTCAGCTGGGGTTTGACCCACAACCTCCCACATCACAAGTGGATGCTCTTAGACCACTTAGGTCATCAGAATGGTCCCCATTTTAATGCATTGTAAGTTTGCTAAGAAGAACCAGGAAGATTCTTTAACAGTTGTGTCTTATACTATGCAAGTGACTGTTGAAAATCTATTAGTCCAAAATTGTAACGTCTTTTAACTGTAAAGGTTCATTTGAAATCATACATATATGAGATTTTGTAAAGTAAACATATACCTGCATTATATATCAAATGTGGAAAAGGAAAAGAAACTAATTGCAGTTAGGAGAAATAATCAGCTAATTGATCATGTACCCCCATGCACAATATATTGTATGACCTGTTACATGCATGGTATTTCCATATGTTTAATACTAAATAGATTATGTATATGGAACTAATTCATAATAGTGGGGGGAAAATCAGCTAGATAGATCTGCCCCCCCCACCCATTTGTTAAAGGATCCATTATGTTGTGGTATCTCACTTGTATGCCTTAAGTGTATTACCAAAGGGCGCATTAATAAAAATAAATTAATTGGTTGAATGGGGAAAAGAATGTAATAGCTGAATCTACCCCATTTCCAATTGCTAGCAGACTCATTACATATATACATGTTGCATTCAGCTTATTACCAAAGTGTCCATTATTGAAAAGAAATTAATTACTTTAGGCAAGGGAGTAGAAGTTAGAACTAGAGGGGGAAACTAATGAGTTGTAAGGGAGGTGGAAATACATAATTATGGGGTTGGGGTGGAAGATCTTGATGTTGCACTGTCTATAAAAATTGCTGGTTAAGAAAAGGAAAGTGGAATAAGCTATACAATTTTTTAGATTGATGTTGCATTATAATTAAAGGATTTTTAAAAAATGATTTGTACATGGTTATAATTTGTGCAAATTGCGAGATCAGCACTTTGACTATGGGCATTTCAGTATTATATAATTTGTTTATCTTGCACAAAGCAAGACATCATCCAACAAATCATCACTGATAATCCAATCAGCATAGCTTCAACAGCTCCAGTTCATGGCCATTAATATCAAAGACCAGACTAATAAGCCATGTGATCCAACTCCAAGATCAAAAGTCAGAAGTTCTATACAGACATTGGACTAAGGCATGTCTTTGAGAGGTTAAATATTGTATGCCTATCTAGAAATGCCAGTAGTAGCACACACTTGAGCCAGGAAGTAACAGTTTAAGAATGTCATCAGTTTATGATTTTTATGAAGAAGATGAAACAGAAGGGGCACGAAACAGTAGAGGCTGGTGTGACAGGAGAGAGTAAGTACAGTTAATATTGTTTTTAATGAACGCTATATACAACAGAATTTCTTAAAATATATCAATTGAGACACTTCATGATTAAAAGACTTTACACAGAAAACAGAAATTACTGAACTATATTTCTACCTGAAACAATTTTAAAATAAAGATTTGTTTCTGTATACTGTGTCATATAAACAAGCAAATTAAAGAAAGCATGATCTTTCATTTTGAAATTTCAATGAAAGGTTTAATTTTCAGTAAATATTAATAATTAGTTCAGGATAGATACACAATGAAACAATGCAACAATCAAACAATCAGCCAGCATTTTTTTTGCACTGTAATAAGCTGTTTCAGCTCCTTAAATACATTTCTAATTGATTTAAAATCCACAATATGTTAGTAAAATGTTCAGGTTTTTTCCAAGAAACTGACAAGGTTATGTATTAAGTATGTTTTTATTCATTTCTTCTTCTTCTTCTTCTTCTTCTTCTTCTTCTTCTTCTTCTTATAATTATAATAATAATAATAATAATAATAATAATAATAATAATAATAATAATGATAATTGTACTGTAAAGAGAAAGGAACATTCCTAATGCTGTTATTAATTGACACATAAAATATCTCATTTTTTGTAGGGTCTGATAGCTGTTATATCTACACTAAGGATCTGCTTTCCTTCAGCACATGGTCTTTGACTCTCAGTGACTCTCAGCAGACAAGGAGATTTGCATAAATCTTAATGACACAGATATTGGTACTTATGTAAAAGTGAAATGTAAGTATATTTCTATATTTTACCAGACAATATTACCAAAATGTTTTTTTTTCTTCTCCAGATTCTAGAAAGGGAGATAGAAAAATATTGTGTACTGTTATTGACATTTGTGGACCAAAAACAGTTTTTCTATGGTTATGTATTGCTGTTAAAACTGCAGATTAACTGGAAATGGGATTAATTTTTACCATGACAGAAAATATTGAAAATGTCTATCCAGACATGTGATAATGACAGAATTATATTATGCTATTATTTATTGACAGGTTGTATGCAGCAGTTTTAATCTCTGCTGAATACTTTTTCAAACCATATTATTAAGTTTTTGACCAAATCTCATATATATAGATGTATCATATATTTTTACACCAATATGCAATTTTGTGAGCCAGACAAATTCAAAATTCAAATTCATTCATTGCTGAGTAGTGACTGAGAATCCAATTTCTGAAATTAATTACACCACTGTTCACTAGAGAATCAAGCTGCTGTTCACTTGCTGACTGTGACTAGGTACAGTTTCCAAAGAGTCAGGTTATAACAGTCTTATTGGTGAGACCTATATTGATAGTCACACACACCCTCCAAATATTGTGTGAACATGATCACCTTTGAAGTTTACATTGTTAAGATATTTAATTTTTTATACACATGTACAAAAATAGAAACACTAATCAAAACTAATTTAATACTAGTATTAGAAGATTTAAATATCCTATAATTGATTATCAGTTGCCAAACATTATGTGTTTGTCAAAAACTTGATCTGTCATTCACATCAATCTAATATAGTGTATTCAAATTTCTCATCTCAAATGTGACCATACAACACAATTAATTATGAATTCAGATTTATACAAGGAACATTTTGACAAACATAAAAATATACAAATTATGCATGTCAGGTTAAAGAAGTCTTTGGTTTTAAATTTGACTTAAAATAAATCATGTTCATTTTAGTTGGACTTTGCAGAATTGTCAATATTCTAGTTTTAACGGTCAATCTCCTGATTTATCACATGAAATATATGCATGAAAGAGATTAAGAGAGGGTGATTTAAGAGAAGTTGGTTTCAGATAGTGTATGTATAGCAAACTCTCTTGTTTAAAATGGTCCATACATTAAAACAGTTTGAACTAGACAATTTATGATCAGTACATGTATATTATATTGCATACTTGATGTGAACAAGCTACACACCTATTTTCATGGGTTGAGCCATTAGCATGTATCCAAATTCCATTGAATTATACATTTTTACATTTCATCAATGATATAAATTTTGTTTGTAACCTGATAGCAAAAATGCCAGTAATGAAGAATGATTATTTTTAAAAGATAATGAAATTTAAGTAATAAAAATATAGATCAAATTTTTATATTTTTTAAAATGTTTTCCTTTATATTGATGTATTAGTTGGAAACAGAATAATGAATAAGAGTTAATGGTGGACTTGCTGGTGGATACATTTATAATCTGGGAAAGCTTTGTCACAAATGTATATGGACACAAATTGACCATTTTACATCAGTTTATTAATAAATTTTATACAATTAAGATCTGTAGTAACAGTTTTCAAGGTGTGCATTTTTGGAAACTAAAATGTGTGGCAAGCAAAACTGAACTGTAATTAATCCAATCTGCAAGTAGTTAATTCAATAACTACTTAGTGTGTGATTATCAGTAGGTCATTGATTCCTGAGAATATATAGAGAACATGTGCAGAAAAATATGACTCAGTCAAAATTGTATTAAAAACCAGTATTAACATGCATTTTCCATGTTGACATAATTTGATTTTGTGCAGCATTTATAATACCCGTGTTATATTTATTTTTCTAATTCAGTGGATAATAAAAGATTGTTAATATAGAATACTTTGTGTATATGCTTTTTGTGGATTTCATTGTCAGTATGCAAACAAACAAAATAATTATAAATTGGCTCTTATGTGCCTTTATCTTTTTATAGTGTATTGGGGGTGCTGGATTTACAGTGGAATTGCTTTGGACAGATCATGTCGAGTACTACGCTGTTTTACAAACAGTTGGACTGCAGCAGTGTCACATATTTCTGTGAAAGTCTGAGCACATTTTTGAAGGTAATATGCTTTTTCATCAGTAAATACAGTGTCTTTACATTTGATTTCGGTAATTATAAAGGAAAGTAGTCACAATGAACTCAAGAGTCTTCCAAACCTGATATCTATAAGTATCACACCCACTGAAAAGTCTGGAATACAAAATGGGTTCCATCCAACAATAGCTTAACTCATCTGTACATCAATAAGAGTACCATATTTTGTTAATATTTTTAACTTTATAAACATTGATAAATATTTTTGAGGTTGCCATGAAAACAAGTTCCAAATTTTTCAAAATCTATTTGTGGCTTTTATTTTAGTCTGATCTTGTCAACTTATTAAAGTTATTATGCGGTTTGTCACACACACACACACATGCATTAAAATTGTATTCAAGTTCTAGTACAGAGATGACCCCTGTGTGACAAAATCACAATGAAACTTTCAACAAATTTATTCGACATGCTTTGTTACAAGCTAACATTCTTGTCAGCATTGGAGTTCCAACTGAACCAGTGGCCTTGTGGTTAGAGCATCTGCCTTGGATGTGGGAGGTTGCAGTTTTGAACCCTTGCTGAGTTATACCAAAGACTTATAACAATGATACTAACAGCTGCATTGCTATTGCCCAGCATTAAGACATTAGTGTTAGAATTCATTGGCCTGGTGTCAGGATAATGTAAATGGATGGGACAGCACGCCACATGTCTTTTGTATGATGGCCCAATAATAGAAATCACTATAAACTGTCACACACCAGACATCGTAATGATATGACTGAACAATTATTAAAGATATGTAAAGCATTAAAATCACGCAAACACTCTTTGGAATTCCCATTCACTTATTTTTTTAGTTCCCACCCACCCCTCTAACAACCATCCCTGAAGATTAACTGGTTTGTCCCTAACATATATTAAGTTTTGACTAAGATTATCCATATTTAATGAGTGCACTGTACTTTTGTAAGTAACTTAACATTTTACAAAGGGAATTCAGCTCTGTGTGACGTTTGCACTATATAACCTTTCAGCAACATTGACAAAAATAATAAAAGTCTCTTTCTCAGACTATTTTACATTGCCTTTCTACATGAAGCATTGGTAGCATTTTTATAGAAGGACTTCTAACTCTAGTCAGATGAGATTTATCATGAATATTCATGCACATTTATAGAAGACTATAATTCATTGATGTATTGACTAGAGTAAATGCTTCTCTGAAAAGCTTTATAATGTTTTCCATTGGTAGGAATTTTAGTTTCTTTCAAAATACCAAGAAAGGCATTTTAATCAAGTTATGATTGCTTAGCATGTTTTTTTATTATCTGCAGTGTGATTATGATTTTCATTATCTCCAATGTGATTATGTTTTTCAGAATGAGCAGAATGTTTTCATGCATGCAGCTCAGTCAAAGTTTCTTCGAACATTTGAGGTTGATATACAGACCCTGCATTGTTCATCAAGCAAAACTGCTGTCAGAAGCATTGATCATAATTATGTCTGCAGGTTGTATATCAATGCAAAAGTTATGGTACAAAATGGAAACTTCAAGGAATTTCCTCCTGCAATTGGAACTGTAGATGTTGGTGATGACTCATTAGAATTGAATTTCAAGTCTGAAGGTATCGTTGATATTGTTGATGGCAACCATACCTTAATTACTCAAAACAGACTCTGCGAAGTGTTCAAAGACATACAGAGCCTGAGCAAAGTTTTACACAATTATTAATATGTGCATTTGAACTTGAAACAAAAAAACCTTATGTCTGTGTTTACTGTTATATTTAAAGCTTCAGTCACTTGTCTTATATGATGTCAGATTTAAAAATAAATGGATTACCAGGATATATACTTGATAATATGCTTTTTATTACTCTATCTGACCTAATTAACATAATCCAATTTGTACTTCCTATCCCTTTTTATGACATATTCAAATAAAGACATAGTACCAATTACAAGCGTTTCATTTATTCATTTACATTCTTATTGCATAGACAATTTGATGGTTGAAGAGATTATATATTTTAGCTGAACTTTATTTTTGTGCTGAAAATGTTTATGGTTCACTGAATGTCAAAGCCAATTAAGTTATTCCTTACAAAGATTTATATATATACAGGAAACACATTGGCCAAAGCGTACTGAAGTTCCACAAGTAATGTCATGACATCATTTTATGGCAAAACTTGACCAAGCACAGATTGATATAATACATTTCAGAAAGTTCTAAATTTACATTTATAATAAGAATTTCTAAATGCCATGTGATATTATCATTACAAATTTGGGTATTTAAAAGCATTGTGGTACATGTTTTCAAAGACCACCCCTTCTGCCAAAAGAAATGGTCTCTCAAAACAGGTCATAATCCTACATAATCAATAAGTCTGTGTATGGAAATTATGGTCTCTCATAACAGTGGTATCAAGACAGATATTACTGTATTATTATTTTGATTCTCTATTCATTTCCTCGGGATTACAGCTCAGTAAAGGTGTATTTACTAGACTATTCTGATTACACATTTATCAACAGTAGGGATGGCACACATTAGAATCGAATAGTGGTGGATGGAGGTAAAATAGATAATTTACCTCATGAATTTATATAAAAATACTAACCTTATAAGAATCACTGGGATGGTTTGGTAGTCTTCCATTCATTAAATTTGAATGTTACACTCTACGTTCTATGCTCAATTATGTACATTTTCAAATTACATGTAACATTAGTAGCCCAACAGATGACCTTATATGCTGGATCAGTGCAATGTGCAAGGATTTATGTTTTGTTTGTTTTTTATGGTTTAATGCCATTTTTAAGCACAATATAGGCTATACATGGCGGCCAGTATTAATGGTGGAGGAAGAAACCGGAAAGAACCACCGACCCACGAGAAGCTACTGGCAAGCTTTCTCACATAACTACATTAGCCGAATTTTAGACTCGAACCCACGCAGACAGAGGTGAGATGGCAGTGATCTGTAACGGACAGTGCTTTAGACCACTCGGCCACTCTGGGCATCACAAGGATTTAAGATATAGGCATGAAGCAATATAATGAGAGAGGAAATGTGAGAGGATGGCAGCATATAGAGAGAAAGAGCAGAAATAATAATTGGTCAAGTACATATAAGAAGATGGATATTTAGAAGGATTGATAACATATAAGGAAAACAAAGTACATTGCAAGATTGCAATTAACTGAACCATATACCGGTACATGTAATTATAGACAGTTGTTGAAATCAGTTAGGCAGTTGAGATTGCAAATATTTTGTATTAAGTGTGGCTGATTAGTCCCATGATGGGGAAAGAAACATGTTTAGATAATCACTTGCACAGTACACAAGGATCCATGGGAGAAAAACAGTGGTCATTGATCAGGTGGTCAATATCTGCAGGCAAACATGATAGAAACTAGAGCAAGGAAAGGATGGAGTTTTGAAGTAGGTGGCCACTAAACTAGGTTTTGGGTGCTACTCCATTTGCAATTAAAAGGGTGCCATACAGCATGAGTCTACTGTATATACACTTGTTCTGAAAGAAGGAAAGATTATTTTTCTATTTTCCAAGCTTTTATTTTAATTTTTCCAAATGCTGGCTGATCATCCATTTGCAAAACATATTTCTCCAAAACTTTGGTTTTTGCCTAGAGGTCATAAATGTACATTATGGTATGAGACATTGAGGTGAATAGCCAAATGTTGCTAATTAATTGCTTTTACGCTTTTTGATTCTAACAGCCATACATGCAGCTTGTACTAAATGCTGTTGTTCACACTAGCCAAATTTTGGCTAAGGATACATTTATTCAAAATTTGGTCTTTGCCTAAAAGTCATACAGTACATTATGGAAAGGGACAATATTGCAGTTAGCCAAATTTTGGCTAAGCATTCATTTAGCCAAGATTTGGTTTCCACCTAAAAGTGTGAACAACAGCTTTGTAGGAATTAGCCAAATTGGGCTAAAAGGACATTAGTTGTGTACCAGCCTCACTGAGTATGGCAACAGGAATCCTTAGCCAAATTTTGGCTAAGAATTCATTTAGCCAAGATTTGGTTTCAACCTAAGAGTGTGAAGAACAGCTTTGTAGGAATTAGCCAAATTGGGCTAAAAGGACATTAGTTGTGTACCAGCCTCACTGAGTATGGCAACAGGAATCCTTAGCCAAATTTTGGCTAATTTAAAACCTGCCTAGCTCCTTCAACAGACAGTAAAGCCATTGAATAGTTATATACTATATATTGATCAAAAGCTCTTCAAAGATTCTCATTGTGTGCCTTTTCTACTTTGGGTCAAGAGATTTTAGCCCAAAGCAGAGGCCTGATTTGAGTAAATGGAAAAGCTCAAGTGAAATCGGAAGCTGTTCAAAACAGATATATTTCTCTATTGCAAGGATGAGAAAAAAATGATACCACACTATGTCAAATTCCTACCTTTTGGATCTACAGTAAAATCTATCCATGTACTAGAAAGTGTTTGCATCCCCTCTTTTTCATATGAAAATTCATACTGCTGAGCACCAACTGGATTCTTCTCAACCATCATTTGTCTGTGTTTTTTAAATACTTTGTCATACAGGAAAGTATCATGTTCCTCACAGTATTCTTCAAGCAATTCATATCTAGAAAAATATCAGAAAAATAACAAAGACTGTAAAAGTGTCAATATATATATTGTATATCTGACATCAGAAAAAGATAAGGCATGATTAAAAGAAAAATGCAAATGGATCTTCTTTAAAATGATGTAGTGATATCAATAACCTTTTCTATCATAATGCAAGTACAGAAAAGTTACCTGTGAAAACAACATTTTCTTACTCTCAAATGGAAACGTTTAGGACTGTTGATCATTCAGTTTTCTAAAGATAGCTTCAAAATGGGGTCTTTCCAAAGCAAGTTATTGTTCATATTTTTCAATTCAGTTCTAAGTAGCTAAATAATTTAAAATTATTGTCTAACACTTGATGTTTTCTAAGCTGTTATTCGTTACATTGAACTTATGATGCATAATTAAATGTCTCTTTTTAAAATTCCATTCTTTCATAAAACATAACATAAACAATTTAAGTTGTATAAATATATACCCATTCACAAGACTTTCTACTATGTTAAGTAGATTTTTCATTTTCTTTCTTCTTGACATGTCCTTCATTGAAACCAAATCCACCAGTTTAGTTTTTGTGTCTCCATCAAGCTGAACTGTGTTAAACATCCAATTGGTCAAGGATACTGGACCCATTTCTTCCACGATATACTGTTTATCATGGCTTCCTAGCTTCATACAAGAAAACTCTATAAAAGAAATTAAATGTTCAATATGCTATTATATTCTGGGCAGCAGTGGTGGCTGAATGGTTAGCATGCCACAAAAGATTTGAATCATGTCCAGATTAGGCTTAGTGTATTTCTAGATAAAAATTTCACATCTATTTTACACTGACTAAAAGAAAATAACTATATGCCCACTATCCTTATAAAGATATAACCTTTCCTCTGCACTCATCCTTGCACATGGACATCAACTTTTAATGAATATACAGAAAAAAAGTGTGCTTGGCTCTATCCTAATACTTTCAGAAAACCTGAAGTAAAACTACCTTTTTTATAAGATCAAGCTGTGATAATGGCTGGAATGTGCACAAGTCTAAATTCATCCAAATGTTTCTATATCGTGTATCAAATAAAATTTTACTAATGCATTTAATCTGAACATTTATTACAAAATATTTATTAATCCATGATAATTAATTCTATTATTTATTTGGGTATATGTCAAACCAACACATTTAATTTATGCAAATTTTCAGGATAACTTTACTTTTCTCACTGAACATACCATAAATACTTTTACAACAACAAAATTTTAAAAAATTAAAAATTCACAAACAGATGTTAATTTAAATAAGATGTACAATGCAATGCTTAAATTATGAGTGAATTTTATTATTCCCAGACTTCTGAAGCAAAGGTGTGGATAATGTTATCATGCCTATCCAGATATGCATACACGAGTATCTCATCCTACACTGTTCAAGACAAATGATCCAAGCTTAAGAAAATAAGGGTTGTTCTGCAGATGCAAGCAACAGTTGTATAAATTAGACCCAACCCATGATAAGCTATTCCTTCTAGATTCCTTACAGTAGAGACTCAAAAACCTGAGATGTGGTTACGTGAGATTTGCAGTAAATATGAATAACTTTTCTGCAATTAATAATAGTGTAGTTTGCTTTCAAGTTACAATAAGCAGAAGTGAACACAGCTTTTGTTGATTTAGACAAGCCAGTTCCCTGTACAGAAGACTTCACTGAACCTTAATAAAGCTTACGTCTCTGTTACATAAAACCAATTCAATAAAAACCAGCCACACATGTGAATGGTATTTTTTATCCAAAAATATTTATTTCCCACAATCTAAATTTACTTAAATAACTTTACAATAATAAAATTCTCTTAGCAATAAAGAATACTATCTTAAATCTGTGGTGGAAAAATTATCACATACCTTCCTTTTCTGTACTTGTTTCCAGGTAGAAATATATCTCTGCACTGTCTGGAAGATAAACTGTTTATTTTCGTACCAATTTCGGTTGATTGATTTGTATTAAATAAAATGACTTACTCCTAAAGAATATTTGACTTAAATGGAATGCAGAATCTTTGTGTTTGTTGGCTTCATGCAGAAATAAACCAAGTCAATCAAATCTATGCTATCAGGAAGGTTATGATAAATCAAGATGGAATTTGAGAGACACTATGTAAGTTAGATTTGTATGTCCCTCTCGCAAGTCAAATGTCTTTATTAAGTTCATAAAAAAACATGTAACTGTTCAGCTTGCATGAAAATTATGAATGGTAGATGAAACACTAGATCTAATATTTCTACCTTCATTATGAATTTTGCTGACATTTTATTAAAAATGACACATTCTTAAGTTTTCTAAGTCATTTACTGATACAAAATATATGAATAAAAAGCATTTTAGTGAGGCAGCTTGTAGTATGATTTTTGTAAATCTTTGGTATGACTTGCCCGGGGATCACACCCACCACCTCCTGCATCTAAGACAGACACTCTAACCACTAGGCCGCGGGAGCGGCCTGTACAAGGAATAAACATGACTTTATAAGCTGGTAATAACAATAGCAATAAATATACTTACATTTTAGCATCTTAAATTTTCAAAAGAAAAGTACTTTCTTAGTTCTACAAATCCAAATTACAAGTGTTCTAAAACTTGATAGACACTGCAAAATTGTACTGTAATTTCAACTAAATAAATGTACATTTATTTACAGAAATCACATTCTTATTACTGCACTCAAAACAAAATTAAATGCCATATTCTACAGCATCTTTTTCAGAATTTCAATTCAAAGAATTCATAATATTTTTCACACATTATCATTCCAAGCAATCACTGACAGATCAGAAAGGCAGGTGTATCAAGGCCATTCCCTGTCATGGAATTGTATAAATCCTTTAATTTATTAAATACATGTACTCTGGTTTCGTTTTTGTGTACAACGATACCCAAGGGTGATTTATGTATATTGACCAATATTTCAAAATAGTGAGTTTGTTTTATCCTATGCTGCACATGCTAAGTGCTTTTGATGGGAAGAACCAACATGTATGGCAACATCGTCTGTGTATAAATACCTCACTGTAAGACTAAATCTACAAATTATGGAACACCTTGTCAGTGAGCAGTCTACTTTAAGGACTTGCACATCTTCAGCTGTAGAGGTATGTGAGTCATTAATTTCTTGTGTATAAATTCTAACTATTATATTACCACACTTTTGGGGATATATTTTCTATTTAGCTTTGGCTTTAGTAGTATAATGCAAATATTTGTATTATTGTTTGTTAATTAGCATGAGAATTATATTAGCAATATAAACTTGAATTTTGAAGAAACGTTTAGTACCTTAGGATTCTTATTAGGTGTCACGGAATTATATGAATCCTTTAATTTATTAAATACACAAACTCTGGTTTTGTGTATATATATATGGTACAACATTTCAAAATAGTGAGATCTGTTCATCCTATGCCGCACATGCAAAGTGCTTTCGATGAGAGAAACCAATTGTTTCCAGTGCACAGACAATATCTGTGTATAAATGATTATCAGGAATGGTTAGGTTCACTTCGGAACTTGTATAGTTTTGTACTTATGCCAATAATGTAATCTGTATAGCTTACCGAATATATAACGTCATTATGTTTTATTGTATATGCCTGAATCATGCATAGTATACGGCATTAGAAATATTTTCAGCTGACCAGTGACCTAGGGGCCCCAAGTGGCCAAGTGGTCTAAAGCACTGTCCATTACAGATCACTGCCGTCTCACCTCTGTCTGCGTGGGTTTGAGTCTAAGATTTGGCTAATGTAGTTATGTGAGAAAGCTTGCCAGTAGCTTCTCGTGGGTCGGTGGTTCTTTCCGGGTTCTTCCTCCACCATTAATACTGGTTGCCATGTATAGCCTATATTGTGCTGAAAAATAGCGTAAACCATAAAAAAAAAAAAAAATGACCAGTGACCAGAGTGGTATCAGACCAGACTGATATCTGACCAGCGTGATCAGCTGTAGAGCCAATCAGAGTGATTGGAGTCGACATAATGTCAGCTGCAGAGCTAACCATAGAAGTCGACCATATCAGTTGTGAAGCAGAACCATAGCAGCTATAGAGGTGAATAGTGTTGCTGGTCAAGTAGCAGGCAATCAGGCATTTCTGACCGAAATTGATGGGCACTGATTGCTTAATTTATCAACCTGGAATACTGAAGGCTTGATTGACCAGTGTAACTTGTAGCCTAGTGTGCTATTGACAGAGTGTATAACTCCATACATGTAATTCTTTTAGCCGTGGGCTAATTTTTGGGATTCGTAAAACCCAGTATGTTTTTGGGACTGTGAGATAATTTGCATATTTGTTCCTTTTTGTATATATAATTTCACTATTTGAGTAAATACATTATACTACATTCACATATGTCTTTGCACTGTGTAGGATCATTTATTTTTTATTTTCATTCTTAAGTCTGTGCGTTTTATGTTAATTGATTGAATGTTTGGATCATATACATGCACATCTTAATCATTATTAAGTTTTCATTGAAATCATTTGTCATTAAAACATTGCACTTGTATCACCATCAATTGTGATATGTTATAAATCTGAAATCCCACCAGATTATCTTGTTACATCGGGCACAGTTAGGTTCACTTCTTAACTTATGTATTGTTTCGTAACTATTGTGCAGATAATGTAATCTGTATAGCTTACTGTATATAACAACATTATGTTTAATCGTATTTGAATATGTCATTCATAGTAGACATTGTTTGATGTACAGATGTATCTTCAGCTGACCAGAGTGATTGAAGTGATCAGAGTGAGAGTGATCAGAGTGGTTGGATTGATCAGTGTAAGTTATCGGAGTGATTGGAGTCAATGTGGTACCAGCTGAAGAGCTAACCATAGAAGTTGACCATAGCAGCTGTGAAGATGAACCATTGCAGCCATAGTGCTGAGTAAACAGTTCAGCAGCAGGTTATCGGGCTTTGCAGACCGATATTGGTGGGTGCTAATTGCTTGATTGATCAACCTGGAAAACTGACTGCTTGACTGACCAGTATGACTGGTAGCCATGTGTGCTGGTGACGGAATGTAAAACTCCATACATACAATCTTTTAGCTATGGGCTAAATTTTGGGGTTTGTTATACGCAATGTGTTTTGGGGACTGTAAAGATATTTTGTATATCTTTCCCTTTGTTTTCATCATTTTTACTATTTAAGTAAAATACCACATTTTTTAATATTTGAGTAAAACACATTCTTTCACTGTGAATCATTCACCCCATGACCTTGTACTAGTTAAGGTCCTTTTTTTTAATATCCATTATTAAGTTTATGCGGATTATGTTAATTGATCCAATATTTGAATTTAATACACATATATTAATCATAATTCTTTTCTCATTCATGTCATTCAGCATTAAACATTTTATTTGTATCGCCATTGAAAGTGTTCTGTTATAAATCTGAAATCCATCCCGGTTATCTTGTTACACTCTCCACAGGTTTAATCACATGTACATCATACAGAAATTACCCTAACAAAGCCAAACCATCAAAACTATAAAAGCACATTTAGTTTGATTGACTTGATTGACAGAAAAGCAAAATTCATCCATTCCAACCACTGCAAATACTATTTCTATGTGCATTCATTCATAATATGACTCAAAATTTCAATTTCAATTTCAAGTTGACTAAAACAATAAATAATTTTTAAACAAATGGCTGAGTGTGCAACCAAATTTAATGGTTGCAAGGGGATTCCATGTGCACATTAATACTTTTATTGTATGGTTATAAAATTCTCATCGTAGTGTGGTGTTTTTCCATATTCAGCCACAGGTAGAAAAGTAAAATGAGTATATAATAAAATAGTTACTATATTTGTATGGGGAAAATATGAACTCTTTCCTTCTGAGCTGTGTGTGTGTCTGTGTGTGTGTGTGTGTGTGGGTGTGTGTGTGTGTGTGTAATTTGGATTTTTAACGTAGCTTTAACAACTGTTCAGTCATATTGCTCCAATGTCCACAGTGTGACAGTTTATAGTGATGGCTAGCACTGGGTCATCATGCTGCAGATAAAGGTTTTAATTGAAAATCAAATGTCCAAACGCATATCAATACTGTTGAACATACATACAAATATACATAGTTACATACATACATACATACATACATACATACATACATACATACATACATACATACATACATACATACATACATACATACATACATACATACATACATACATACATACATACAGACATACATACATACAGACATACACTATAGAAACCTTCCCCTTTCTTTCTCCTATTCCTGATCAGGCCAAATATGGCATATATAATATATTCAACAAACATTCATTACCTGTGTTGCTCAATGGTTTAAAGAAGATGGTTAAATGCACTGGCTCCTTAAATATGTCATGATATTCAGGACATAATGTCTTGATCATGTCCCATACTTTTGTCTTTACAGCCTCTGACTTCAATAATTTGACATCAAAGTTGTCCAAGGTCTCAAATTTCAAAACTAGTGATCCTCTTCTTGCCTGCATGAAATGAATTCTAAGTCCTCTGAAATGTTTGATTAAATACTCTTTAGAGCTCTGTATCCTCTCCAGGAGGTAATGCCAGATGCCTTGATTTTTCAGCCCTAGTGAAAGAAAACAAAGCAGAAAGCTATATTCATACACCAGAAAATCTAGATAAGCTGTGTCTCTTACTGGTCAACGTGTAACCTGTACAAACAGTTTTGGAATTCAGTTCATTGACTCATTTTTGTGAAAATATAAGATTTGTCTGTTACAATTCTGTGGTTTAAAACTAAGAAACATAAAGATGCTAAATCAACCAGCTCAGTAAATAAACAAATAATTTAGTTCGCTAAGTTACAAAGTGAAAACTTAGGAAACTTAACAGTATTGTCAGCTAAATGACAATTAATCATAAATGTTCTATCAAAGTCCCAATGTTTAGAATGTTACAAATGAATTCCATTATTGAATGTGCTGATGTATAAAATTTTGAATGTGCAAGTGTACAAAGTCTTGATGTGTCAAAACAATATAATCCAGAATATTTCTGAATGAATTCACAATCATCCTAAAGTAATGTTTTAATCCAAAGAGGTCAGTGAGCACATTGTAATTCCAATGAATAATTTGAATGATTTCCCGCAAATTATATCTGAATACAACAGTAAACAACAAAGACTGACTTAACATGGGACTGAATATTTGTTTACCTCATCTCATATATTATAATTTGACTTGATCCAAGACACAGTATTATGCCAGTATGTTGGTAATCTGAAATGGAGGCTTCTATTGGTTGCAAAACAAATCTGATTTTAAAACATTCCAAGTGCATAACTAAGGTTAGGTCTTGAACACAAATAGAAGTAAATATCTTTTAAGAAAATGACAATAGTCAGGTAGGCCAAGCTCTACCCTCATTCATGGACTAAGGTCAAACACAGTATTAATTAAATATACATAACTGTCCCCCCTTTGACCTCAATAAGACAAATTAGTTAAATAGGTGATTTTGACTGAGTTTATTATAGAGAATTTAATTAGGTGTAGCAATTGAATTTCATAGACATGCTTTTTCCATAAACCGAGTTGTGCCCATTTGTAATGGGTAAATAACTTTGTCAAATGGCTTTGAACATTTTATTATTCAAAGCTGAGTTTCAACATTTTTCTCATTTCATAATTAAATAACTCAGTATGCTAAAGTGGAATCAATACAAAAGACTGTCTGAAAGGAAAAGCTGGCAAACTTCATTAAAAGTCAATTTAAAATAAATAAAAAGATGTTATTTTCACAATCTTTGTCTTTTCATGTCCTGTAAACTTGTACAAGGTTATTTATATATATATATATATATATATATATATATATATATATATATATATATATATATATATATATATATATATATATATATATATCGGGTGGGGATCACAGTAATTTTATCTAAATGATCAAGGATTCACAAAGCATTTCTTTTCTAGCCACAGATATTTTAGCAGCATATAGGTTCTATCAACTAGTTAACTTTCCAAGGTAGGTACTTTGAAGATAATATATACTAGAAGCAAAATATTTTGGTTCATTTTGTATTATAATAGTCACAGTTAAGAAAATCAAAACTGAAAGCAACAACAAAAAATATTATTCTATTGTATATGAAAAACATAGATCATGTTAATTTCTTGCAGACAAACAGGCATTTAAATGTTTTCTTTTCTGGCATAATTTTGCTTTGATTGGCTGCATATTCTTACAAATAACTCTAACTTCTATATTCTCAAACCATCCGGATAGTAACATAAAATGATCGATGAAGCTAACGATGTAACATTTACTATTCCAAAGGGATATACAAGTCATGTATTAAAAAAAACTCAACAGAAATTTCTTTTATGTGCAGTCTTGTAAACTATAAAACAACTTGTATCAATTTGGGGTGCTGAAAATTCTCTTGTTAGGTCAAATGATTGATGCTCTTAAGTTGTTTTATGATGGCATCCAAAAACAAGGATCTTTCTGTCCTAATTGTACGTTTTATTTTTGTTATGAACTTCTGCATTATTTTAAGCAAAAGTGGATGTGGCATTAAATTTGTGCATAAAAACTACAGAAAAATACCTTTCATGGGGTCGCAAGCCATTGCCAGAAAGAGTGTGTGTGTGATTTTTGGATTTTTAACGTAGCTTTAAAAAAATTTCAGTCATATTGCTATGATGTCTGAAGTGTGGCAGTTTAGAATGATGCCGAGCACTTGGGCATATTGCTGCATACATTAAGTATGATGTCCCACCCAGTCACATTATCCTGACACCAGGCTGACTAGTCCTAACATTGACCTCTAAATGCTGAGCGCCTAGCAAGGCATCTGTTATACCATTTTTACAAGTCTTTTGGTATGACTCGGATGGGATTCGAACCCATGACCTATTGCAGCCAGAAAGAGAGGTAGCTTATAAACTACACAGATAGGAAATTATAAGTTCTGACATTCAATCTAAGAGGCCCAGTGCTTCAAACAATTAAAGAAATATTACAATGGATACATACAAACCAAGCAGCATTATCTGCCTATAACGTTTAACATTTTTATTTTAGTTAAAATTTCAATCCAACTTTTTATACACAAAGCAAAACATATTATCATGCTCTCAAATAACCCCACCAAATATTCAAAATATTAAATAAACAAAAAAAAATTACTCCAAAATGGAATCAACTCATCTGTTGATGCATGTAAATATGTATATCAATAATCCTAACTAGTTTCATCTTTAGCATCAGGCCTGCACCTGGGGGGGGGGGACAACCATGGCACTTGTCAGGGGCCCGAGCTAGATAGGGGCCCGAGCTAGATTAGGGCCCACATTTTAAAATATACGCACATATTTGAAACACGAAAGGGGCCCGAACTCTGTCAGCTGCCTGGGGCCCAGAATTTCCTAGGTGCGGGCCTGTTAGCATACTAAATTTTATCACTTCTGATGACATACAGGAGGCCATACTGTGTTTATTCTCCATTCCTCAGCCTACAGTAACTTAAAACAAATGCCATATCTTGGTTATGTAGGGAGCTCAAATCTTTACAATATTTACTTCACATCACCTCATCTACTAATGCCAACATTGTCTAACAATCACCTATCAATAGATAATTGTTTCAATCCCAAAACCATGAAGAGACTGACACTCTAATGATAAAAAAAATTTCCAGGATGATTTCAAGATATTCTTCCTAGGTTATCAAATTTGCTGCAGTAGTGTATTGGACGTCTGTTTGGCCTTATTTTTGTTTAGGATAAAGTTGATATCATTATGATCATCCATTCAATGGAGTGGCAACAAGATTTTCACTACAGCCATCATGGCACCATTTTCATTTAGGATATAGTGTACATCATTACAGATCTTTAGGTTAAATCCCCATGTCATAATAATCATCCAGTCATAGGTAAAACTATGTTTAAGATGGCTGAAACCTGGATGTCATATCAGCACCAATTTCATTAAACCCAACTGGACATCATAAGAAGTCTTCAGGTTAAACCCCATGTCAATGTCAATTCCTGTTGAAGTAGTGTTATGATAACAAAACTTAAGATTGCTGCAAATGCAACTATATTGACTGTCATATTGTATTATTTTTATTTAGTAGAATCTAGTCATCATAAAGTCTTTATGTGAAACACCATGCATATATGAAGAACCAAAATAAAAATATTCAGGACAGCTGTCATGGAAGTCATAACAGAATGGGACACATAATCAACTGATCTATCTAAATGTTATGTTTGAATATGAGGATTAAAACACTATTACAGCAAAAAAGAAATTCATATTGTAATGACATAAAACAATTAGTCTAAATCATACTAGTTAAAAAGTTTGTTTTACTTTGGGTAAAATATACATATAGAATGCATCACAAAGTGAGTGATGAACTAAACCAAGCACAGAGAATGAAAACAATCCACAATGAGATTGAAACTAAAGAAGAGAATAACTGCATGATTAGAAATAACCCTATTGTCTATAAATGAGGTAAACAAATTTAGATTCAAGTCAGTTAAAAATTAACCCTAACCCACAGTCAGTGACCTTGTAATTGGATCCATACTACCTGGCCATCACGAACGGATCACAACTGGTCTTGCAGTTGATGAACTTGCTGATGAATCAACAATACCCTGCCATCACTAACAATTTACATATGGTCTTGCATCAGATGTATTAAAATGAAATGTGAGTTTACAATGCCTGTAATGATGAAAATTGATTTGTTTGTTTGTTTGTTTGTTTGATTAGGATTTTTAACATAGCTCTCACAATTTTTCAGTCATACCACTATGACATCTTAAGTGAGGCAGTTTAAAGTGATGTCTAGCACTGAGATATCATGCCACAGACATGTAAGCATGATGTCCCACCCATTTACATTATCCTGACACCAGGCCAATCAGTCCTGACACTAATCTCTTAATGCTGAGCGCCAAGCGAGACAGCTGTTAGTACCATTTTCGTAAGTCTTTAGTATGACTTGGCTGGGGGTCGAACCCACGACCTTTCGCTTCCACATAGACACTCTAACTACTAGGCCACCTGAGCGGTTCATGAATTGATCTGTTTATTGTCTTAACTGAGTACCTACCAACATCCTGCACTTGACCAGGTATAATAAATGATCATTGCAAAAAATGGAAAATAATCACAATAATTTATGCATCAAGTAAATTATTGTGATTATTGTCAAAATGGTTATCACACACATGGGACTAGCCAAGCATACTGACACCAAGCACTGATTTCAATTTTTATGATGAGGAAAGTTTTAGGGTGTCAGACAATGCCAATCAAAAAGGTAGCAATTGCCAACTTAACAAAAAAAACCAGAATTATAATGAACAGTGCATTTTAATATTTATATCATTTATAAATATTCAATGTATTGTGCAATGACTGAAGAGGCAAAAATTAGATAATCAGACAGCATAAATTTTGATTCCCGTTAAATATGACTTTATGCTATGCCCACTCTGGGGGATGTTGCTAAATTGCCATGAAGACCTCATTAGAGACATGTTGGAACAATGAGCATGGACAAAGTCATCCATCTATATGCAACTAATCATAACCCCTTATGGTCTGTCAATCAGCTGCATATATCAGATTTTAGAATTTCAAATAAGGTTGTTTTACAAGACAATTACTTTTTTGTGTGTAATATATGTATGAACTTGCAGAATTACAGATAA
The DNA here is from genome assembly GCA_030141615.1 of Unio pictorum. Classification (NCBI taxonomy): domain Eukaryota; kingdom Metazoa; phylum Mollusca; class Bivalvia; order Unionida; family Unionidae; genus Unio; species Unio pictorum. The sequence continues at coordinate 9,410,704 of JARLTB010000011.1, read as the reverse complement.
TAAATGGGCAGAGCTTGAGGAAGTTATCAGATTTAATATAATTATTCAGCAAGTAATTATTTGGAAAATACTCAAATTAATTAAACATGTGCATGAGAAGCAAATAAATTATATTTCTACACCGAACTGCCTCAGCTTTCAGCATTTCTACACTTAATATTCTCAACCTGGAGCATCCATTTCAATATGGATGTTATTGCAAACCAGAAAATATAAAATGCTATGTGGTTCTACAAGTTGCATCCTTAGTTTAGAAAAAACATTATAAATGAAAAATGTAATATTACATACAAGTTTATTATGCCACAAGTTTTTGTTAAATATATGACTCATATGGATTTTGCATCTTACAAAATCTCAAATCATCAAGAAAAGATGGCTTTATGATGTAAAATGCTGGGATTGTCTCTGATAAACAAGATTGTTTAAATGTTGTTTGTTCTATTACTCTGCTTTTAGCCTACCATATAATTGGGGCATTAAAATTGGCCAAATACTTGGCTAATCATATCTCCTACAGTGAATAATGAAATAAGAATCACTGTAGGTGACTAAATCCAGATGCAATTCAACAAATACAAAGGGACATAACACAAGAAAAAGCAAATAAAACTGCCGAATGAATCTCAGTGCACATCAAGGTGCTGCTGAAACAAAATGGGGAATTTCTATTTGCTGACATTTCACTAAAATTCTCTGAAGTTATGTTTGAAAAAGTTGATCAGAACAATGTTGTAACAAAACTGATTACCATTTTCATGTAATTTCATTAAATGTTTTATCAAAATCAGGCTAGATTCCTAATCAGACTTGAACTTTTTATACATGCACTAAAGCATTTATACATAGCATCTTATTGCAGACAGTTAAAAAGAAATATATTTCAAATAAAGTATTTTTTTAATTCAGACACTTAGAATATAGCTTTGCTGAGCTGCTGAAAGCCTGAGATTTAAACAGGCCATATTGCAACAAAAACAGAAGTTATTTTTATGAAATATAAAACTTTTGTCTAAATATCATGATAGAATCCTAATCAGCTGACTGCAATTTTAATTTCTTGCAATTAACAGGTCAAGTGTACATGTTTAAAATTCATGTCAACAGACTTAGAACAAACGAATTATAACTGAAACAAGTTAGTTTTGAAAATTAAACCATCTGAAAATAACTTGATCGCATATAGATCTAAGATTGTTAAATGAATTGAAGTCAAGTTTTGAAGAAGTGATTAGAGATAACAATGCTGCATGACAAAGCAGTCAATTTATTTTTCATTTAAAATTTTAAATCACATAATCAGAAAGCTATTTTCATGAAATGCAAACTGTTTGTCAATGAATGAAATGACTAAGTTTTGCATATTTTATTCATCCTTTATGCCTTTTGTTTTTATAACTGGTACAGATGTGGAAACAAATTGGATGATGTGTGAATACTATAAAAAGTAGATGAAAACACGAAAACAAATAGACTTTTCAAACAAAATAAATGATATTATTTTATCCCATTTCCATGTAATAATTGATGAATATAGTCTCTTAAAAGCCAAAATGTAATCTTACCTTTTTCAAAATGTTATAATTAATAAAATACAGTAACAGATTAGAAGAAAGAAAATGTTAAAGTTAAAGTTGTACCAAGACTTGTAGTACATGAAAATATTGATGTAAATTTATGTCACAACATTTATGGCTAATATAAAATTACTTGGTAAAACAATTAAGGTTTAATTGTCTCAAGGCTTATAGTCATTACAAGTTAAATGCAAATACCAAGATGAATACTGTTTATTGCTATATTTACCAATTAAAAAGCCTATGGTGCCCTGTGGTGTTATTTTCCATGAGCATTATTCTAAATATTTTATTATTTATGCAAGTTACTTGCATTATATTGTAGAGTTTATAAAGCTCCTTAAGACTTCATCATCTATACTGTGAAATTTATACTGGACACCTGCCCATAAAAAATATCCAATTGTAAAGATCGCTGTTCAAGCTGTGAATAAATTACTTACAGTATTCCTTAGAGATGGTAATGATGTCAGAGTTGTTGTATTCATGTAAGTCCAGAATAAATTTGTAAATAATATACATGTTATGATTAAAAGACTTCTGAACACAAAACTCCATGTTCACCTTTAGCAAATTATAATACACAAAAAAAGGAATAGTTGAAATAGACACCTGTAATAATGAAGCACTTGGAAAATAGTATGTTACTGCAAGAAATATCCATGTCCTTCTCTTCTTAAAATCATCTTTAACATCATCAATTTTAACTATAAAATGTGGACAAAATACTGACCCTAAAAGTGCACACAACTTCTATATAATGCTGCTTCTTCCTGTAAGTTGCCAACTGCAGAGAATTATCAAATTATCAAATGTCATTTGGTGATGAAATAATGTGAACAAATTACTTGATATCATTCATGCTTGACCTCTGACTTCTCATTTTTCACAAACATTTCAAGTTAAATGTTGTCTTCATCATTTGTCTAAAACTCAGAATTTGAAATTTAGATTTATAACTTATATACTGAGTTGTTAGTGGGAATGATATGATAGAAAAATAGAGAAATCTATTGGATAATTACAGGAAAGATAGGATTTTGGTCCTGACCATGTTTGAATTGTCTTTTCCATTACCTTTAATTCCATTTTTAATGTCTTACCCTGTCTAGATCCATCATCTCTGAAACATTGCCACTCATCGTATAAACTGGATCCCAGAACGCTTTGAACCTCTGAGTCCGAGTCAAAATGACATGACTGTATTTTTTCCAGCAAGGCATGCATCTTTTCCACTGGATCATTGTATTGCATCAGTTGTGAATGGTTAAAAATGCTGATATGAAACTGGGACAGAAGCACATCAGCTATTTTATCAACTTTCTCAGGTATATCCAGCAACTGGCATTGGAAGAACTCTACATCCAGTTGCTCAAACTTTAAACCATTTTGTATTCTGTGTGAAACCATTTTTACTGATTTACTGACTTGTGTGAAACCTTGAAAAAGAAGAAAAAAAATACTTGTGTTACTTTTTTGTTTCTTTGTAATGTAACTAAAATATTTAATACTAACTTCTAAATTCCTTTCCACCTTCATGACTGAATGATGTCTTCAAAATCTTTCCGTTTGTAAAAAATAATGAGCTTTAAATAAAGTAACATAATTATGTGTGCTGTCAGGTGTGTGAAATTCACCAAAACATCATGCAAGCCCCTACTGGTCCTATCCATAATCAAATGGTCTTGCCAGACAAAAGGACAAAATGTAGTCAGTCACTTCATGGCTTCAGGTATAGATGAATATCAGCACTTAGTACATGCTATTTATGTAATGAAAATATGAACTATTAAAAGAACAAATAAGGTATTTATATCATGTCAAATGTATTAAAGTTTTATTAATTTCATCATGACATGGCTACTACTTACTGACCATGACAATAATGTGTACAGTCCAGTTGATTCAGATCCATACATAACACATCTAGAGGCTGGGCATCAGAATGCATTGCTGCAACTGATGACAGACTTATTCTAAGAACAAGAATTAGGACCCACATCCACTGAAATGTCATCAATGACATTATCAGAACTAGACCCAGCCTCAATGCTTGTCAATATAATCCCTGTACCAAACTTTGGTCAATGTTCACAAAAATGTTGTTGACCATGTTGCAGCATATTCTTTATTCTGCTTAAACATGCAAGACAGGGTCTCCTTTCAAATCAGCAGATGAAGTTTAGACCTAAAGAAAAGTGAGTGTTGTATTCAAATGATGCTGAAGATCTGACTTTAAAATATTTGGACATGGTTTACAGTAATGAAACATTCTCAAGCTGGCATGGCAGGTAAATCAGGAACACCAAGCACATCAGTGTATAAACATTAAATAAACAGTAATATTATTATGAATCTTTAGTTAAATGTACCTACTGATGTAGAAGAAAAGTGTCTTTCAAAATCTTCAAAAATTATAGCATGTTGTACTATATGCAACAAACATTCTGCTTAAGCAAATTACATAAGCCAGACTAGAACTCCTAGCAGATCATCCAATAAGATGAATACATAAAGGGACATTATCCTAAAGTTTCTCTTTAATCCAACAACTGATATAATGACATTCAAAATCTTTTAACATAAAACCTGACTGTCAGTGACAATGATGAACAAAACCTTGCTTAAGCAGGCGAGACAAGCATGAGAGCAACACCTACCATATCAGAGCATAAACTCAGGTCAATAGCAATATTATACCCAAGTCTGAATTGAATGCAGTCACTGATCTAGAAGATTACAGCTTTCAAAACCTTAAAAGCAAATCTTTAATACTTTTCACCACAATGTAAATAATGTTCTGTTTAATCATACAAGATGTGAGTACCTAACATATCACAACATAAATATTATATCTATGGTGACAAAGTTTCCCTTGAAAGTTGCAACTGATGGAGAAGATAAATAACTTCAATAGATTTAGAACAAAACTTTACCGATTGGTAATTTATCCTCATCAAAAACCAAGAATGTAAAAACTTACTTTCCCTCTCTTTGTCTGTAACTTTAATTTTCGCTAGTTTTTGAGCTCTCTCTGGGCACTTCATTTTCAGCAAATCAAAAAAGCTCTTCAAACCTGTTGCCTTCAACTGAAGAACTCTTTTGAGAAGTCGGTCAATGCAAAGTCTTCTTGTCTCAGCTTTAGCAATTTCTTCAAGTACATCTTTATGCTTTTTCTTCTGGAAAAGGTCTTTGGCAATATCCATCACTATGTCCCTTTCTAATTCTATTTTCAGGTCAACATAACACATGATTACACAAATTTTACCCTCCATACCTTGTGGCATCTCTACAAATCAAAAGAAAATGTGACATTCTTAAGAATAAAAGTAACCCATTAACTTAATCTTTTTTCAGATTTAATATTTAGAGATATTACTTCTCATTTTAAACGAAAACAAAATCATGATAAAATGCTCGTATACTGCCAATTGTAAATTTGCATTCCAAATTTAATTATCCACTCATGTTTTACAGAAAAGGAAGGATAGAACAAATCAGGGATTGCAGGAATTGATGTGCATTATATCATCATTTATTTCCCCAAATTAAAGTCAGATTCATCATTAATAGAGAACCTGTCAATGACGGCCTTGTTGTACCATGTGACCACCCCATTGGTATCAGATCTTGTTTGATGAATCTGGCTTTGTCATGGTTATTATGAGTTGTAACTGGTTTCTGGCCATTGTGCTAGGAATAAATATGTTGGGAATTGTGTCCTTTCATTCTTTTGTTAACAACATGTGACTTTCATTTAATATTTTTTAAATTTTGTACAACTGCATTGGAATGGGGTTGATTGTAGGGTTGATACGAAGCAGGTAACCAGACTAACATAGGCAATGTTATGACAGAGCAGCTTCCCCATATCTCGTGAAATCTCAAGCGATTTCTATAGAGCTCAGTAAGATGTTGTCCACATGTTTAATCTCAATGCTTGTTATACAGAAATGTTATATCCAGATTAAAACAGTGTGCATTAAGAATCATTAGCTTATAAAGTGAAAGAAGCAGAACACAAAATAGTAACTGTGGATCTAACTTTAATGAAAAATGGAGAAAATAATTATTTTGACTGGGATATGGCCCATCCATTGGGATTACCGGTGTGACTTCTGACTGTGATTGTGAAGGCTGCAAAAGTGAATAATCCTTTCATGACAGAGTTAAAATCTGCCCTTATTCACCACAAGATATCTGGAGAACATATTATCACCCAAGACATTCTTTCACAAAAAGACAAGAACATTTTGCATGTTGATTTGTATTTTTTGAGAGAGCAAGAGTATGTTGTGCAAGTTGCAATATCCTATATCAAGCTGAAAAAATTGGTCAGTACATTTTTGACCTCCACAATTATTTTTATTCCCCCATTCTGACACCAATGTTGGGTATTATTAACCATTAATTTTACATGCCTAGGGGATACACTGAAAGCACTCAGAAAGTTTGGCAACTGTAGATGATGAAGAAATCAGGTTATTGTGTGGAAATCATTTCTTTCTTTTTTTCAACCATATTGCTCTTGTGCACCTGAAATCAAAAGGTTTCCTTCTCTTCCCAAAATGTAAGTGATCCACACAATTTGTTACTGTAGATTGTCAAGAGTTTAAGTTAATGAGCTGAGACCTTTTTGTAATCAGTACATGATGTTGGAGCTCTCGAACCCAAAACCATTAGGTCCACTTAGATACAACAAGTACAAGACATTACAATGTTTTGTAAATGTACAATGTGGAGAACTTGTCACATCGTATGAAAACCAATTTAAATTCCTTCTTTGGCCACAGAGATCAAACTTTTGAGTATCAAACTCTGAAATTGATGGGGTTCTTTATTATCCTAAGCGAAAGACATCCATCAAGTTTGGAAACTATGCATGGTGGACAACTTAAGTTATTGTGCCGAAACAAACTTGGTACAAGTAATAGTTCGACATATGGACAGGCATATCATAATATGCTCTGCCTTTGAGTTTATGTATAAAAATGAAGTACTGATTGTGTGTTTAATAGTCCTAGTCCCCTTAACACAACAAATTTAATGTACAGAAACCACTATAACATATTAGACTTACCATGACCTTTAACCTTTTTTCCCAGAATCTATAGATTCTTTTAGTACCTTAAATCAATACCATATCTTGGGACACCATAATTGTTGTGACACCATAAATTGATTTTTTTAAAGTAATTTTTGTGCACTGTATGGTATGGGACACCTCATCTTGTTTTCAAGTCATAAGTTGTAGGACACCATTTAAATCAATGGAAAATTACATGTTGGAAAATGCACACCAACATAAATTATATATTTTGTTAAATGTGTACTTCTGATAAAACTCTTTAATCTACAGCAGCAACATCTCATAAGTCCTTTCTGTTTACAAATACATGCCATGAAAAAAAAAAATCATTGGAGGTAACACATCTCTTGAATTGGAAACTGCAAGGACTAAAGTCAGGGTGTTGAATTCTTTGGAGGGGGAGTATTTTTTAAATCTGCACCTATCATGTTAATTCACACACTTTAACCCCATTTTAACACTGGACCTAAATCATTAGAACTTATCTATACCTCTAGTTCAAGTCATCCACAACTTTCTGTTAATGTATATAACCAGGAACTAAATCTAATATGCAGAGAACATTTTGCTTCCTTCAGTTATAATGACCTTTACCTCTGAACTTTGAGTCAAAGACAAATAGGTTTCTTCCTTACCTAAGCACAAACCATCCTTAAATTTTGGTCCAGGTTTGAAATGCAGAACCAATGATACTGTGCAGAAATTTTTTTTTCTCTTAGTAACCATGAACATTTGACCTTTTGACCACAAAATGAATAGGATACTTATCTACAACAACACTTATCTTTAATTTTTTTAAAAGGTACCCCCAGTCATATGGTTAAAATGTTTTCAAACATTTTGTTTACGAATGGTAATCTTAGGGTAATGTCTTACCCAATTACTTTAAGCAAGTTTTTTTTGTAAAATAGACAAGAAGAACAAACAACATCCTTAACTTAAGGAAGATTTGTTAAAATTATTAAAACACATTTTGGAAAAAAGTTTTCATTATTTGCCAAGATTGAGCAGGGTATGGACAGGTCAGCATCATTTCTTAATGGTTAATCTCTTTATAATCCTCTTAAAGACAGACTAGAACAATCAAATCTGTTTTTCAAAGAAATTGAATGCAGCATGATAAACAACATGATGAAGATCAAACATGATGGATACAATGATTGAATTATATGATCTTGTTATACAGTCATATGGACGGAAAACTATAAACATCTACATCAGAAAATTAATATTACAAATATTAAATTCTTCAGTACCTAATGTGCTTTTTCATTGGTTTTATTTGAAAACATTAATAGCCACTATCTTTCATTCTGTAAGTAAAGGCTAACTACCAATATGCCAACATGTCATAGCAATTTTTATTTTTACAGTTTTTAAACTTGTATATATCACGGTTATTTAAATATTACCCTAACCTTCACGTCAATGATGACAAAGGAAATATAGAGTGATAAGGGTACAAGCAGCATAATCTGTTTGCAGCTAGAGTCACTTGCCCTGTATGTCAAACTTTCCCACAAGGTTACCTAAATAAAACTCACCAAGTGCTATGTCCTTACAGGAAATGCCAGCATTCTCGTTACAGTCTTGTTCCTCATGAACCAATGTTGTGTCTTCCACTTTATCTTTCTCTGAAATCAAGTATCAAGAAGAATATGAAATACATTCCAAGGATTCGTGTAAGTGCATCATATCTTTGTAGATTTATATTGGTTCATGTCAAACTCAAAGAAATTATAGAAATAGTATAATGTCATTATAAGATGATCTGAAAACTTTAATGTCAATGAATGCTCACGTATGGGCATTTACAATAATAATTACCATCTTTGCTGTGCATATATATATATATATATATATATATATATATATATATATATATATATATATCATCTGAAGACTGAATAATCAAATCTGACTTTGTCTAGTCAAAATGTACACAGATTATCACATTCTAACAGATGGTTGGAAAAGTAAAAAGTACTCTAATTATCTAGGGTTTCACAGCTTTTTAATGTTGTTAAGTATTAAATTTGGATATATCCAATACACAAGAATTCTGCAGGAATGATGAGGGAAAATACCATACCTTGAATCCACACAATGGTTGAAAGCCTCCTTATTGGCTCATGGTAATGTGAAGATACTAATGTGATTACCTTGCTGCATTAATGGTACAATCCTACATTGAAAACTTTATCATGCAAATCATTAAATACTTTCATCAGCATATTTCTGCTTCGAAAGAACTGTTTATAATTTAAATTTAGTAAAATGGATAACAGTTTCTTTTCTTAATGCTTTTTACCACATACCCTGCTCAAATGAGAAAAATAAACCATTATACATGTGAAAACCACTATGTCCATAAAACATTTTATCTCAAAAAAACATTTTTGTCCTTGAATGTGATGCATTCCTAAAATGAAAGTTACAACTACTCATCACATTAATTATCATACTTCCATTCTGTTTATTGCTGCTTAATAACTTTATCATGTGCTGCTGCAAACATAGGTTTGGTTATAACTGAATGTACTGTATAAGAAACAGAAAATTTCATTACCAGCATAAATGTTAGTTTATAACGTGCTTGCAATTGAATTGTAGATGGATAGGCAGCTTTGAAAAAGCCACTTAAGGCATTTATTTACTAAAGAAAATGAGATGAGGTTTAAATTACTAAAGATTGGATAATTGGAGTCCAACAAATTGGATCACGTCTTTATTAGATTTGACTATCTCTATATCTCTATCTCCACTTTTAAAAAGACTGGAAAATCAATGGTCTTAAAAGCTCAAATTGACTGTTACATCTGGTAATTATAAAAATGTAAATTTTTTATAGAACTGTATTTATTATTTAACCAAACTTTCATCGATTAATTGCTTGATAGATTTATTATTTGAATTTGTTTTATTTCTGATTCCTCTTTTTCAAATTTCTTAAATTCTTTCTTTCTACAGCTAAATCATTTATTTTGAAATGTAGATCAGCCACCTGACTATGATATTCTTTATGTTGTCGTTCAAGTGCATTTTTTATTTTCCTAATTTCAGCTTTATTTGAAAGATAATTTTGTTTATATGAACTATATTCATCACAGATTTTGTTATTTTCCTTATCCAACTTTTCCTTACTCTCTGTTAAACCACTTCCAGTTTTATTACCAGCAAACCCCACAGGGAAATCATCTTTTTTACAAACACTCCTCATATTTTGTATAGCCACGTTATTCCTATTCCATATTGTTTTGCTATTTCAGCTGGCACTTTCTTTCCTTGTAAATTAATTATTTTCATCTCATCCGCGATCGATAAATATTTTGCTTGTTTTGGCATGAACAGTAATTATGTTTGGTAGAGATATTAGTAAAAAAAATATATATATATGATAAAGTAAATATGATAAGTAATAATGGTGAGTAAATATACTAATAATTATCTTTTAGTAAAATTACTATTCCATATTTCAACAACTACTTATGTTAAATACTAAATTGAAATGTTTTAAGTGAAATTAACCCTTACTTGTACAGAAAGCTGGTTGTACTGTTAATATAATATATTAAACACCTTAGTACTATAATTTTTTATTTGCTATTATTATTTTACTATAAATATTTGACTATTATAATTACTAATCACAATTGCTGATTATGATTATTAATATATATTTACCCACCATTATTTCTTATTATAATTATTAAATGAAATTTATCATTTTTAATTAGTAAATATGATGAGTATTAATGACTGGTAAATATAATATAATAATTATGTTAAAATATAATTGTCTTTCAGTAAAATTACTATTCCATATTTCAACAACTACTTATGTTAGATACTAAATTGAAACGTTTTTATGTGAAATTAACCCTTACTTGTACAGAAAGCTGGTTGTACTGATAATATAATGCATTTAGACCTTTAGTACCTATACTATAAATTTGTATTTATTATTATAAATTTACTAAAATACTTTTACCAATCATAATTATTAACCACAATTACTGATTATGATTACTAATATATATTTACCTATATTGATACTCATTATAATTACTGATTTTATTATTATTTTTAATCTTACAATTCATCTACAAATTCATTTTTTTTTAAAAATTCTATATGTCCATCACACAATAGTTCAGAACATAAACAAGTTCCTGCTAGTTAAGAATTTGTATCATTTATTCCCAAACGCTTCTTAGCGAGACATCCAGCTATTTTTTCTAGTTTTGTTTCTTGTATTTACATCAAAATGATTATAATCAATATGGTCATCATCATGTACATTAAATTGCTCATGCATAAATTCTCAAAAAATATCATTATCCATCAAAGCACCTGTAAATAATTGTCGACAAATATCAGCAGTCACATTAGTGATTTCATGAGAGTTATTTCCAGCTTCTATACCACCAATTAGCACTTCAAGTCGTTCATTATCTCTCATAACACTTGCAGGGCATTCTTTAACAAGACCACTTCCTGTTTTAGTTTTCTCATAAACCTCTGGTTTTACCATCAGTTCTTCTACAAAAAATTCTTCTGGTGATGCTGCCCTTAAGATTCTAAGAGATAAAACAACCAGTGGCAAGTTCTCAAGAGTTTTTGTTAATTCAGCATTTGGTCCTTCCTTTACTCTGGGGTAATATTGAGTCTCATCTTCAATAATTAACTTATTCACATCACTCTTGAAATCATCAAATTCTGTTCATATTTCGGAGTCAATCTTGTAATATTTTTATGTGTGGTAAATACTTATCACTGTCACTGATCAAAATTTAATGTTTTTTGGTGGAATTAAAATAAATTATGAGATAATCTAAATGCATTGTGATAATTTTTCAATCGAATATTGCTAGCAATATCATCACGGAGTCTCGTGACACCTCTTTTATATCCAGGAGGTTGTGGTTAAAAAAACTCTACATCTAGTTCAAGAACATCCAGTTCTACCTGCGGCTCTTTCATAATACTAGCTATAGCATCTGCGGCACGAATTGAAGCTTGTGCAGTCTGATTAATGGTCTTAATTAAATCTTCTGTTCATCATCCTGTTGAGATATTTTTCCAGTGATGGGTTGAAATAATTGCTCAGCTCCTGTACAAAATCAACTTGATCTTCTTGCTACACTTGTAATTTTCTTCTAACAGTATCACAGATTGGTATAAATCTCCGAATTGCTGCTAATCGCTCTCGTGACAATCAGGTTCTTACTGATTTTCCAACCATTATTAAGCGAAATCATATCATCAGTAATCATCATTTGTTCCGCTAAATAAGGATAATCATTATGAGCATCATGGAGCTGTTGTGGATAACAAACGTCAGCTTAAATGAAATAGCTGTACTCTGGATTCATCTCAGCGGTTAAGTTGTTTTTTATTTAAGAAAATCATCAGGGCTCATCCAAGTAAATCCTCCATGTGGCATCAGCATACACTAGTCCTACATGTAAGACACGAAGCTGATATTTATTGAGCACCTAATAATATCAACATATGCTATGTCTTACATGTAGGACTATGACATAAACATCACGCGTTCATAGAGATTATTCGTATCAAAATGTAGCTAATAAAATTAACATGTCAATATCAGTTAATAACTCTAATTTGATTTGTGTCATCTTTAGAAGGCATCCCACGTCAATCCAGGTGCAGAGAAATAATACGCCAGATCCAACAAATATTGAGATTGTGCTGTCATTCTAAATTGTTAAAAAATACCAGTAAGTAGAAGCACATCAATGTGTAAATATAAATCATGGTCTCTAGTTAAATATTTCATTTGATTGTCCACGAAATGCTTTTTCATTGATGGAAAATTTATACAGGATTTCGCTAGTTCATCTATTGATCTAGCCATATATTGGTAGCTATCAATGAATCTCAATTTGGAGATCGTTATCGACATAAAATTTTCAGCATTATTCCACCAAGTTTGATCTGATTTCGCTCACAGTAATCAATAATCATAGGATGACCAAGCGCTTGAAGAATAAAATGACCGTCATATTCCATGTAGATTCTGAAATACGACTGGAATATGATTCTGTGTATGCAACTCATTTCAGTGTTCATGAACTGTACCATAGAATCGCTCTGTATTATAATACGGAACCTTTTTAGATTTAGAAAATCCTTTTTAAAAAATTTACATTTATTCGCAATCACTCGGTAAATTAATAAATTTATTATGACTGATGGAAAATATTTTTTCAATTCTAGATTGTTCCTGAAATAAATATTTCAACAAATGCACCATAGGCAGCAAATTGTTCTCTGAGTTTACTCAGTAAAGTGGAGATAATTTTGAATCTTTATCATTTACACAAACTGTATTTAAACAATATGATGCTGGTAAATGACTCTGGATTGATTTCAAATCACATGATGGTTGTATAAACAACTCAAAATCACCGTAAATAATGAATGGAAGATTTATAGTTCTTTCATATTTCTTGAAATATAATAGATTATTTCCTGGATTCGGTACTGTTTGTCGCTGAATCTCACCGCAGTATTTATTGTGCTCAGTTAACTTTTCAAGAGTTTAAAAACCATTCAAGCAACTATAGCAGAAATAAGTACTTGATTTATGTTTTTTTATTGTACTTCTAATAAATCTGCTGAAATATTAAATCCATATGATTATGCAGTAGGAGATGTATTGTTTTACCTGTGACATTATGTTTCGCTAGTGGTGATATTCTGACTGGAAATGATTTGTTTGAAGAATCAAGTGAAAGTAAATTGATACCCGCCAGAAATAATTCAGGTTTTTGTCGTTCTATCTTAGCTACTGCTGCCTCTTTTGCTGGAAATTTAACTCCAGTAATATCAACAGACCCCTGATGTAGTAAATAATCTGCTAAGCGATCTGAATGACTATTGGCGGGAAATAGCGCTGATAATAATGCCCATAATAAACACTTGTCAGAATTTTTTACATTTTATACACGACTTGGTTCGTAAAATAAAATCCGGTAATTGTTTATATAATAATAATAATAATAATAATAAATAATAATAATAATAATGAGGACTGTGTATAGTGCCTAATCTTACGAAGCTCTAAGTGCTTTACACTATCAATAATGATATGACTACACTACAGAACAACAAATGACAAAAACAATGAAATTGGAAAACATAAAAACATGCTGAAAACATATAAGATACAAAACATGAATAGGTCGCTAAGTTTGTCCCTGCAGTCGAAACAGGTGAGCCTTAAGAGCACTCTTAAAAGGGACCACTGTGTCTTTGTGTCTAATTTCAATGGGCAATTCGTTCCACGTCGCCAGGCCCTGGTGTGCAAACGAACGTTGTCCATATGACTTTGTTTTCACCTTGGGAACAATGAGTATACGATTACACTGGACAACAAATTTTTACAAAAGTCATGTTACTGAAATAAAATTAGTCAATTCTTATCAATTTTTATGTGCTGAACACGAATATGACAGTCAAATTGCAAAATTGGCTCTAGTTGTTTTGTAATCTGCAAGAAATTAATGTTTACATAACGAAATGCATTCCAATAGTAAAAGGTCAACTGTAATAGCCTACCTATAAAAAATCAAGTCACTGACTACATCTTAGGTTTCTTCGCCTGTCTCTTGTACAGCTGTTCGGGAGCATCTCTGAGGAGTGTCCAGCAGTAGTCAGCCAGCATTGTAGTGGACCATTTTCCCTGGTATCTTTGTTCCATTGTTGCGATATCTTGATGAAAACGTTCGCCGTGTTCATCACTAACAATACCACAGTTGCTAGGAAAGAAATCCAAATGGGAATGAAGGAAGTGAATCTTTAGAGACATATTGCAGCCAAGTTTCTTATACTTCATCAACATGTTTTCTACTAGTTCCTTATAGTTTTCTGCCCTAACATTTCCGAGGAAGTTTGTAGAAACTAGGCGAAAAGCATTCCATGCTTGTTTCGCGTCACCTTCCAGCAAGTTGTTGAACCGGTCATCTTTGAAAAGCTCTCGAATCTGAGGACCCACAAAAACTCCCTCTTTAATCTTTGCTTCGCTGAGTCGAGGGAATTTTTCATGCAGGTATCGGAATGCTGGCAAAGTCCGGTCAATGGCTTTCACGAAGTTCTTCATCAAACCTAGTTTGATGTGAAGGGGTGGTAGCAAGATTTTCTGAGCCTCAACCAGAGCTGGGTGTTGGATATTCTTCTCTCCAATGGCTACATTCTGCCTGTGAGTCCATTCCTTCCTCATGTAGTGCATTTCCCTTGCTCGGCTATCCCACTCGCATAAGAAACACATGTATTTTGTATATCCTTGCTGCAGTCCCATTAAAAGGGCAACTACCTTCAAATCACCACAGAGGTGCCAGCTGTACTTGTTATACTCAATGGAATTCAGTAGCTGCCTTAAGTTATCGTATGTCTCTTTCATGTGGACAGCATACGCTACTGGAATAGATGGAAGAATGTTTCCATTGTGCAAAAGCACAGCCTTGAGACTCAGTTTCGAAGAGTCCACAAATAGTCTCCATTCTTGTGGGTCATGAGTGATTTCTAAAGCATTCATGAGGCCCTCAATATCGGAACAGAATATCAGATTACTTTCCTTTCTGAAGAAAGGCTCCAATTGCTGGTGGCGCTTTCGATATGCAGTAATTGTGACATCTTCTTCTAGAAGATTCCATTGTTGGAGTCTTGATCCTAGCAATTCTACCTTGTTCTTTGATAAGTCCAAATCACGAATCAGGTCATTTAGTTCTTCCTGTGTTATTCTGTGTGGGGTTGATGATGCACCACAGTGAAAATCTGGATCACTGCATGCTGATGGACCAGGAGAAGAACAGGTCGACTCACCTTTGTCTTCGTCAGATGAATCAAGAGAATATTCTGCTGGAGGTTCTGGAATAGGAAGTCCCTCACCATGTGGAACTGGTCTCAATGCAGACGGAATGTTTGGGTAGACTATTCTCGACTTCTTTCGCTTCGTTATTCCGCCGGAAAGAGGAGGAACCAAGCAGAAGTAACAGTCACTTAGGTGGTTGCTTGGCTCAATCCACACCATTGGGACTGCAAACGGCATTGATGACCTTTTGCAATTCAACCACTGTGAAAGCTGTGTTGTACATGTAGCACAGCATATATGCGGAGCCCAAGGCTTGTCTTGGTCACCAACCTTGCATCCGAAGTAAAGATGATATGCCTTCTTCACTTGAGAATTGATACTTTTCTTCTGGTTGGCAAATGTCACTTCCCAACAAATATAGCAAAAATTGTCCGCGGTATTAACACACTTTCGAGGCATTACTGTTCTTTATTGTACGTAAATGGATAAAATAATAAGTTTTATGTAACAGTAGCTTGAACTGTCTCGCACAACGTCTAAAATATTTTAAATGCTGAACCTATCTGATTGGGCTTTATATAGTACACTGCTTACGTCAGCTTCAGCAGCCGCCTGGCATTAGTATAATAGGCCTACACATGTATAGTACACTGCTGACGTCAACTTACTTCAGCAGCCGCATGGCATTAGTATTGCATTGCATCAGAAAATGATGCAATCAACTGTGGATGATGTGAGAATGATGGTATTAAGCAATGTTACATCATTATTCCGGATGTTGCTGCAGTCCTACTGGAGAAATTTACACAGTGAAACATAGAAAATGAGGTATATGAATATCTTCAAAACGAGAGCCAATAAAAAATTTTCACGGTTATATTCGTGTTCGGCACATTAAAATACTACAGATTAGGGCCTTTTCAAGTCAGTAATGATTTCACTGTTGACCAGTGTTATCAGAAGAAGAGTGTAAGGATCTAGCTGGTGTATACACATAGGTGAGGCTGGATAGGTATGTTGGACTGGAGTCTGTCATTGAAACATAGCACAGAGAACAAATTTAAGTTTGATTCTGCATCGAATTGATTGTAAGGTACAGAGCAGTGGTGAGGTGTGCTCTGATCGAGGTACTCTAAAGATGATCCGTGCAGCTGTGTTTTGAACTTTTTTGAAGTTTCTGGAGTAAATATTGTGATGAACCAGACAGAATTGAGTTACAATAGTCCAGTCTTGAAAGTACTAATGAACACACAAGTGTTTTAGTGGCATCAGCTGAAAGATATTTACGAATGGAACTGATGCGTCTCAATTCAAGATATGCAGCCTTGCATATGTTCATGACATGTTGATGCAATGTGAGAGTACTGTCTAGAGTAACGCCTAGGTTCCGTCCGGACTGTGAGAATTTAATGTTGGTGTTGCTGATATTTATTGTCTGAGGTAAAGGATGTGAATAAGAAAGTCTTTGTTTTGTGATCAGAATAGCCTCAGTTTTATCATCATTCATCTGCAGCTTGTTACATGTCATCCATGATTTCACATCAGAAATGCACTTCTCTACTCCATGGATGGTAGCATCAACTTCAGTTGGGTGGCTAGACTTGAATATCTGGGTGTCATCAGCATACAATTGGTGTGACACTGGGTGATGATTTATGACACTTGAGAGCAGCTGAGTATACAGAATGAAGAGAACAGGTCCAAGAACAGATCCCTGTGGAACACCACAACATACGTCAACTGTACTGGAATTTATTCCATTTGCAGATATAATTTGTGTCCTGTTAACTAAGTAGGACTTGAACCATTGTAAGACTATATTCTGAATGCCAAATACATGCTGGAGACGGTGAAATAATATATCATGGTCTATTGTGTCAAAAGCTGCAGATAAATCCAGGAGAGTGAGGACAGTAATCTTTCTACTATCCAAAGCAGAGAGAATGTCACTAAATACTTTCAGAAGAGTAGTTTCCGTACTGTGGCAAGGGCAATATGCAGACTGTACATTGCTAAAAAGACTGTTTGAATTCAAATGAGATACAAGTTAGAACAACCTTTCATAAGATTTTTTACATGAATGGGAGATTATAAACTGGGCGGTAGTTCTTTAAATCGTTATGGTCCAATGTTGGCTTCGTCAGCAGTGGCTTTACGATCATGGCAGTTTTGAAAAATGATGGGAATTCCCCTGATGAGAAAGAGATATTAATAACATCAGTTAGTGAAGGCAATATTGGGTCTAAGCACTCAAGCAGCTGTGGTCGGAATTGGATCAAGTTCACAAGACTTTGGTGCACTTTTCATCACGATTGTCCGTACTATATCAATAGAAACAGGTTCAAATGCTCCTAACAGTTGTCGCTGAAATTCTGCATCATAACTGTATGGTGACGAATCAGTTGAAATTGTGCTGTCAAGCGAATCTCTAATGGTTTGTACTTTGTCATCAAAGAAATTTGCAAATTGGTCTGGTAGGTCTAGTGGAAAGAAGGTTGTTGGAAGTGGTGTACATTTGTTCCTTGACATTAGTTTGTTAGTTATCTCGAAGAGCTCTTTGCAGCTGGAACTCTCCGTGATCTTAGTACTGTAGTGGGGTGATTTGGCTAAATGGACTATGTTTGTGACGTTCTTCTTAGCGGCTTCATAGATTTGTTTATGAATAGTGAGTCTGGTGGAAAGCCAAAGCCTCTCTGCTTTTCGGCGATGTCTTATAGCAGTGCGAAGCTGGTCCCTAACATTGCTATACCATGGAGAACACTTCTTTATTGATACTCCACATTTGGTGGCTGGGGCATGTTTTTCAAGCAATGAACGCAGGCAGTTATCAAGTTGTTCCGCTGTTGGATGTAAGAAAGTTGTTATGTTTTCTTGGATGCCATGCATGAATTTGGTTCTATTTATCATACGGAGGTTTCTCTTAGTAGCAAATAGAGGTGGAGGGTTAGGGACTGATACCTCGAGATGGCATACAATGCAAAGGTGATCCGATGCAAGTTCATGGGATACAAGGGTGAATTACAGAATATTATCATCAGGTCTATAAAGAACCCAGTCTAGAATGTGACCAAGTTTATGGGTAGGTTGGTTAACTGACTGTTTAAGATTGAAAACATGAATGGAATCTAGGAGTTTTGACATGTATGGTTGACCAGGACAGTCAAAGTGAAAGTTGAAATCTCCAAGAATAATTAGGTTGCCACCTATCGAATTTCCATACTCTAGAAGATTTGGAAACTGCTCCAAAAAGAGAGATTCAGTCAGCTTGTTTTTTCTACTAGGAGGAGGACGGTAGAGACAGAAAAAATGCACGGACCTTTGTTCTAGTGTGAGCGTTGTTTGGACTAGTTCAAACAATGTGTGGCAGAAATTGAAGGTTGTGTTGTACATAAGGTATTTGATCATGGAATTCTTTGTAATTACAGCAATTCCACCTCCGCGAGAGTTGTGGGGGAATGACTTAATGGAGTAATCGCTGGGTGTTAAATCCGCACACTTACATTCATTACCTGCCAAATGTAACCATGTTTCTGTCAGGAAGAAGACGTCAATATTTTGGTAAAGTTAACAATTTCTGTGCGCTTTTCCGGTGATCCTACTGATTGAGCGTTGAATAATTCAATACGTAGTGGTATCCCTGGGACAGTTGACACAATGGTTGACGATTTTAGAGGAATTTGAACCAGGTTATTAAAATTAACAACAGAATTTTTAAGTTGTTTATCCATTACGGGCAAAAGGGAGATAACTGGAATTCTTCCTGTTCTACGCCAGCCAGCTTTGAAAGAAAGTTTCTTTTTTCGCTTCCATTTACATTTAAGAAATGATGAATGTATTCCCAGTTCGTTTAGTCTTGAGCACAATGTAGTATCTA
The DNA here is from genome assembly GCA_030141615.1 of Unio pictorum. Classification (NCBI taxonomy): domain Eukaryota; kingdom Metazoa; phylum Mollusca; class Bivalvia; order Unionida; family Unionidae; genus Unio; species Unio pictorum. Next base: position 9,391,325 of record JARLTB010000011.1, on the reverse strand, counting down.
GAACCAAGGTGTGGTCATTTAATTCAATTAATGAGGGTCCATCATATAGTAAGCGGTCACGTGACAGCGGTTTATTAAAAAACAAATGACGTTTAAATATTGGGACAAAACAGCCGAGAAAAATTCTAATTGTTCTCGTTTCCAAAACAAGGAGATGAATCAACACATACTAACGGAACAGCCAATGCATGATGAAACACAATAACGTAGACGATGATAGAGAACATGCACAAATATAAAAAATATAGCACAAAATCGGAAGAGCCTATCTCGAGCAGTTAAGCGATGGCGGCCATCTTTCCGGAAGATCATATGTTGGTTAGTAAAATAAAATCTGGTAATTGTTTATATGTTCCACCAGAACCTATTGTAAAGAAACTTGTGGTAATTGTTATCATTTTTTTTATATCAATAACGAAGCCTGAACTGTATGAGGTGTGTGTTTCTATCAGCTTTGTTATTTGTTGGAAAATTTCATTTGATATTTTATTTATGTCAGTACTTCGTAAAACAGTGTGAGGAGTTAATCTAATAGATACCTCTTGAACAACATTAGGATCAGTTGCTTTAAACATTTCAAAATCATAATCAGCATTCATTTTGATTTATGGTTGGTCAACTAGAATAGGTGGAATTATACGTTTTATAATAATTACTCAATCTTCTAGCGCAAATTGATCAAAATTCTTTCTTGATCGTGGGTAGTATTTATAGATCCAAATATTACATTAAATCTTTATTCATAAATCAGTAGTAGTTCTTCTATATCAATCTGATTGAGATTTAAATCAATGATTGAAAATTTATTTTTAATATTTTTAATTTGTTCAGCTAGATCAACTAGTCAATCATTTGATTGTGGCCAATTATGTTTGACTGATGTTAATTTTTTATATTCTTCTAAAACTGATCTAGCGAGGATTTGACGTTTTATTTTATTTTAGTCTTAGTAGTACGATTTTTATTTCTGGTTTTGGTAGTATGATTTAATACAGTAATTTATTTATTTGATCTTCTAATGACATATTGTTTAATAATTTTATCAGCTAATTCGATTAAGTCAATATTTTAATGAGCCATTCGATTGGTTTTTGAAAGTATGTGCAACATTTCTGCAACAATTTCGCTAGCTTTTTTCGATTTGGTATTCTCATTTTTGGAGGAAATCTTTCAACTCCAGCAAGCGGTACCATTGGGTTTGACATCTTTTATATATACTGGTAATAATCATTTCTCTAATTGTTTTTAATTATTTGTTTAAGCTGTTACGTATATTTGATTTAAATTATTTATTTTTAATTGTCAGATCCAAATTTGTCATTTTGGGTTTAAAATTCATTAATTGGGAGGTATCTATTCTGAAAAATTCAGGCTGACCTAGACTCTATCTGTAAACACAGGTTGACCTTGCTTGTTAACCTCATTATCTGACCTTGCTTCAGAGTGATAAACAGGCCTTTCAAACAATTGGTTAATTTCAAGGACAACATTTTATTTTTAGTTCTGGGGGATGAGAAATGGTTGATTTTCTTCTGGATCATTCCTTGTGTACGTGTTTTTATGATCATACGTTCTTTCTGTAACCTTCTGGAAAATCACGTGATTCCTTGTTTACGTAAAAACAGGTATTTAAATTATTGTTTGGGAGAGAACAATTCAATAGAATCTCTAGGCTTTAAAGTACTAGTTGTGTTTTGAGTTATATTGGAAACTATTTCAATTCGTTGGAGCAAGAGGAATTAGTTTATTTATCTGGAAAAGAATATGTGCTCATAGATTTTCGTTTGGATTATTATAAAAACAAGAACAGACTAAATCACGAGACATCATTGTCCATTTTGGACTACATCGTCAAGATTTGAACCTGGAACTTTTAGAACATTTATTTATCAGGACTCTTGCAATTCCATTAGTGGATTATTTTTGTGAATTCTATATTGGATTATTTTTGGACTTGATTCTCTAAAAACGTAAGTTTATTTATGTTCTCTTATAAAATATTTGTACTTAATAAATTCATTGTTAAAGTTTTACAAGCTTGTTAGTTTTCACTCTTTCTGTGTTGCTGCTTATTCGAACCTAAGCACGTAACATAGAAATTGGGATCTTGTCTCGGAATTGAGATAAATTGGAATTTGGCTACAATTTGTCTCGGAAAACTTTTATTTTAAATTTGAATTCCCCTAGTTTTTGAAAATTTTAAATCTTTAGTGAGACTGACAGGCTTGTATTAAAATGACATCTAAAATAGAAATATTTCTTTCTAATCCTACCCAGGAGCATTTAGATCTTTTAAAAAAAGATGAGTTGATTCAACTTGCCAGAAAATATGATCTTTCTGAAGTCAAGGTTTCTTTAACGAAACAAGATATCAAAAAGATTTTCGTCCAGTATTTGGTGGAAAAGGATGTTTTGGGACAAAGTGCTTTGATTTCGGTCAGGAAGTCTGCATCAGACTCTGACATAAAAATAAAGGAATTAGGATTAAAATTCAAGATGGAATTAGAGTTGAAGAAGCTGGAATTTCAAGAAAGGGAGAAAGAAAAGCAAATTGAATTACAAAAAGAACATATGTGGATTGATAGAAAGAGAGAGGAGAAAGAAAGACAATTACAATATGAAAAAGAGGAGAAAGAGGGAAATTAGAGTTGAAGAAGCTGGAATTTCAAGAAAGGGAGAAAGAAAAACAAAATGAATTACAAAAAGAGCAGATGCGCATTCAGTTACAAGAAAAACATATTGATAAAGAGAGAGAGAAGGAAGAAAGGGAATATCAAATTAAAATGAAAGAAATAGAGCTGGCAAGTGAAAATCACCATCATACTTCAAATCCAAATTTAAATTTTGATTTAGCAAGGAATATTAGATTAGTGCCCCCTTTCAAAGAAAAAGAAGTAGACAAATATTTCATTCTTTTTGAAAAAGTTGCAGAAAATTTAAAGTGGCCAAGAGAGAACTGGACTCAGTTACTACAATGTGTACTCACTGGTAAGGCTAGTGAGATTTACACTTCACTGTCCGTTCAGCAAAGTAGTGACTATGATGTGGTTGAAGAATGCATTTTAAGGGGTTATGAGTTAGTCCCTGAAGCTTATAGGCAAAAATTCAGAAATTACAGAAAAGAAGCTGGACAAACTCATGTCGAATTTGCTAGAGAAAAAGAGCAGTTTTTTTATTCATGGTGCTTAGCCAAGAACGTCGAACAAGATTATCAAAATCTCAAGCAAATTATATTAATTGAAGAGTTCAAAAACTGTCTCCATAGTGATGTTAGGAATTATCTTGATGAGCATAGGATTGAAACTTTAGAGAATGCTGTTCAAGCAGCTGATGAATATTCTTTGACACATAGAGTTCCTTTTGTTAACAAGACTTCTACTCAAAAATTTTCTGGCAGAAAAGTATTTCCGCCTAATTCAAGCCCTTTTAAAACTCAAACTAACACAACTTTCAAAAATCAAATTTCAAAGAAGTTTGATTCTAGATCCTTGTCTCTTCCGACGTGTACCTTTGCAAGAAAAAAGGACACGTTGTTTCTGATTGCTACAAATTAAAAATAGTCATCAGAATCAAGACAGACCTGTTCCAAATGCTCTTATTTCCAAGAAGTCAAGGTCAAAGTCATGTATTGAAAGCAATACATTTGTTGGGTCTAATAAATCCCAGTCTGATTTTATTATGGAGAATTATGAACCATTCATATCGAAGGGTTCTATATCACTCTTGGGTGATTCAGCCAATCCCACCCCTATTAAAATTTTAAGGGACACAGGAGCTTTTCTGAGTCTTTTATTGTCAGGTACTTTGCCTTTTTCTAAGAAGTTTTCTTCTAATGAAAGTGTTCTTATCCAAGGAGTAGAGTGCGGCTTTGTTAATGTTCCTCTCCATTGTGTAAATTTGTTATCAGATTTAGTGTCAGGACCTGTGACAATCGGAACAGTCTCAGTTAGGCAACGACTTAGCTGGAGACAAGGTTGTGGTTAATCCACTTGTAACTGACAAGCCTAATTTGGATCAGAAAGTTGATCCAATTGAAAAAGAATTCCCTGATATATTTCAAGTTTGTGCAGTTACCAGAGCTATGGCAAAGAAAGCTCTTGAGAATGATGTTGAAGCAGACAGTATTCCTTTAGCTGACACATGTATAGGTCAGGTTTTTGATGAGGTCACTTTTACTCCTTGTTTGGATCAATCAAAAGGTATTGATCATAGTGATCCTCTTTTAACAACTCATTCTCTCTATTCTAATCAGGGTGATAAACAACAGTTACATGTCATCGAACAGGAAAAAGATCCTGAGATCTCCTGTTTGTTTCAAATGGCAATAAATGAGACTGAAGCCACTGAAGTTTCTGTCTGTTATTTCATTAAAACTGGAATTCTTATGAGAAAATGGAGACCTCCCGAGGTACCTGCTGGTGATGAGTGGTCAGTGAACTATCAAATAGTAGTTCCAAAACCTTACAGACAGGAAATACTTAATCTGGCCCATGAAACTCCTTTGGCTGGTCATTTAGGGATTAATAAAACTTATCACAAGATCTTGACTCACTTTTATTGGCCAAAAATCAAAAGTGATGTTGTCAAATATTGTAGATCTTGTCATACTTGTCAAATGGTAGGAAAACCCAATCAGAAGATACCTAAGGCTCATCTGCAACCTATTCCTGCCTTTGATGATCCATTTAGTAGAATTATGGTAGATTGTGTAGGTCCCTTACCTAAGACCAAGTCAAGTAACCAATACCTGTTGACCATTATGTGTGCATCAACAAGGTTTCCAGAGGCTATTCCATTGAGGAATATAAACTATAAAACAATAGTAAAAGCTTTGATAAAGTTTTTTACTCAGTTTGGCCTTCCAAAATCTATTCAGTTTGATCAAGGTTCAAACTTCATGTCCGGAATTTTCCAGCAAGTTATGAATGAATTGGGCATTCAGCAATTCAAGTTAAAAATAAAACTATGGTTTGAAAGAACTACAAGGGAGATACTTTTGAGTCTGATAATGGAGTTGTGTTACTCTTGTTCATTCTTCTTACTTTTCTTCAGATTAGATATTACAGCCCTTACAAAGTTAAGAAGAAAATGAATTAGTTAAATAATAGTATTAGTGCTCCTGAGATCTAAATAAATTATAGGAGTACCAGTATAATGAAAGAGATAGCCATGTTAAACATGTAATTAATTTAGTTGTACCTGTCCCACTTAGTGAAGGAATATCATCAGATTCTACTGATATTGAAATGATGACTGATACTGAAATGACGAATCTTTGAAATTCAGAAATTATGAAAAATCCAGAAACTTTCACATTTGCAAGTGCAGGAAGGAAATGAACTGAAACGGTTGTTGTTTGAATATGAGCATTTATGTCCAGATATTCTTACAAGGACAAACAAAATTTTTCATGACGCTGAAATTGAAAATTCCAAACCTGTTAAACAGCATCCATGCAGGATAAGTCCATTCAAACAAGAATACTAAAAACAAAGGAAATTCAATATTTGCTGGAGAATGATTTTATCGAGCCCAGTAAAAGTGATTGGAGTTCAACATGCATACTTGTTCCAAAACCAGATAAAACTTTCCGTATGTGTACTGGTTATAGGAAGGTGAACAGAGTGACAAAAACAGATTCATTCCCATTACCAAGAATTGACGATTGTATTGATAAAATTGGGAATGCCAAGTATGTCACCAAATTTGACCTTTTGAAAGGATTTTGGCAGATTCCACTAAAGAGAAGAGCAAAAGAAATCTCGGCATTTGTGACTCCAGATGGACTCTACCAATATAAAGAAAGTCCATTTCAACTTCTCATAAAAATGATCATCTCTGGTCTAGAAAATTGTGACCTCATCATCTACAACGACACCTGGATAGAACATCTAGCAACAATTCGAAAATTCTTTGACAGACTCACTGATGCATGTTTGACAATTAATTTATCTAAAAGTGAGTTCTGCCGTGCTAGTATGACTTTCTTAGGACATTTTGTGGGACATGGACAAGTTAAAAGGTTGAGGCTATTTCTAGATAATATAATTGCAGACGCTCTTTCCCGTGTATAACAATTTATTATACTGTGTAATTTATACTAGTTCTTTTAACCTCAGATGTAAATTGGTTTGTGATAGAAAGAAAGTTTTATCATATAAATCTTTCTTTTTATTTTATGGGGGAAGGTGTGACGTATATTTGATTTAAATTATTTATTTTTAATTGTCAGATCCAAATTTGTCATTTTGGGTTTAAAATTCGTTAATTGGGAGGTATCTGTTCTGGAAAATTTAGGCTGACCTAGACTCTATCTGTAAACACAGGTTGACCTTGCTTGTTAACCTCATTATCTGACCTTGCTTCAGAGTGATAAACAGGCCTTTCAAACAATTGGTTAATTTCAAGGACAACATTTTATTTTTAGTTCTGGGGGATGAGAAATGGTTGATTTTCTTCTGGGTCATTCCTTGTGTACGTGTTTTTATGATCGTACGTTCTTTCTGCGACCTTCTGGAAAATCATGTGATCCCTTGTTTACGTAAAAACAGGTATTTAAATTATTGTTTGGGAGAAAACAATTCAGTAGAATCTCTAGGCTTTAAAGTACTAGTTGTGTTTTGAGTTATATTGGAAACTATTTCAATTCGTTGGAGCAAAAGGAATTATTTTATTTATCTGGAAAAGAATATGTGCTCATAGATGTTCGTTTGGATTATTATAAAAACAAGAACAGACTAAATTACATGACATCGTCATCCATTTTGGATTACATCGTCAAAATTCGAACCTGGAACTATTAGAACATTTATTTATCAGGACTCTTGCAATTCCATTAGTGGATTATTTTTGTGAATTCTATATTGGATTATTTTTGGACTTGATTCTCTAAAACTGTAAGTTTATTTTATGTTCTCTTATAAAATATTTGTACTTAATAAATTCATTGTTCAAGTTTTACAAGCTTGTTAGTTTTCACTCTTTCTGTGTTGTGCTTATTCGAGCCTAAGCACGTAACAAAACAATATAATGAAAAAGTGAAATAATATTTAAAGAAGTAATATATAATCATGATCAACTCAAATAAATGTCAGTGGTTGTTACATAAAACAACAGAAAAAATGTAGGAGGAGTTGTCATAAAGAATACTGCAGACTTCATATGTATATCAAACAAAATAATCTAAATAGCGGAACTATTCCTTGTTTAAGATGTGGAACAGTTGTTCATGGAAAAGTCACATTATGTAACGGTTGTGGTGGAAAAAAAGTATAGATGCATCTTGACATATTATAAAACTAAACAAAGACCACCTCCAACAATTGAAGAGTATATTACACATTTAAATAAATAAATCATTTCCTGGTGAGAATCCTCATTATCTAATACTACTCCAGTTTAAAATTGTTGAAAATAATAAATTTTTATAATTACCAGATATAAAAGTGTCAATTTGAGCTTTTAAGACCATTGATTTTTCAGCCATTTTAAAGGTGGAAATAGAGATAGTTAAATCTAATGAAGGCCTGAAAGTCAAGGGGCCTAGAATCCCCATTCTCTTATACTACTTTATTATTTCAGGAAAAGTTTATATTTATCAGATATAAAAGTGTCAATTTGAGCTTTAAATACCATTGATTTTTCTGTCTTTTTTAAAGGTGATGATAGCGATAGCCAAATCAGGAAATGACAGCCCTAGAGGTTAAGTGATACAGAATCCCCAATATTAAAATTCTTGAAAATAAGAGATTTTCATATTTACCAGATATAAGAGTGCCAATTTGGGCGTTTAAGACTTTTTAATAAGTAGTGATATAGATAGCCAAACTAGGAAATGAAGGCTGGAGAGGTTAAGTGGTCCAGAATCCCCATTATCTTATACTACTGTGCATGAAAGTCTTTTATTTTGTCAAAATGTTGGTTTTACTATTAGATGAATTTTTTAAACAGGCTGAATAAAATGTATTTATTCTCTCCACCGTTTTGCATTTCAGTGACAAAGATATGTCTTAACCAATAATATAATGGAAAAATTAACAAGCTGAAATTAAGTAGCACTGAGCTACACCTCATAAATGGTTTCCTTGAATGAGTGATGATGAAGCTGGAATAAAGATCACACAATTAATTTATTGCTCAATTAAAGCAGTCTACCAAATTTACCTTTCTCCATGTCACATGTTCTGCAAGAACGGTTCTTTAAATCTTCTTTAATTTCCTTTACATCTAATAAAAAAAATGAGAACATATACTGATATTTTTGGTAAATGATTATTACTTTTATTTTTTGCAGTACCAAAGTTTGAAAACACAAACATTTTGATAATATTCTGACTAGATGTACATGATGAAAAGTTTTAAGAAATTTAAAATGTTAACGACTAGATTCAGTACTCAAACACTAGCCCATCTTCTACCAAGATTTCCTTTTTAAAAAAATGACCAAAAAATATACACAGATGTAAAAATACATATTTTCTGCTTGACTAGAAAGCAATTGCATAGTGATTTATACATAACTAGTCATATGTCACACATCACAAATCAGTCAAATATTGTATGTCCAGTCATTAACTTATAGGCTACCATACTTTGGTATCCATGGTGTTCTCTAATATAGTTGCCTGCAGCCAACCATTACTCCTTCAACAGATAAAAGTAACATTGTAAATTATCATCACATGATTATGAGCTATACAAATAAGGGCCTATTGATCTTAAATTAAATATTATAAAATAAGAAAAGTGTTTTGAAACAATGGAATACATCTACACTTAAAACTGCAGATGACTGAATGAAGCTCTTCAACCTGTGAGACAATTCAATAAAAACTGTTTGTCATACAACATGGGTACTTTAGCATGAGTTCCAGAACAAACAAAAAATGTAATTCAAATTCTTACTTCTAAAATAAGACTTAAATTAAGATGTAATAGGTTGTATAGACTTCGTTTAAAGATCTATATTGCCACTATAACAAGAATATCTTCTTGCTCATTTTTTAAAGTCATTAGCACCTTTAAAAAAAGCTGATAATTGTAAATTTAATTATTGTTGAACCATTAACAATAAAACCATTACCATGTGCTTGTGTACATCTTTTGTTCAGTCATCCAACCAAGCTCAAAAGAATGTGGAGGTCTGAAAAGGTTTCTCAACCAAGTTTATAACTTGATTAATTCACCCACCTAATTGTGGAAAGATCACAGGCATATAAAGAGATAACGGGACTTAAAATTGGTTACGTTATTCTGAGAAATTTAATTTACCTAAAGATGCATCCATAAATGAATCAACAATGTAACTCTAATATAGTTAAATTTATATAATTAAAGGCAAATCTATCATGAGTATGCAAAAAAACATATTACCTTTCTGAACATCATAAACTGCATCTCGGACACTTCCTAATGTCTTCGTATTATCTGCAACTTGATGCTTTATATGACCCAAATCATCTGAGGAAAACAAGCAATGTTTAGAGACACTCTTAATGAACTAAATAATCTTAATCTTTAATTTCAAGACTACACTTTTAAAAGAGGAATTTTAGAAAACCACTTTCTTGTGTGCATTAAAAGAAAATCAACTTATTGGCTTGAGTATTATGATTGAGGAAAGAGTGTTGGACCACTAATATCGCTTTTGTATTATGACTGAGGCAAGTCTGTAGGCAGATTAATATGGCCTGAGTTATGGTTGAGGAAAGAGTGTTGGCAGACTAATATAGCTCGAGTACAATTGTTGCGGAAAGAGTTGACAGATTAATATGGCTTGAGTATTATGGTTGATGAATGAGTGTTGTCAGACTAATATGGCTCAAGTATTGTGATGGAGGAAGAGTGTAGGCAAACTAACATGGTTCAAGTATTATGGTTGCGGAAAGAGTGTTGGCAGACTATTATGGCTTGAGCATTATGGTTGAGGAAAGAGTGTTGACAGACTAATATGGCTTGAACATTATGGTTGAGGAAAGAGTGTTGGCAGACTAATATGGCTTGATTATTATGGTTGAGGAAAGAGTGTTGGCAGACTAATATGGTTGAGAAAAGAGTATAGGCAGACTAATATGGCTTGAGCATTATGGTTGAAGAAAGAGTGTTGGCAGACTAATATGGTTGAGAAAAGAGTATAGGCAGACTAATATGGCTTGAGCATTATGGTTGAAGAAAGAGTGTTGGCAGACTAATATGGCTTGAACATTATGGTTGAGGAAAGAGTGTTGGCAGACTAATATGGCTTGATTATTATGGTTGAGGAAAGAGTGTTGGCAGACTAATATGGTTGAGAAAAGAGTATAGGCAGACTAATATGGCTTGAGCATTATGGTTGTGGAAAGAGTGTTGGCAGACTAATATGGCTTCAGTATTATGGTTGAGAAAAAAGTATAAGCAGACTAATATGACTTGAGTATTGTGATTGAGAAAAGACTAACTGAAAGACTGACAGTTGGAATATCAATGGGAATCTTAGATACATTTATCTATCAGTCCAATCACACATACTTGTTTATATCTAAATGTAACCAAACATTGCTATACATGTATGTGCTGTTGCCTGTGATGATATTTCTTTCTGTTGCTTGTTCTCACAATTTTCAGGTCCTATTTTGAGTTATCCTATTATGATTTTTTTAGTTATTTTTAACTCAATTCAATTCCTTAAATATTTTCTACCAACTTACACTAAATCTTAGGAATAACTTAACAGTAACTCAGTTGATAAATTCAACTGGAAAAACAAGAACAATATTTTCAATAACAAATCTTCTAACCTATTAAAGCAGACAAGTGTAAATAAGTAAATACTGTTTCAACTAAAATTCCCCCTTTTAAAATGAGGCCAAAACCTAGACACATATGCATGTTGATGAACACATTCAAAACCTTACACTTATAATTTCACCTGACTTGAAGATTCAGCAAGAAAAAGATGAAAAAATACTTTTATATGGGAAAGAAATATGAATCAAGCTTACAAACAAACAAATCCATTCTTAAAGTTTCTTGTAGGCTTTTGCTTCTACTTCTGCTTTTGCCTTAAATGCAACTAAAACTAGCAACATACTCTTTTGAAAAGCTATCCAATTTGATCTAAAAATCCGAGTAAAATGACTGAATATCAGTAAATGATGCATAAATAAAAGAAAGTTTGCATTTTTCAAGTAAACATTCAAAATGTGGACACTTGAAAATCTCCACAATTGAATATGATGTATAAACCACTCCATTGAGAACTCATGCACTAAGATAACTCAAGAACCTTCTTATGATGTCGAGGTAAGAAAAGATCCCATTTGTTCTAGAAAATGTTGAAAGAATCAACCCTATTTGATGAATTTTAAGATGAGAATATTGTCACTACCGGTATACTGTCACAACTATCTGCGCACATGTTTCTATGAAAAACCTAACTGCTGATTTTGTTTTCATCTCCGATTTGTGGATGTATTTGTTATATTCTTTACACTCAATTAAAAGCAGACCTACTTTGTATTATCATGTTAATTATGTCTTTCGTATCAAACCGAATGATGGGAATGGAATAAATACAAAAGATAAAGGGCACGCAATCTAACCTGTATACTTTTTAAAAGTCATGGTCATGTGTTGTAGTCGATTCATTTCAACCGATCACTTGAACAATGTTATAACTATCATTGTATAGGTAACAATTAACCTACCATAAGGAATCCTTGACAACCGGCTGAAATCAAAACATCTGTTTGATATATACAGTTCATTACCAAAAAGTGAGTTCCATAGTTTGTAGTGAACTTAACATTACTGAATTGGAACTCACAAATTTATAAGGATGAGCAGAGGTTTCACTATTAATTGCAACTAAATCATGCCATCAATATTTCACTAATGAAACAATTTTAAAAAAAAACTAATTTCAATCCTGACATATTCTCATTAAAACAAATGTCTACTTTTTGAACAAAAGTAATCTTGTTTTGTTGTGCAAAAGGCAGTGATATAATGACAATATTTTGCAGGTAAACAATGAGTTACACATGTATGTGATGCATTACCTCTTGGAGTTACATTTTCACAAGCTTTCTGATATTGGTTATCTTGAAAAAAAAAGGTAATTTATACAGAAAAGCAACCACTTTTATTAGAGAAAGTACTGTTTATTTGCAATTATTCTCAATGTTTTTATAAAATGAGTATTCAACCATTAAAAAGCACACACCCAAACACACACACAGTGATTTCTGAATGTCTAGCTGGGTAGGCAACCCATTCTTAATGTTTCAGAGGTCCCTTGGTAATTCATTCCCTTGCTTATTGTACAATATATGTATTTGTACTATACTTGGTCAAGTTATCAACGGAGAGGTGTAATTTGATTCACAGATTAACAGTTTCAGGCTTAAAGCATCATTTTAAAGATGCATTTGACATTAAGGAATATTTTTATTCAATTTTATGTTTATCCATACATTTACTTTAGAAAAACTAACCAGGAAAATAGTGCTGAAAAGAAACTGAAAACTGCAGAAGACAATTTACATTTCCACTCTGGAACTTTCCTTTTTGAAACATTTCAATATGTAGAATGCTAGCAAAATAATAATATTCTGCTGCCTGAAAACTCCATTTAATTATGCACTGAAATATGCACTTACCTGACAAAATAGCAATTTCTTTCATTTTGTCAATGTAGTCATCCTCAAGGCTTTTGTCCATAAAGCATGCAAGAATGGTATCAATCTCACGCTGAAAGTCACATTTCATAGCTTTGGAACAAAAGTATGCATCAAACCTGCTGACAATATTCTTAATCTCTATGCACAGTTTGTTAAATTCTGTAGTTTCTATTTTGGCCTGCGTTGCATGGCCATAAAGAGTGTTTCTGAACTCTCTAACTCTCTCTATGTCATCACCCAATGTTATTCCACTTGCGGATGGGATTCCTCCCCACTGATTGGTTGGAGTTGGGACCTGGCTACAAAGGTTCCTTATTAATGTATAAAGTGAGGAGACATCAAACTTCTCAGCACTGGGAATCTTAGTACAGGGAATAGATATACCTCGTAGCCATGTCTTTATTTTCAAATCAAGTTTTCCCAATTTCTTTATATCTGTCTGAACTTTCTTCGGCAGATCAACTGGAAGAATTTCATTTGTTAGCACCTGCCAAAGAATGTCTCTTAAAACATCAACCACTATTCGGCAAATGCGTGCATAGTTTGTCGTCTCTAGGCTGGATCCATAAGAGCTACCAGTGAAACTTGCCATGGTTATTTTGCTCACATGGTCCTACCCGTTATATCTGACAAAGAAATAATATTGTAATCAATGATTCACAACCTCCATGCATATAGTATAAAGGAATATATTGATAAAGCTGTCATTTGACTTGTGTAATCCAAACTGATTCTTAATACAAAATTGTAAATATAAAATATAAAAAATACCATGCACCACAAATTATTGTTGTGGTTATTAAGATTTGTTATATGCACTGCTCAACAATATCATAACTTAAGGTGTGTGTGTGTGTGTGTGTATATATATATATATATATATATATATATATATATATATATATATATATATATATAGTTTGTTCTCTCCAAATTTATTTCCACACAATATTACTGTGCTTCAATCCATTACAGAAAAGTAATAATCACAACTTAAGTATTTAGGTTCTAATAAACAATAATACAGAATAAGTAAAAACGGCAAGCTTTGTAAAATTTAAAAAATAATTTATTTCCTTGGAAAAAGATTGTAAAAAAATTAAAAAAGAACAACAGTTTTAAGAAAATAATTCAAAAATAATTCAAGATTAATCCACAAATTAAGAAAGTCCTAGAAATTAAATGTTCTTAGACTACTAGATTCAAGTTCGAGTCCTGTTGGAAAATCCAAGATAGAAGATGATGACATATGCTTAAGTTTGTAGTGTGCTTATTTGGAGTTCTTGTAGAAACACAATATTTAATACTCCAGTATTGGAAATCTGAATAACATTTTGATAAACTGTCTCTGTCCAAGATCTCTATATGAGCACACCAAATATCTCCAGAGATACGAATTAATTCTTTAAAACCCAACTGGTCTGAAGAAAAGTTAACAATGGATTAATTTCTCACTAAAACAAAAATTATATTGTATTCTAATACACAGTTTTAAAAAAAATTCCCAAATTGCAGAATCGAGGAGTCATGTGATTGTGTTCATATAACATACCCCTAACATGACCATTATAGGCCACTTTGGGGAATGTACCTTGTAGCTTGAATAAAAGATAAAGGGTTTCAACATAGGGGAATAGACCACCCTTTATGCTGTCGAGCAATATTTTGGCCCAGTTAAGCAGCAGAGGGGGCGAATCTGACAACTTGGCGGAGTGTCAATTTGGCTAACCAATGCCTTCTCGAAATCGGAAAAAAAAAGACGCCAAAGTCATTCTCGCGCCCCCTGCTGCTATGGGGTTAACAATCCTTTTTACGATTTCAACCGAATATTTGATCAAGTCCGATACGATATCTTGATCTAGGATCATGCAAATTTATCGTTACAAATCCATGTGGGATAGACTGAGCGTGACTAAAGAAATTTCTAAAGAGATTATAATCCATATCACCGCCGCACCAAGTTTGCCAATTATTTTCTAGTGTATGTGTGTCAACTCCGTTGAATACAGCAAGAATATTGCAGTTATCTCTGATCACTTTTGGTATTTGTGTGTATCGTTGACTGACATATACCACGTCATTGCTTTTATGCCTGCCTCTGGAAAATATCCTAGTGGGATTATTTTGATTGTCTAACATGACATCATCATAGACGACTAAATTGTTAATACTTCCATCAATATCATCAATACTCGGTGCATTCTCGATATCGGTGATAAATTCAATAATACCCTGGCCGGCGATTTCTGCTGTCTTTTCGTTGTAATCCTTTAACACCTCGTAGCATTGCTGATCGTCTACACTCGGGGCTACTAAATACAACTTGTCCCATTTCATCCATCTCGTTATCAAATTAAGTAGCAGTTGTGTCTTGCCACTGCCAGATGGTCCAATTATAATCATGCAAATAGAATTTGGTAGAGCTGCATGATGCTTAACTGGATCTCGTGTTTTTGTCCCCGAAAAATCAATTACATTCATGCTATTATAAATAAATTATGGATCTAATATATTGTGTAAAATGTAGAACGCGTACTGGCACAGATGACTTGATGATGATTACAACTAAAAATTACAGATCAGCACTTGCTGGTAAGTGTGTACAATGTGGTACAAAAAAATTTAGATTTCTTGCTATGAAATCTGCAGATGATTTTTAAAAAAACAAGGAGGTGATATTGCAGCCAAGTTAGTAAAATTACCAGGAACACCATGGGCAAAACATCCGGGAGAAAAACACCTTCCAGGGTATAGTTATTGTGGACCAAGGACTAGACTCGATATCAGACTCAATGATCAGAACCAACCCCGACCTGCTGAATATCCAATAAACGCTATTGATAAGGCGTGTCATGCTCATGATGATGCTTATATAAGCAGCAATCTGCAAAACAGACATATCGCAGATGTGAAATTGATTCATGCGTTGAATTCTATCACTGATAAATCCTTCAAAGAAAAACTGGCTTCATGGTTGATAAAATCGGCGATGAAAAGTAAATTTATGTTGGGTGCTGGTAATTAATAACATCATGGAATCTATTTATTATTCTCCAAGAGGATATTGGAGGGGTAAAGCAGGAATCGGTAAACTCGCTAGCGCCGCATAGGTGAAAAATACCACTACAGCGGATTTGTTATCCAAACAGGCGATATGGCAAATTTATCTACCACCACCTAAACAAATTAACTTCTCACATTTTGATGTCAGCGCTCCTAATGAGGTTCATCAAGCTGATACATTATTTCTGCCGCATGATGGTGTTTACATGTATTTTCAAACCGTAGTTGTGAGTCGATACAAACAAGCAGAGCCGCTAAAAACAAAATCATCAACTGAAGTGGCTTCTGCGTTTGAAAGGATTCATCGAAGGGGTCCTCTGCATTGGCCAAATCTATTACAAGTTGATCCTGGCAAGGAATTTCAGGGTGCGGTGTTATCAACAATGAAGCATCATAATGTCACCATCAAACGAGGACATACTGCATTAAATCGCGATCAGTCAATTGTTGAACGATTTAGTCGGACACTTGCTCAGCGGTTATTTGCATATCAATATGTGAAGGAATTTATTCAGGATAAACGATCTTGTGAATCGGTCAAGAGATTACCAGGCATAATTACCACGCTGAATAATGAGATTACTCAAACAATTAATATGAAACCTAACAACGCGATTAAAAAAAGTATATACCCGTAAAACCGCAAAGTGATTTTTCAAAACAACCAATACTCGGCAATGTCACTGTTAGATATTTATATGAACCAGGAGAGCTCGAAGGTGGCAAAAAAAGAGCTACTGATCCTATTTGGAGTATTACTGCACATAAAATATCTAGTATAACGAGATATACGGGTAGACCGCCAGTCTATAGATTGGATTCAACTGCTCCTCAGCGTGGGTTTACTCGTGAACAACTACAAGTGATACCTGAGGATACTCAATTACCGCCACATGTTCTTAACTAGCACCTCTGTGTCTGTTGCACTCAAGACAAGTCAGCATCACATTATCTCTGGTATGACCAATACTGCTATTTTTTCTGTCTACGGTAAATTGGCAGGGGTCTTTATCCAACCAACACCAATGCATTATACAATTGCAACTCGCGCAGTGATTATTCTGTTGTTGTTTCAGTGTGATTATAAACTCGGCATCAATATCAAATTTTCTGTTATTTTTTTTTTGTCCTGTTGGTTTATAACCAGAGAGTTTTTTGTGATTATATCATTGCTGACAATATCACTTACTGTAGTGTCATTATAATCTAAAACAACTCTTTGAAGTTGATTTATTCTTCATACTCTGGACACCGCATGATAAACTAAATTCGACCACTCAATGTGATTATCTATGATCCAAACAATTGTATCGGATATAGTCAACCCCTGCGAAGAATGTATCGTCGCTGCGTATCCTAGCTTCCATGGGGATTTATCAGCACGCAATGCATCTTCGAGAACACTGATATCAACTAACACAATATCATTTAACATGAGAATCTGCTTCTCTGTCCCTGACTTTGTCAGGCCGGGAATATCAACTTCAATATTTTGTCTTCATGTATCATTGGGTCTATAACACAGCGGCACTGGAAGTGTTGCAAATTTTTCTTTATGCGTGTTAAATAACTTCATCTGAAGTGTATCTCTGACTATCTTTCTACTTGCCACTATCAAATCGTTTGGTCTCCACACTTCCCAGAAATCATTTAATGGGGTTTCTGAAATTATTTCACGCGCTATTTCACACTGGATTCTATCCGATTGTAATCTGATTAGTTTCTTGAACTCGCATAATTGTTCATCAAGTGATCTATGATCAGTACTAATTTCTTCATAATAGTCTACAAATTTCTTTAGCCAATTATGTGGAGACAAACCGACAAATGGTGGTGGTTGATCATGATCGCCACACATTATCACTTTTGTATTCGCTAGCAATAACAACTCGAGAAACCTTTGTAATACATCTAACGACACTGTGTATATGTCATCCCAAATAGTGATTCCAGGAATATATTTTTCGCCCATTCGATCAGGAGTCCATTCGTC
This sequence comes from Unio pictorum, assembly GCA_030141615.1. Lineage (NCBI taxonomy): Eukaryota > Metazoa > Mollusca > Bivalvia > Unionida > Unionidae > Unio > Unio pictorum. The sequence continues at coordinate 9,373,610 of JARLTB010000011.1, read as the reverse complement.
ACCTTTCCATCGAAAGAAACTATGATAAGTGCAAGCATTAATTCCTCGTTTCATCTCTCTTGCAAGTCTGTGTGTTGGTGTTAGAACAATCATGTTTGATTTCCCTCTAAATAATTTGATCGCACGAGTCGTCTTCCCTGACCCACCACAGCCGTTTAAGTAACTGGTTTTATATCTACATATTGGATCGGAACACGACGGTGCATTAGATAGTTCTGATATCTGATTATTTTTCAAGTAATTGTTTTCAATTGTAACATCTGCTGATTTGGAATAATCACACTTTTCCTTTTTAATTCTCCATTTGGCTATATCTTGAATCGTTGCTCCGTTCTTCCTAACTATTAATTCCCATTCGTTTATTTTTTTACATATTAGATCAGTCAATTTGTTTCCACGCAACACATTTGTAAAATGCTCTATTATTCATTCTGCTACACAATTCAATGATGATAGTTTCATTGGTTTTAATTTTTCAATACTCGGTTTATCATTTAATGGATAGATTCCATAAACAACTGCTGTTACAGGATAGGATCTCTCGTAGTATGGTTTGTCAATTCCAGTCAGAATTCCTGATTTGGAATCCTGACTCACAGTGATAGTTCTTTTATCTTTCATGATTGGTTCAAATTTGTCACGTATAATCCAATTTCCCGTTTCTGAAAGGATAATGAATTTCACTCTAAAAAAATACTTTTTCTGGTCGAGATATGAGATTATCACTGCTGCTCTTTCGTCGTTCATGTTAGCATCAACACTACCATCAATTCGAAATGTTGACCAACAGTGAGATGCTCTATCGTGCTTGAATTCATTAAAACAATCACGGATTTTACCCAACATGCTTCTATCACTTATTAGATCCTTTGGTACATCAGTGGAGACTCTACCGAGATTGAATTCAACCTTTTTCCAAGGCGTAATCTTCGATAATTTTTCGAACTCCTCCATATTATAATTAAAACAAGTATTTAAATAAAGAATTTATTATATAATGAATCATTGCAAGTGGCTTATGATAGGATCAGTAACCGCATGCAACAAATCATGCAGACATGAATTCTGTGGATATCATATACAAAGCGTACGTCATGGGAGTTTAGGTCTGCTACCTTGCATACGATGTGGGGTAGGTTTTCGTGGTAAATCGCAATTGTGTCTCAGTTGTGGTGGTAAACGATACAGAGAGTTGAAGCGCTATTATGATAAACGAATTAAGAATTCCTATTCTGACAACATCCCTGACAACATCATAAGAACGCCCCAAGACTATATTAAAAGATTTCCAAGTAAAAATTAAACCAAATAATAAATTTGACAAATAATATTATGGTATATAAAGGAACCAAAAATTTCAACCGCATCCTGTGATTACCAATTATGAAGCGTCTCGCGATGGTACTGTCAGACATCGCAGACAAAAAAAAAACAGTGGGTACTGTTAGTAATCAAGGATACTTGATGTTTGGTGCTGGAGGGAAAAAATACCACTGTCACAGAATAATATATGAATGCTACAATGGATTGATCAAGGATGTATTTGTAATCGACCATATTGATTCCAATCCTAAAAATAACAAATTGGATAATCTACAAGCCATTACACAAAGTGAAAACACCAAACGAGGGAGAACTGGAAAATACCCGAAAATTGCAAAATGTGTAAAATCATTTAATACAGAAAATAATGAAGAAGAGTATTTCGATCAATGAATGAGGTTGGAAAGTATTCAATATTTGTATGCCTTCGGTACGAAAAGTATCAGAAGGAATTTATAAATCAACGATTTCCAAGAGAACTGGACATGGAATTCAATTCATTTATATATAACACTGTGTGGTCTTAAGACGAAAAATCGTAAACGATGAAATTGCAAGCAATTTACGATGAAAGTCTTAAGATGAAAATCCCTTTAGGATTTCACAAACAGACTAATTTGTAGGACCTCACCTCATAGATCAATTAGATTATTGGATTGGTCAGTGAGTTTGAAATTAATACTCGTTAACGAATCATTATGACATCGCATATAGACTGGATTAGTTGGATCCTCAATTATTAAAAATCCGGGTGGAGCTGTTGGTGCAAATGAATACAGAATATAACCCTGTTGGGCTTGATTCGATTTTTCAAGATTTATTTGATAGCTTCCTTTGATAACATCACATACTAAATTCAATGCAATCACCGAGGATGAGGAGCGATATGCAGCCCGTATCCGTCTGGGTCATTATTATACTTGAGGATTGTTGTTGTTTGTGGTTGTGTTATTTTCTTCCATGCGTCGTGAATCCATTTAAAACCATCATCGATGCCATCATTGAGAGATTTTTTCATCTCTGAGACATTATATCCTGGAAACTTAAAATCGGGGACATCTTCTACGCGTATATTATACTTTGTTACAAACTCTGTTCTTGTTTTAGGATTATCATGACCTAATATTTCTTGAATAATTTTTAAATGATGTGTTTCCATGTCTGCGATAATTTTGTTACATCGTTCTACATTCTTGATAAATTGATCTCTGAGATCATATTTAAAATAATTCTTCATTTTTTCAAAATCATCTTTTATTTCTGTGAAATGGATGACAATATTTTCTTGTAATGGTATAAGCCACAGATCGTTTCCACTTCCACCTAAATAAAAAAATCTGATTTTATATATACGTTAGTATAATCTATAAAAGCCATATGATAATCCTCCTTATCATAAATATAATCAGATTTTTTCGGTTCGGGTGGTAAATTATTGGTTTCTTGTTGAGGTGAGTTTTCAGGCCATCCTAACATGGTTTTCATAGAACTCTGATAGATATCTACGACATAACTGTGTGAGTTTATCTCAATTGCGGATGATAACGTTGGCTCATGAACTGCTAAAGCGATTTTCGATTCATTTCCAGTAATGGATTTTATTCTGCGTTGTAATTCATTATTGATCCGTTCAATTTGGTAGGACCCAGATGAGAACGAAACAACGTTCCAGTCTGGAGTACCATCGGGTTTATTCTTACTCGCAAACACCAGGGAATTATTTGGTTGTTGACCGCCAAATGATTTTGATCTAATATTAGGCCAATTATGGTATACTCGTAATTTTGCTAGTGCTATCTCCTTCACGGGAATCGCAGAAGGGAAATTCACACTGAATTCAGGATTGGTTGATGTTTTTGAGATGATGCTGGTTTTCACCGGTGTGGTATTTTCCACTATTCGTTGAAGTAGTTCTTGCGATGTCGCCATTATTATTATATTCGTGTTGTCACTCTAATTTTGATATCGCGGAATCATAAACACGTACCATCGCTGAAAACTCACTATCAGATATTAATGTGTCATCAAGTGACGACGATATCATCGAGGATAATTGGGAGTATGCGGTTGACACAACATGGAATTTAACTACGTAGTCTTGTAGTTTGCGCTGGCTACACGATATTTTTTTTTGTTATAATCGAAATAATTCCTGCGATTGTTGTCGCCGCTGATATACAAATTGGAACAGCTATCGGAGCAACCATTGTCACCGAGGAGAGTACAATACCAGCTCTGGTGATTACACTTGATACCAAGTACATGGTAACGTCAACTGCGGTGATTCTTCGTCGGGATTTTTTTATATTTTTGTTTGGTACTCCTCAGTGAGTGCTTTGAGTTTAGTTTGAAATTCTCTGACCTGATCATAGCGATATTGCTGTGATGACATTTTATTTATTACAATAGAATTCAATTTAATTGTTTACTCCAATCGGCTACAAATTCCACATACCATGTTAATGAAACTCTAGCCAAATTATTATCAGTGGATGCTATTGTGAATCGTTCAGTTGTTCCTTTGTCCATGATCTTGATATCATATTGTTGACCCCAGATGAACTCGTTGATGAAATATTAAATTGCGTCGTTGATATTAGTGTTAATCGATAAATACCCTTGACGGCTGCGGTGATATCTAATTTGTTGTTTGTAGGTGTCCACGCAAATGATCCATGTTGGATCGTATATACGGAGTTTATATTTTTCTCATGAGAAATTTTTACCTTTTCAAGCACTTGTATCATCCTCGGCAGATCATCTCTGATGACATCGCTGGTCGTTTTAATATCAGCGTTGATAGCTTCTATTCGCCGATTAATCACAGGTATTTCATCTTTATCAAATGTGGCAATAAAGAATTTCTCAATGAGATTTTTACGAAAAGTTGTAAACTTATCGACATGATCTGCATACCTAGGTTGTAATGATGCTAGTTCTAACATAGCTGTTTTTATCTCTGTTAGCTTCGGTGTGGTCACCGGTGGATTTCAAAAAAAAATTTAACATGGGTTTGTCAATATTGTCAACTATACCTTTTTGTAAACTAGTAAATTTATTAAATGTAGTTATATGATCGTCATACTTATCATTGAGTTATTTCAATGAATTCGCCGTGTTATCGAGTGTTAATATTTTATCTGTGATTGTTGACATGAGGACGCCCAGTATGAGTTTACCCTGATTGGAAAACAACGCGATAGTATCTTCTACTGCGTTGCGTTGTTTAACTAAAATATCATCCGGGGAAACATTACTAGTTTTCAATTTACCCTGAGGATCTTGAAATACGACTATTTCATTGGGATCAACACTTGCTAAGTTCAACATCTCAGCTATTTCATCTTCGATTGTTTTTTTTTTAAATCACCGGTTGCAGATATTTCTACGGTGGGTTTTTGCAGGCTTGATGGAAATCTCCCCCAAATATCAATCATGTTATTTTATATAATTTCTCTCTAAAAAGCGATTACTCGTATATTCGTGTACGGTTTTGTGTGGTGGTTTTCCCGATGATGAAATAGCGTTGAGGACATTCAATACTTCTATGCCGCATATTGGTGGGTCATTCATTTTCTGTGTTGGTAGTGTTGAATACCAGATAGGAGTTTTTAAGTGGTTTATATAACGCATAAATTCTTTAGGCGGCGCTAACCCATATGAATCGAAATAAACAATTGCACGCGGATCAATCACGTATGCAACCCAGTGAGTTCCAGGTCTGGTGCTGTTATCGAGATTAATAATACCGGTTTCAACGCTGTTTGGTTGTTATGGTAATTGATCTTTCATAAAGACGCCTCTAAAGTTTTTTATCGCTAGTTTTTTAGCATCAAAATTTGACATTGGAACTATTGTTGTTAGTAAACTGTTCCTAGTCTCAGGCCGTTTCCGCTGTACCATGAATACGGAGTTCCTGGTAGTCTTAGACCCTTTCCTGATCTTTTCTTTTTTTGATATTCCTGTCCGGTAGCTTTCTTTAGTGCCATCCCTGCCGCTGTACCAACGGCTACTAGCGCGGCGGTTTTTGCTACCGCTGGGGCCACTGCTGCAATTAATGCTGGAATCGCAGCTAACAACAGTAATATACCACCTGATTTTATCATGTTCTTAATCGCAGCTGCAGAGAGAGTGATCTGAACACCTTTTTTATCTTTAATGGCATCATTGAAGTGTTTTATCTGACAAGTTATCAATGATAGTTTATTCTGACAGCCAGACATCTGATTGTGCTTCAGCGATATTGTGGTTGCACATTTTTTAGCTGATTCCGATTGCAATTTTTTAATTTGACCAGGAGTTAACGTAACAATAACATGACTATATGACATTATATTAATAACAGATTGATCTAATTGCTACATTAAATATTTTCCACTGGTGCATCAACTACTTTCATTCGTCCACCAACACCTTCGAGTAGCAATGATTTGTCCCAGTGAATTACAGCAACTGCTCTGTAACCAGGATGAGCAGGAGGAGCGGTTACACGAGCTCGAAAGTATATATCAACGACGGATTGTCTGGTTAAGTCAAGATGTTCCAGTGAAAAGTAGTAGATGGAATAAAGGTTTTTAAAATCCCATTGCGCCTTATCCTGTAACGCAACAAATATATGCCGCAGCGCAGAAACACCTTGTTTTGATGCCAGTTGCCAAGTAAATGTACCATTAACAGTACTATCTATGATATCCATGGTAGTTGTTAGCCAACTTAGTAATGATTTGCTTCCTGTACTCATAAATGATAGTAATTGTTGCTCTACAGTGATTGATGGAGTCATTACTGGAATCCACAGTGTTAGTTTTGTTATATTCACCTTGCCACGGTCATTATCCGGATGTGCAGGATCTGCTGGAATCTTGCATCATTTTCATCACCCTTTCACACGAGTGCTACTGTATGCTTCGCTCCATAGATAACTTTTCTAACATTTCTGCAGAATCCAAATATATGATGTAGTGGAATCGTGCATGAGAATAATCTACGATCTCCTTCCAACATTGATATACGTGTTACAGCTCCTAGGTTGTAATCAGGATCATTATTTATAGTCATATCTTTGATATTAACAGGAGCAGGAGGAACAGCAGCAGCAGTACCAGCAGCAGGGGTACCACGATCCGTTGGTCGTCTTATAATATATGGAGTCGGTCCAGCGCTATCATTAATATCTTTAGCAAACATCATAGCTGGACCTGCCGATCTTGTATAATCGTCAGAGTATCTTGCCAACCCCACTATTGTTGTGGCAACATCAACATCATGTTCTATTGATTCAATCTCTTTTCCATCAATCATGTATCTAGCTCTGTTAAATAGTGCCATACCATTATTGACAAAACCGAGTTTCGCACCAGAAGCATATGGTGTATCAGCTGCAACATTTGTTACAATTTCTCCTTCTACTTCGATAAACGCTTCGGAGGGTAGAAAGAATTTGCTGGTATCATGGACCTGAAGTTCGATTCTTGATCGAAGATTCGGTTGTACTGCATGATAGGAAAAATACTAATAATTAAGTAGAGAACCATTCTTGGGCATTGGGGCGTCCATATCAAACGCTGGGTCAGGAGCCGATTTGAACATATTATATATTTCTTGATCTAAATCGTGATCTCGCTCACGATTTCAAACCACTTACCGCTATCATATTTGCAGTAATATTTCCCTGAGTGTCATATCCATCATTTATCAGTGATGCTATATTCTGCTCCACTGCATTGTTTATTATTTTACTAATACTTGCTGGCATAATTTCCGTAGATGGAAGTGGCCCTAGTGATTTCATCACTGATGACGAAGTCATCGGTTTCCTTCGCCGCTGAACTAACGCTACGAGTTTTTCTTTAGCCGCGGAAAATGCCCTCCCGGCAACATCACCAACAGCGCTAATACCCTTATCACAAATAACATCAATAGCTTTCATTAATAACTGTTTTGCGATTGGTGCTATTTTGGGAGCCATTCTTGCAAATAACCCTGCAATGGTATTGCCCTGACCATCTCCATAGTACGCTCTATAAACTGGCAATCGTGAGTTTACTACATAGACTATAGTTGGTTTGCTGTGGTTGTAGTGTATGATCATCTTATTTAAATGCTATTTATCTAATCAGTGATTCATCACCAATGACGAAGTCATCAAATTAATCACTATGGTAACCGTAAAAATCCCTTGGATTTTCGGGTAGCTAATCAATAAATTCTCGATATACATCAATATCCATGATACCACTCTCGAATAGTCGTCTGCAGATATCAGCTGCCTCATTAATTACTTCCGGTGAGTTATTTCCGGCTCGTTTCCTTCCTACGAGAATTTCTAATCGTGATATATCCCCGAGAATACTATTAGGACAACGAACTATACCACCATCTGAAAAACCCCTTTGATATCCATCTCCATCTTTTTTAGTGATACCAGTTGCACCCTGTGCATCCTTTTCCTGATTTTGTAAGTATCTAATAAATGCATCATCATCATCTTTAAGTGGTGTATCCCATTGAGGTTCTTCTTGTGGTATTTGTCTTTGTGTTTGTCTCCGTGTTGGTGTTTGACGTTCCCTATCTAAATCATCATCCCATTGAAGTTCTTCTTCTTGTTTTTTTTTTGTCTTAGTGTTTGTTTCCGTGTTGGTGTTGGGCGCTTTCTTTCTTGTTGTTGTTCTTCTATTTCAATCCCCTTATTTATTTTATACAACCAATCAAACCAATGATTGCGTTTTATTATATCATCTGTATACTTATCCTTTAAAAACTCCTTTTTTTAATGATAACTGTTATCAACGAAATTACCAAAAATGTGATAATCCTTTTGTTTTACTAATTGAAATCGTTTTAGTAGTGTTTTAGCCTCATCGGTAATTGTATCCACTAAAGAAACACCCGTTGTTTTACTAACATCGCCCTGTTTATCTCCAGCTATGTTTTAATAACGGGAGAATACCCTTTTTTCTATCTTCTTCCTCAATAGTCTCTCCCAATATAACTCTTACAGTAGTTGAAGTGACGGGTTTGAATAGCTGTTCAGTATCTGCCGCAAAATCACTTTGAGATTGCTGTCTCGTTTGGAGCATATTTCAAATGGAATCAAGAACTGGAATAAATTTCTTAATCGAAGCTAATCGTCGTGCTAATTTAGTTGTTAGGGCTTCACCTACCATTATAAATATAATATACGATCTAAATTGTAAGTGAAAAAAACTCACCCGAAATTCTTTTGTGTGTTATATACTTCCGCGTAGTGATAAATCACCAGTGACACCTTTCTATAGAATTTTGTTCTAGTTGAGTAAGCGCATACCTGTCTATAGTACTTCTGTTCCATACCCTGTATTACTCATGTATGGCGTGTTTACTGTGTTGAGGTAATCAAAGGGGGATTTTCATTTTGGCGGATAATCTCTTTTATTGTTTTGATTTTCAAGTTAATTGTGCATTTGATTTCATATTGTTTCCCCAATTCGTTTCTGACCTTTTCGACAGCAGTGAATAATGGGACAAACTTATTGATGTGGTTACAGAATGCAAGGGAGTCATAAATAGCATGTTGAATTTTCTTTATAAATAAATAGGATTTCGATAACACACCTGTTATTCCTAGCGTTATCATCAATATCTTGGAATTCAGAAAGAATTTGATTACAATTTAATTTATCTGACAATTGAATTCCTTGATTTTTCAAACTTGAAATCTCGTTACTAATAATATTTATATTTTCGAAATTCATATATGAAATATTATGCATTTAATATGAAATAAAAAAAATTGGGATTCAATTTTGGACCAGTTTTTTTTTATACATGTATACATATTTGATATATAGGACAGCACAGCCTTTTTCAACCCCCAATTCGATTGTTATGGCGAGTTTGTAAGGCACACATATATACATATATACATATTTGATATATTTGATCACAGCCTTATTCAACCCCCAATTCGAGTTATGGCGAGTTTGTAAGGCACACATATATACATATTTGATATATTTGATCACAGCCTTTTTCAACCCCCAATTCGAGTGTTATGGCGAGTTTGTAAGGCACACATATATACAATGACATGGTTATGGTATTTACAATGAATGATACATGAAATATAACAATGGATTATATAGGAAAACACAGCCTTTTTCAACCCCCAATTCTAGTGTTATGGCGAATTTGTAAGGCACACATATATACATATATACATATTTGATCACAGCCTTTTTCAACCCCCAATTTGAGTGTTATGGCGAATTTGTAAGGCACACATATATACATATATACATATTTGATCACAGCCTTTTTCAACCCCCAATTTGAGTGTTATGGCGAGTTTGTAAGGCACACATATATACCATGACATGGTTATGGTATTTACAATGAATGATACATGAAATATAACAATGGATTATAGGATGACAACGGTATGATGGTATGATGGGGGCGATTCTACATTCAAACTGAAACCAATCATAAAACCCACAAAATCAACCCGGTTTGAATGCAAAATACATTCACACCGCGTGTGATGGTGTGTGATATATGGTTGTTTCAGTTTGAGTTTTGAATGGCTTAAAGCCCCCAATTATATAGCAAAACTTTCCAAATCGGTACCGTCGACAATAATGCCTGCCACAAAATTTGAACGATGGGCCCCAGGATGAGATCCCAGCGTGTATGGAATATGCTAAATGTTCCAATCTACAGGTATGTGCTTTTGAATATATGTGTAAACAGCACAAAAAAAACCATTTGAGATTACCTATCTTTCATAAACCGTACACATACCCATACGAGTTATTCCCCTTAAAATCCGTAATGGTACTTAACACTTTCATTGTAAAAAGGATTGTTAACCCCATAGCAGCAGGGGGCGCGACGACTTTGTCTTTTTTTTATGATTTTGGAGGAAGCTTTGGTTAGCCAAATTGACGCTCTGCCAAGTTGTCAGATTCACCCCCTCTGCTGCTAGTTAAAACCTCCCTGATATTTCCTCAATCATAGATGAATGTGAGAGAAATAAGAGGTCTGATTGAAGTGGTACCCCAGAGATCTTTTCCAAATTGGAAAGGATCATTTTGGACTGTGTGCCAGATGGTTTGGGGCAGAAGTCAGGAGGTAACAAACAGCAAACCTTGTTTACCGCCTTATCAAAGGAACAGACCTCTTCTTCCTGATCCACCTGAGATGAGTGAGTGGGCCTGAGAGAAAGTGTCATTGCCACAGCTTCTGTCTCAAACTCATTGGAGTCAATGAAGATGGGGAGAGCATGATTCATCATCCTCATAGTCAAAGATACTTTTGAGTTGAAGAGTGGCTGGGTATCACTATGTCCCTTGATGGAAGGTCATTGGAGTACCATGTGTGGCAGCCCAAGCTTGATCAGGACGTGCATAAAGGAGATGAGGACATCCAACTATCCTTCCAAAAGGAAACCACTTGGTGAGGAGATGGTGAGACATGTGCTGCAGCACCACTTCAATTGGTATGGCAAGGTTCAGTAGTCCATGGGTGCATAATGGACCAAGGTCCCTGAGGTGGAAGGTGCCACACATCAAAAGAGTCCATAGGTATAACTGGAGAGGGGCAACACCAAAATGGTCCTTATTCCTAGCCTCAATCCTATGTATGGATGGTAAATTATGCACAGGCTGGGATGGTTGAAAGGGGATGAAGGGGTAGCTTGGTCCTGGCCCTGGCCCAGTACCATGAGTGATAGATGGAGAAGACCCCATCTTCACTCTGTGCATCATGAGTGTGATGTGTTGTCTCCCTAATGGAAGGGGCCAACATGTTGCCAGTTGCACAATATGTATTGCGTTGCTCAAACTACCTGATGTAAGGAAATAACCCACTATTGTGGTGCTCAACTTCCCTAAAAGGAGGATGCAACCAATGGTTACGGTGCTCAACCTCCTTCAATGGAGGCACAACCTGCTGTCGTGATGCTCCACCTCCTTAGAAGGAGGGTGCAACCCACTATTGCAGTGCTTTACATCCCGATAGGAGGGTGCAACCCTCCATTGTGGTGCTCTATCTCCCTAACCAAAGGGAGCAACCCACAGTCGCAGTGCTCTACCTCCCGAACAGTAAAGAACAACCCGCTACCTGAAGCATGAATGCTGTTTGGGATGCAAGTAGTAATGGGAATCGGTCAGAAATTCATAATCAATAATCGGTTCCCCTTAACCAACTGATCATCACTTATAATCAGTTACTAAGAGCAAATTTTAATTTTTGTTAAACAGTTATATCTTTGATCAAGAGTTCAATATGTTTATAAATGTACAGGAGTAATCTGTTTTAATGACATGTATACTTTAACCTGACAATAATATTACATTGTGTGTTACTTTTGTCCTACAACTTTGTTAAATGAACGCAACTTTTTATGGCTGATCAGTCATATGTAACTGAAATACTGCTACAATCCCCCAAAATTCTTTCATTCACATGTGATGTGTCTATAATTTAAAGTATAGAAGGACATGTTTTTCTTGTCACTGTTTATAAATACTACAAAAGATGTTGCAATTTGACTGAAACAAATCAACAAAATGTGTTTAAATGTATTAACTCAACAATTTAACAACTTTGACTATATGTTCCTAATTATGAATCATAAGGTTTCATATTTGTAGTTGTGAAGGGAATTAATAAATTTCAGGTCAACTTTAGTGGCTGGGAGTTTTACAAACCTTTGTGCTTTGCATAAACTTAAAAAGTAGTCTCCCTTTACACACAATTGATTATGGAGTTCACAATTGATTATCTGCTCAACCAACTGATGATCGATTATAATCGATAATCGAAACAACACTAGATGCAAGAACATCTGTAATCTACCTACAGGGGGAAGTTGAATGGCTTTTTTAAAGTCTAGACCCTCCTTCTGAACAGCCGCTGAAGATGTTTGTCTAAACATGTGAGAACTGAATGAAAAGTTAGAAAAAGTAGATGAAGAGGAGGGAATGTTGTTCTTTTTTGTGTGACAGGTAATCAGGTATGCCTAGAATCAACTAGATTCCAGTTGCTGGAAGACCACAAATCACAAGTTTTTTCAGATTGCACCTGGAGCACTTGACAACAATGCCTTTTTGTGGCCCCACTTACTGTTTTGTAATATTCTTTATTTTTCTTTTTTATAAGTGCTGTAGTCCCTTCTTGTTGTGAAACTCAACTTACACACAAATAAACAAAGGACGGAAATTATCAGTGAAATATTTCCGTATTTATTGAAAGAAACAAGATATTCCAGTTTACTGAAGTAACATGGAAATACATGAATGTCAACACAAGAGTTGTCCGAAGTTATAACTATTTTATCAAGTTGAAAATAAAAATGGAGGAAATGATGTCCTCGACATTTGAGTGGGGCCTGTTATTTATTGTTCCTAGAACAATTTTGTGCTTTACTAATTCAGATATATAACAATAGCAAACCAAACACGTAATGTCATTTTAAAAATTAAATAAAGGCAGCATTATTTATACATTCCAAATATCCTGTCATTTCCTAATTTAAATACATTTAATATAAATTATTATAGAAGAAAAACTTGTATCTACTCATTAATAATTTATTTATATCCATTTATGTATCTACATAACAAAAAAAATTCTTTAATCAACATCATATAAATTATACAAAAATATCTTGTTTCAAATCATTACTATGGTCCCTTATGTATCTGAGAAATCGTTTTTGCAAGTCCCATTAGTTTTCAAGTTCCAGCCAGGTTTACCTCCCGCATGAAAGGTGTCTGCCATCTTTTGAGTCAACCTGAACATTTGACATCATTTAAATGAATGGAATTTGTCACATACTGCTATTACGATACAGGACTATAACTAAACGATTTATTCTGCATAAATAATAATTATTTACAACAAAATTTTTCAATACAAAACCATTTTGAATTCATTCCATGATTCTTCATGGAGATAATTGTTTCAATAAATTTGCTAAGGAAGGTGACCCAAAAGATGTCTGATGTTGATGACATCATGTGTAAAGTATCTACTAACATATTAATTCACTTTTTTACAAATTTAATTGTTGACAAAGTTCATTATTAAATAAATATATTAAGGGTCCTTTATGTACATGGTCAATTCACTTTTTTTAAAATAAATTTATTTGTTTACAAAGTTCATTATATTTTAAGGACTCTTTTGTATATGGGGATATCGTCTATACAAATGAGAACTACTTTCTCCAACAAAAAAGTTTTTTTTAGTATTGTCTCTATAGTATATAAGAATTCATTTTCACAGCAGCAATTTAACATAAAAGATCCTATTTGTTTACAGGGTACATTTGGATCTATACAGACAAATTAAAACATCATTAAACTCATATTCAGTCCCAAAAAACTCTGTAAACAATAGAGAAAAAACAGTAAAGTTTTACCCTACTTCACATATTGCAAAAATTTCTTCTTAAATGATTCATATTAACATTATGGATCATTTGTGTACAAGACAAATCCTTTTGGCAACAAAGCAAAGAATCCTTTTTGCAACACAACATGGACTCCTATTCACATTTTATTATTAACGGTTATTTCACTGTCTACATACTATAAAGTATTTAGTAAACGAGTGGATGTACATGCCTCACATCAATGCCAAGAATAACACAAGCTAAAAACACCAAATTCACAAATATATTTGTATTTTAATTATTAAACAATAATATTTGAAAAAGTCACACCATAAGCTAGCCCAAGTTTCCTCTGACCCTTACCACCCTATTTTTGATATTTGGACAATTATGTTGGGGTGCTTGGTCAAAGTCCATTGCCTATCGAAAAATTGGAACCAGCCGACACAATTTGGTGTGGCATAGGATAGCCAGTTTATGGGTCTCACTAAACACACCAAGAAACCTCAAGACTCTCCAAGGACAACTTAAACTTTACATAATTTCAACAACAGCACAAAAAGACCAAAAAAAAACAAAGACTGCAAATATTTAGCGATGTTTTGTGCAACAGGAAAATTAATAAGGTCAGGAGTTGCCAAGGGAAATAACTCCCGTTTTGTCGAAGAGTATTCCGGTACAGTAATGTAAATATTTATCAACATTTATAAATAATTAAGTAATACCACAAATAAGTCGTTAAATAGACAAAATCGAAAATTTATTGTATATAAAATTATTTGTTTACCTCAGCAACAATTTAACTATTCCTCCATTCTTTTATTTTGAAAATTATTAACATAGAGCATAAACAATTCAAATAAATGAAAAGTATAATGCATTGTCATTTAATGAGGAAATTGTGTACAAAAAATATGTAAATAAAATTAAAGAGATTTGATGCATAAGAGTTCATTTCCAAAGATTTTCATTAATAGGGCCATCAACCAATACTATAAATAATTGATAGTAACAATGTCTGTATGTGTTTTCTTTTTTTTTATTTAACTTCTTGGTACGGTTTTGCGAGATATGGTGCGAATATATGCAATACTGGGGTGTTCTTGGGGTGTTGAGAGAGACCCGCCGGCTTATAGCCAGCCTAGCAAACTTGAACAACCTTTCATTGAGATATACCTGCATGAAATCAATAGGAATACGATTTATTTTCTCAAAACTCGCGAGCACAGCATTCGTTATATCTTGAATAAGCTGACAATCGAGACGACCTGGATCTCTCTATTAGTATTCCTAGTCATATGACTACACAAATCTCGCAACCTACATGTCAATGACATCAGAGGTCATATAATCACATTATCATCAATAAACCATTGTTAATGTTGCTGTAGGAAAACAAATCAAACATATCAACAAAAGTCATGTAATCTTCATTGAAAAACAAAACAAAACTTTTCAAAATCAATGACCAGAAATCTGTAAATGTTGCAGCAACTTGAAGAAAACTTGAGTATACCATCAAAAACATCGCTCACATGTGCTCAGCACATGTTGAAAATGGTTTCTCCACCCTGATCCGATATCAACAAGTTTCTGGTCATTGTTTTCAAAATAAATGCATTAAGAATGAAGTGTGCATTATATTTATTTACAAACATTACATGACTTCTATGTAACATTTTCAAATTCTATGTACAACAACTTTGGAAATTTGTTTATTGTCAAGATCACGTGACTACTTGACCTCTGATGTCATTTAAATTTTGGTTGCAAGAGTTATATAGTCATGTGATTTGGAATGCTAATGACGAGATCCAGGTCAAATTTCAACAATGTTGTCCTTTCATCTAGTTTCTCAGCAGATTAAAGACACGACAAATGACATGCTTACAATTTTTTAGAAAATAAATCGTATTTCTATCGATTTCATGCAGGCATATCTCGATAAAAAGTCAATTAAGTTTGCTAGTAAGGAGGCGCTCACCAATTATTATGTACTTTTCAAATTTCAGAGTGTGATGTATGTGAGGTAAAGTTGTTTGCATTTGTAACATGCACAATGGAGATAATGTTAGCATATCTCTATGCTACTTTGATGTAATGTGGCTGACATTTTTTTGGATACTGCACTTGTGAAAATTGTACTTGATCTAAGCACATGGTATAACAATATTCCAATACACACCCTAATACAAATGTCCAAATATAAAATATGGGATGGAAAAGGTCAGAGGAAGCTCAGACTAACCATAGGTTTGACACATGAAATTTGACAGACGCCAATTTATGAAAGTATCCCCTACCACCTAAGTGAATAATTCGTCCGACAAGGTAAGACGCAGAGGAGATGAGAACGTTCAACAACCCTTCCAAAAGGAAACCACTTGGTGAGGTGATGGTAGGACATGTGCCGCAGCACCACTTCTACTGGTATAGCAAGGTACAGTAGTCCATGGGTGCATAATGGACCAAAGTGGACGCCAAAACAGTGCCTATCCCTAAGCCTAAATCCTGTGTATGGATTGTAAATTATGCACTAGCTGGGATGGTGGAGGGGGCTGAGGGGGTAGCTCAGTCCTGGCCCTGTTTAATAAGGTCAATGATTGATAGATGGAGTCATCATGAGTGTGATGTGTTGGACTCCCTAATGGAAGGGGCCAACACATTGCCAATGGCACAATATGTATTGCAGTGCTCAAACTACCTGATGGGAGGTAACAACCCACTATTGTGGTACTCAACTTCCCTAAAAGGAGGGTGCAACCTACGTCCCTGATAGGAGGGTGCAGCCCTCCACTGTGGTGCTCTACCTCCCAAACCAAAAGCAACAACCTACAGTCACAGTGCTTTATTAACGGTTATTTCACTGTCTACATACTACAAATTATTTAGTAAATTAGTGGACGAGGTGTACATGCCTCACATCAATGCCAAGAATAACACAAGCCCAAAACACCAAATTCACAAATATGTCTGTATCTTTAACCCTTTACTCCCCATATATGCCTTTACCTTTGCCTCCCCCCCCCCAATATACGCATTTCTACGCCTTACACACCACAAATGTATCTTCCATTTAATTGTTGAATCACCACGCGGTAACCAAATGCTGGTCAAAAAAATAAATCATCTTTACTAAGATTTGATTTTAATACGTATTTCGTAACATTATAACCTATAAATCCAAATTTAACCGACCAATTATACGTAGTTGGGTTTTCCACGGTCGCATCCAAAATGGGGTCGTTAGCATAAACAGGTGCTCGACGCAAGCTTGATGTGAAGAAAAAAATAATAATCTAAAGAAAAAAAACATACAGAGCGAGAAAAATACCTTAGAGTAACCCCATGACCCATTCAGACATATGACCCCCTCTATATTACTATATAAAAAGCTATATGAAGCTCAGATTTCAGCAGTTTGTTCTCATTTTGTAACAACTTGTTCTCTATTCTTGAACACACATCATGTGTATCCCTGGATATCATTGTCTGGCATCCAACATCTTGTGTGCATGGTATATCACTCAAAATGACACTGTCATATGTACTGTTATTATCATGAGACCTGGTCATGAGTGGAATGGTATCAAGTTGTCTTGGAGAGTCCACAACTGCAAGAAGCATCACTGGGCTACAAGCCAAATCAAGCAGTGCTTGTGCTACATCTGTGTGTCCAATTTCAGCTGCTTCTTAGTCGACCTATTTATGTCTCTCTCTTTGGGTGGTTTTCTCTTGTTGCAGTAACTTTGAATCTGTAAAGAAAAACAAATCAGTAAAAGAAAGAATGGGATCAGAAATGGGAGACCTTATTCTAAAGTACACATACACACACACACACACAAATCAGTGTGGGATCCAATAATGCACGTGATACTCTAACTGCACAAGGTTATTACAACATCATAATAACTACAAAGTTTTGTAACATACATGAGGCAATTAAGGTGTAGTCATAAAAAATGATGATAAAAAAAATGAATAGACAATAGGAAACTTAGTTGGGTATCACAATTTTTTTATATCAACTGGGTCTATTCGGAATGTAATCATGTACATGCCAATGAAACAAAGTGAAACAAATGATGTAAATAATATACGCACTAGAAAACACCCACCCACATTGCAGGGTAATTTTATCACATGACAAGCGTCTTAATAACATGTTATTATTCACATGCAGAGTTTCATTATGGCATGGTTATTTAATACACGTTTCTAAGGAAACATTATGAGCAGTAGCCTTGGTATGTGTTACCTACATGTATACATAAACACTTACCTGTATAGGCGTTAAAGTCGCAGGCATAGGGTTGGGATGCTGCTCGCTGGGTCCATATCCACCAACAAAGTGAAGCGTACAAATAAACGTGTCCTTTGTGACTTTTTCTACGTTAAAGTTTTCCCTTCCGCAAGCCCTAACCCATCAACGACACCTGTCAAGATCTTTGTTTGGGTTTGGGAATGGAATGAAAGTAACTCCCTTCATGTGATCTTTATTTACATATCTAGAGTCACTACGACAAATACCATAACAACAGTGTTTTACAACCATTACTGAAGCTTAAAAACAACTGTTATCGCTTAGAATACGATGAAAACAGCAATACAGTTTACTCACGGCTGATTCTATGTTTGTCTGAAATTGAAAACAATATGGCTGATGGTGCAATGCCCACAGATGCTCGACACAAGCTTGATGTGAAGAAAAAAAATAATAATCTAAAGAAGAAAAAAACATACAGAGTGAGAAAAATACCTTAGAGTACCCCCATGACCCATTCAGACATATGACCCCCTCTATATTGCTATATAAAAAGAGAAGGTTCGTAACTTCCAAAAACTTGGTTTCACCCAGGACCCTCGGATTATGGACGTTTCACCCCATGGACGTTTCAGCCCAGGAAATTTCGCCCCACTTCAATGGACATTTCGCCCCACTTCAATGGACATTTCGCCCCACATGGTTAATGGATGTTTCGCCCCATGGACGTTTCGGCCCACATCAATGGAAATATCGGACATTTATAAAAATTCACTACCATTACACTATTGTCTTCATTTTACTTTAGGGGCCTACCGTTAAGATTTAAATTCTTAAATTCTTAGATTTCAATTACATTCAGCATGTCGTTATATCAGACAATATTTTCCCTTTTTTCTTCATTTATCTAATAAGATTGATCAGAAATTAATCTATCGTTTACAGTGATCAATTTCTATACGGCAGTACTTTTATTTTCGCTGTTACACAAGTTTTATTTTCGCTGTTACACAAGCTGATGAAAACCATTTTGTTGTTTGTTTCTTCTGATGTCGTCGTATCTTCCCCTCTTGCAATAGACGAACTACCGATCCAATTTCTCTTGCTTCCTTATAAAGCAAAATTATGAGGAGATAAAAAGGCAAATTTCCCTTTCGTGCTCTCCTGTTCATACCATTATGCCACCCTTCCACATCATTATTGGTTCGCATGCTTCTGCCATAAACTGACCAGGAGTCAACAGTCCATATGTTATTGTGAATCCAGGTGTCTTCCACATATCTTAGGAATGACTGCACATTCACTGCCTCTGGATCAACTCTTCGTTGTAATTCTGCAAATGACGGTGGTATCTCGTCTGCTGGTAATAGGGGAAGCGCGAAAACCTTTCGCAGCAGTTTGTACATACTGTCGTGTTCTTGATAGACCCGCTAAAATTGAAAACAAAAATACAATTATTTGTGAAGAAAACGGTAAAAGTTTGGGATGAACAGAATTATACATTTTCTTAATCAATTAAGCTTTTGACTTCTCAAGATATTGAATTTCCCCAAAATGTTAGATATAAGTTATTTTCAGCAATTCGAAAATTGTTTTAAATATTAACAACGCAGCTCAAAGGAGTGGACGTGACTGTGTTTACCTGTAATCCCAATTCCTGAACCTTCCTCCAAAGGGCCTGCCCAAAATGAAATGCGCAACCATGTATTAGCGGGGTTTCAAAAGCTGCTCTGATCCCTTGCCAAAGACCCTTTTCGAAGTCAACAACAAATGAAGTTACTTTCGATTCAGGCAACATATCCTTGATTGACTGAAAAACCTGAAAATGGAAGGGAAAAAGTAAAACTATTCATGGACATACTGAAATTCGGTACAGTTTAGTGTCTTTTATTTGCTTGTACAATAATTAATTTCATTACTGATATTCTAAATCGCTTTTTGATCTGGACGTGTATATTTAGGATAAATAAATTGAAAATATATTTTCTGTGATAAAATACTGTTTGCTATTTTACACATTAATTTATTAAAGTAATTATCATAATCTTCTCTCATCCTCAGTACACACACACCTTTTTGTAATGTCTCGTCTACTTTCCCGACATGATGCAAAAACACAGCGGTATCTGCTTCAAGTCATCTCCTGATCTCACAAATCCATGTATAGATAGCAGTTGATAAAATGGCTTCTTTACTAATTTGAATGTGCAATCAATATACCATGTTTTGGCCATTCCGAGAAGCTCCAGCTGTTTGTTAGTGGCAAAGATCAGGTGACGCTTCCTGCCAACGATGACATCAAATCTAAAGAACGGTTCACTGATGGTCGTGTTAAGAAATCTGTCGTCAAGCTGGAATATATATATATATATATATATATATATATATATATATATATATATATATATAGAGAGAGAGAGAGAGAGAGAGAGATTGAGAGAGAGAGAGAGAGAGTTATAAAGATGCAAGAAACATAACGGTTCTTTAAGAGAATCCTCGATAATTATTGGCAGAATGTTATATAAATAGAAATAAATAACACGTAGAGTACGAATTAATATATATATAAAGAAAAAAATGTTAAAATACAATGCAACCACAGATTTTATACAGAAAAAAATCATTCAAATACAGTAAACGTAAGATCTCTGGGATCTTCTGATCTGGTTGCGGACCTGGTCTGGTTGACCATTCTAACTAGGTTCGTCTCAGCTACCCTGGATGCCTCAGGTTGTAATGGTTCTCCATGAACTTCTATAGCCTCATTAACCAGTGCATGGGATGTTTCAAACAAATTATCTTTCCCTAATAACTTGGCCTAAATGAAAACAAAACCTTATATAGTATATGTATGTATGTATGTATGTATGTATGTATGTATGTATGTATGTATGTATGTATGTATGTATGGACAGATATTTGTATGGATATATGAGTGACGAAATTTTGTCATTATTGGCACAGTATAACTTTTCAATACTGCATAGTTAATATAGCAGAACGATTGGAAGACGAAGATCAACATAATCTCGTTTAATGTAGACAATAAAGCGATATTTCTGGATTTAGCATACATTAATTATAAGTAAATTGATTAAAATTTAACCAACATATACTGTTAATAATATATTGATAGAATAGACCAAGTATTTATACAGATTAATCATGTTCTGCAAAATACCTCGGTTTTGATTTTAACGGCTGCTAACAACCCAGGAGTGGCAGTGTGGCTATGGCTCTGATGACTTGGCAAAAAGTCGGCTTCTGTCTGTCGCACGGTTGCAGGGCATTGCGTATTCTTCCCACGCACGCTACAACGCCATTCAATGGTTCCATTCTTTAGCTCACGCTTAACAACAAAACTATATCCAGCACTAGATATTAATTTCCTTTTTCCTCGAGTGGATCCTGAAGCTACTACTTCAAAGGTTATACTATCCTCAGAATCCACTGGCACTTCTCCATAAACAGTTTCATTCCTAACTGACCTGAGAAAAGGAGAAAAATCGTGATTATCAAAAAAAAAAAAAAAAAAGAATATTTTACACGAACAAAAATTATTTATGTTTCTCAATATTACTGAAATAAATTGTTTCGAATTTCTGCGCTTTCTTGTCCGCTCCGCATCGATTTTAAACTTACGTTTCTTCTTCTTCTGGTATCAAAGATCTGTGTGGGCGCTCAATGTCAAATGAAGAGATGTCAGCTGCAAATGTTGATGCAGCATCATTGTTGACCGTAAACTCGTTCACTTGTTGATTTCTATCCAGCCTGTAATTAGAAATATGTATTAACTCATCAGAAAATGTTGAAAACATACAATCAAATATATAAAAAAAAACAAGTTTGACTATACCGAATATGGTATTTACACATAAACACGTATGCAAGCACGCGTACGATTTTAATAAATAAAATAACATTCACCTTGTCAAAATATCATCTTTATTGATAGAAATCAACGTCGAATTTCTCGTGCTCTCCATCGGCCCCCGTGCTGTACCGGTATACATTTCAAATCTGGCAGATGTATTTGGTATGCCGCTTAAGTCCATTTCGACATCGTAGCCATCTGCCTGTAAACAGTATTAATGTTAAAACATTATAAAAGTGCACATAAGAACACTTACTAGAATGGTATGACGTGTAGCCCAAGAAAAAACAACGAAATATTTGATACAAGAAACATTATTTTTACTAATCTACCAGCATTTGTGATAGGGAGAAAGTAGGCAGCGTTCCACGTTTTGTTGGCAATTTTTATTTAACCGTAGCTTAAATACATCGAATGTGAATGGGAATCAGCTACTGTAGCATGTCTTTATTTTTAAAATATTTCGTTTGTATTGAAATCTTACCTCAGGTTTAGAACTGCACAGGTCACACATAAACTGAAAAGATATCTTTTTACGTCTAAGAAGACCATACTTGTAGCTTGATAAACCTGTAAATAGAAACCATTTCTTAGTATCAGTTAGTTAATTATATTTGTCTTATGATAACATTTATTTTGAAAGACATTTGGAAATACTGAAACACGAACCATAACATGCAAGAAAAGGTCACTAGATACATACAATTATTATAAAAAAATGTATTTATTTTGTTATGCCTGTTCAATTACGGAATGATCTATGATGTAGAAATAAATAAATAAACTTACCAGTATTTCCACATGCTCTGTGTTGCCATAGGCCGCAAATATCGCAATCTATGGCTTGCTGGCGACGTGTAACTGGTTTTCTGCAGTAAATGCACGAAGACATGGTTCGATCTATTGATTTACGTGATTTTAAAACAACTAGTACCAAGAAAAGGAAATACTGCAATTTATAGAGCCACTGATAAATCTCCATGCAAACACATGCACGAGCTTCTATAACAAACTATCTGTTGGACAATGCACTTGAAAAATCCTAATTTTTATCCTACAACTCAGATTTTTATATACTAAGATCAAACGTTTATTTATATGTCATTATTTTAGTTATTAGTGAACGCCATAACATATGTGCTAAATTGTAATTTCTTTTCCATAAAAGCTAACACGACTTACTCAAAACCCTGGCAGCAGCTTAATTACCTTGATACCACATTTAGTAGATTATTTAACTATGAAGATCAAAGAAGTTACCTGGCTGTAATTAAGTCCTATTAACACTTGCTGGGAGCAATAGTGAACGCCAGAACATTTTTTCTTTATGGCACAATACAAATGCACCCCGACTTATAAAAAAGTTGTTTTATATGTGTATGTTTTCGCCAAACGTATGTCGTTTGTTTACTTTATAAAATATTTTTGAACAAAAAAAAGTAACAGTTTTCCGTGTAGGGACAGCCACTAAGTCAAATTACCCATGTTTTATTATTATATTTTCTTTTTGGATACAATCAATACAATGATAATTTGTCATTGTTTTATTATATTAAATTTAATTGGGGATTTTTCTTGTTGTATGCTTGCAGGTGTGTGTCGTTTCTTGCATTACCATTATACTGAGACAGAATTTGGGATTTTTTTTTATTTGTATGCTTGCTGGTGTTTGTCGTTTGTAATGGTTGTGAATTTCTATAAATGTCCGATATTTCCATTGATGTGGGCCGAAACGTCCATGGGGCGAAACGTCCATTAACCATGTGGGGCGAAATGTCCATTGAAGTGGGGCGAAATGTCTTGGGCCGAAACGTCCATGGGGCGAAACGTCCAGGTACCATGACCCTCGATTTCATTCTGGTATTTCTTTATGTAAAAGCACACGACCTTTCTCTATGGCTTGTTTACTCCTGAGATATTTTTCTATTCATCAAGTCATCATTGACTTTTCTACGTTGTACCAAACTGAAGTTACGGCTTCCGAAACGTGCGATTTTCGCGAATTTTTTTCATCTTGGGACAAGTGCGAGCTACTATGACCACAGGAGTCTGACGTTTTATCAATAAAGTACGGCGAAATGTCTGACAAAATGAAATACCCTTATCCATAATATATATATATATATATATATATATATATATATATATATATATATATATATATATATATATATATATCGCCGTACTTTATTGATAAAACGTCACTCCTGTGCTATGACAACCGGTGAAAAAAGCTATATTTACCATGTTTGCGACTCTACGACGTATGCCTTCTTCAATTACAGAACAGTGGTAAATGCAAAAGTAAGTTTTTAATTACCATTAACTTGATTCAACTTTAGAAATCCTGTTCCATGGAAGAATTAGACATTTTCTTCTTCACTGCACAAAACTTAAGCAATCAACTTTATTTTCAAAACAGTTAACTATGTGGCACACACGTCAACGCCGAAATATGATTGGCTCAAAAGGTTATACTTAAATAACATCAATGCACAAGATAAATAAATATTTTCAGTCATTATCTAGCGTATTTCTGTAAATTTTAATTTAACGTAGTGCACTAATTATTATTTTATTGATTGTATAATAGTTAGTATGCATAGCTTAATTAATTCCCCTGAATTGACCCACTTTCACAACCAAACAATTACGCGAAATTTAAATTTTGAGATGGGTCAGTCGCAGACGCTGGAATAGATACGACAGAACAGAAATTTCTTAAATTGGTTAATGGTTTAAATGATAGATTATCATGGCTGTTGTGACTTGGCAAGTTAGGCTTTCCAAAAATCACATATATATCAAGAATTGAAAATAATTTGAACTTGTAATACTGTTCGCCAAATATTTGAACAAATGAGAAAATAATTACTTTACTATACTACTACTACTACTACTACTACTACTAATAATAATAATAATAATAATAATAATAATAATAATAATAATAATAACAAGTATTGCTATTATTATTATTATTATTATTATTATTTTATTATTAAGGAATAAAAGAAATTGTTATAAAAAATAATATTACAATTCTTGTATAGTAGTTTAAAGTTTGATATAGTTAATTTACTCTGAAATTTACTTTGTTTTATATAAGACAGTATGACATTTGCTCATCACAATGGTCTTCTGGTTTTTATAAGTTAGGGAAATCCCTATTCTTTTATGAAGAAAAAAAACCTACATCTTTTAAATTGATTATTATTCAGAAATATGACATTAATCATTAAAACTTTGAAGAAAACTGATCATATAATATCAATTATGCATATAAAATATTCATTCCAGCAAGTACAACAAAAACAAGAAACACAAAAGTGAAAACTGTACTCAATGCATATTGTACAGTAAATGTTTTCTGACAAGATTATTTAAAACCTTTTCAAATCTGAAATGTTGTCACCTTGCTCTGATTAATTAATACACTTGAAGAACTAGTGTTACCAAAACTTAATGACTGTTATATGAAAAAAATACATATATGACCTCTCACAAAAAATAATTTATATTATTTTCCTACATTGTTCATTTTGCATAGAAGCAAACAGGCATCAAACAAAAGGAACATATATTGTAAGTGTTAGATTTAAGGGACATTCTGCACAGAGAGATATTTTTCTAATCGGTTCACCCAGTTAACTGTGCTTGTTTAAAGCAGTACTGACCGAAAGTGACCTGGAAGGGTCATTCTCTCACGAAACATGTCAGAGTTGATTTGAAACAGACAGGGTTGTTATTTAAAACCAAAGCATGGGATCTTGACACGCTGATGAAGCGACTTTCAAGGGAAAGCGCAAGAAATTATATTGGTTCTGATTGGTCACTGTTGAATAAGGGGTGTGTTTTACAAGAGAAATCTTTGGAATATATATATCCACTAGTTAAAAATGTACTTCAGTCTTCTAAGGGGCTTTGCAAGGAAGCCGCGGAGGGAATTTGTTTGAAAATAGATAGTCCGGAGAGTATTTTAGAGAAGTACATTCGAAAACAATAGCTCAGAAAAGACCGCCGAAATCAACGGTTGAGAGGCGCACAAAAACACAAGGTGTTTGTTTCAAATCCACGCTTATTATGATGTAATTGATATAATGTTTCTTCATTACAGATCTGCATGATTTGTTGATACATTTGTATGAATAGTTTCATTTGTTACATTAATTTAGTAATGTGCTTTTGAATTATGAATTAGAATTCTTACCTTAATTCATAGTAAGAATGATGTAGTGTTAATTGATGTCGTAAAAAACACTATGTGGATAGCTAATTTCATCATAAGAATCGAGTGTTCAATAAAATTTGTCCACGTTGTTCGTTTTTTTCATGACCTGTTTCAGTCAGTATCTCTTCTGGAACTCCAACTCTTGACCATACACTTAACAAAGCCTCAGCCGCCATAACTGAGTCAATGTTTTTCAAGGCCACTGCCGCCGGGTACCGGGTAGCATATTCTACTACTGTTAATATATAACGATTACCACTTTCTGCTGCCGGCTTATTCGGACCTACCAAGTCCATTGCCACTCTCGAGAAAGGTTCGTCAATTAGTAGGGTGGTTCCTAGTGGCACCGGGCAATGGGAGGTCTTAGGTGCCACTCGCTGACACTTGTCACACGACAAACAAAACCTCCTCACATCTCCATGTACAAATGGCCAATAAAACTCCCTCACCAACCTATCTCTGGTCTTCGCCACGCCCATGTGGCTTCCAAGAAGACCCTCATGCGCTAACCTAAGCACTTTGTCACGCTTTACTACAGGCACGACAACTTGCTTAAACATTTCGGCCCCTTTCTTGGCATACCAATACAAAATAATGTATAATCTCCAGTAAGGTGGCCTTCTCACCATTTACCGTAGCTACAACTATATTAGTAGATCCCACTGTTTCTCTTTTCTTAACAATATTTGGAGTTACTGAATTAATCGTTGTCGGACGATACTTTCTACAGTCCTTGACAACATGGCCTGGTTTGTTACAGCCATAACACACTGGCTCACCTCTTCTACCTCAAGTATCCTATCTACCCCCTGAGTCTTTCCTGACCCACAGAAATGTACTTGGCTGGGATTCCTGGCCCCTGGCCTCCCACCATTCTGAACATTTCGTCTTTGGGGTGCCACCTTAGTGGTCTTCCTATGCTCACTGTTTCCAGGTCGGTCCCTACCACGCCAAGTAGTTGGACGCGCATGCGCGCTCCGCCATTACACTTCTCTCATCCAAGGTTGAAAATTCACGCTCCACCAAAAACACAATTAAATCTTTCCTGTAAGTACTTAGGACATGTTCCTTTAAAATTTCTTCTCGTATACCCTCATATGTTAGCGCGGTACCAGACATCTTTATCCATTTATCAAAAATTACGTGTACTCGACTATGAAATTGCGAGTGTGTTTCGGTAGCCCTTTTTGACGAGTCCCTAAAAAGTTTACGAAACGTTTCTGCTGCTAATTCATAGTGTCGAAGTAATGATTTCTTCAGAGCGTCGTAATCGTCTATCTCTTCTGGGGTCATATTGTGGTATATGTCTTTCGCAGCTCCCCGTAGAAATGCTGAAATATTGATAGCCCACTGGTCCCTAGGTAGTTGATGTACCAGTGCCAACTTTTCAAACTGTGTCAAAAAGTTGTCAACAATTTCGTCCTTGTCGTTGAACATAGGCATGGTGATCTGTATGGATCGTCTGTCTTCCAAACGTTTGGTTGTGGTTCCGGGACGTTCGTTCAGCTCTTCACCCCTCCTGAACTCAGCTTTGATCCTCAGTCTCTCCATGGCTAACACATGTTCCCTTTCTCTCTCTTTCTCTTTCTCTTCTGCTTGCTTATCCCTCTCTCGTTCAATCGCTAACTGCTGCTTATGTTCTCTAAGACTACGCTCAATAAATTCTGATAGCTTTTCTCCTTCGTAACCCAACTCATCCTTGCCAATGGATTTAAATTCTCATACAAGTTGTCTGCCTGTCGCCATTATGACTTTTTAAAACTAAGTCCGTCCTTAACTTACTTAACAACACAAATGCGAATTACCTATCTGAAAATAGCTTATGTACTGTAACTTATAAAACTCTCCTACAATGACCTGACTGGGGTCAATTAGCCGTTCTTAACAGGCAAAATTCAATAAACACCAGCTCCACACAGTGGGGTACTTTTCCTCCCAAAATGAGTGAAGTGACTTCTACTAACAAGACGTAATTTATGGCTTCCAAAATACAGTACTTGCCCAAATGTGCTCTTGTCCCAAAAGAATAACTAGGCAAAACCGCTCCTATGCGCTTGTAGAATGACCTCACAACAAAGTTATGTATCTCAAATCCTTACAATAGTTTTTTATCGCAATGTGAAGAGGAAAAAAAACTGGCAAGAAATTTGCATGCACAATATTCATGTATACAAAAATAGCAGACAATGATTTGATTCACTCTGATCCTTTCTTTTATAATAATAAAATTATAGCTCCGTTCAATATATGCTCAGATTACTTTACTCGAATAAAAAATGTTCGAATCCTGGACGAGCTCTCCAACTTGTCAGATTCTAGCGGGTCATGAGCGTTATTCGTATAATATTGTATAAGCCCCACTTGCCAAAGGGTAAGTGTTACGTCCCACTTTGTCCAAGGGTATTGCACAACATATAATACCAACACTATAACCCACTCCTCTCTGATACTCGCTATCTAGGAGATGACCGCCCACGGTATAATTGCCCGGTTTGAGTATAGAATGTATATGGTAAACTGAGCTAATATATTGAACAAAGAACTACGAGCCCCGGTAAAGATAAATAAACAATTTAATCAAATACATACACAGTGAAATTTCCTTTCATTCGGAATACACGCGGTTTTAGAATTAAACGTTCACCGAATTACAAATAGATTGAAATAGAATTAAACAAATTTAGCCATTCTATTACTGATAGTTAACTTCATCAGAGAATCGAGTGTTCAATCAAACTCATCCTCTTTGTTTAATTTTCATAACCTGTTATCCTCGAACTGCATTATCTGCTCACTCCAATGTTGATCCAGAAGTTCCTGTCTCTCGAGATACTTTTCCCTCGCGGATGTTCCGTTTGAACTCCGGCTTGTCCTCTGTATCAAGGTATACACCTCGCAATTTCTCCTTCACAATCCCCTTTTCCCGTACTTGTACGTCCTCTATTTTGGTACTGCACGTCTTTCCAAATAAAAGCTATTTTTCTTCCTCGTGTTTTTTGGTGCATCTCTCAACCGTTGGTTTTGGCGGTTTTTCGATCACTTTTCCTTGACGAATGGATATCACTCAAATCACATCTGGAGCCTCTTTTCCAAAATACTTCTACACTAGCTATTCTCACAATAGCGAATTCAGAAGACTGAAGTAAATTTCAGCTAGTAAGATATTATATTCTAAAGGCTTCTTGTGTAAAACACACACCTTATTCAACAGTGACCAATCAGAACAAATATATTTTCTCGCGCTTTCCTTTTAAAGTTGCTTACATCACCGTGTCAAGATGACACGCTTTGGTTTTAAGTAACAATTCTCTGTTTCAAATGAAACCTGACACTTTCGTGATAAAATGAAACTTTGCCCAGGTCACGGCGGTCAGTTTGGCTCCTATATAAATAAGGCTAATTAGCACGACGGCCACATCTTACTAAACCGGTAACTCTCCTTGCAGAATGTGTCTCATAAATTTAACAAATGGCTGACTGGGCTAGAACTAATAGTTATTTAATAGATTCGACCGAAACTTTGGCACTTCACACATGTTTCTTATGGATTTCAAATATTCCTTCACGTATGTGCCAAATGAATTACAATTATTTAGTTTTTATATATATATATATATATATATATATATATATATATATATATATATATATATTTATATATATATTTTGTGGAGGGTGCTCTCCTCGCTGATCTTCACAGACCATTATGAGGAGGCCCTCCTGTCCTAATTCTTTTTTTTTTTTTGTATGGTATAGATCTGGTAATTGCTATATATTATTTTCATTATATGCAAATTTTCAATTTTATTTTTGGTTTTTGTTTAAATTATTATTATTATTATTATTATTATTATTATTATTATTATTATTTGGGTTTTTTTGTTTGTTTTTTTTCTGCTTCTTTATTGTAAATATATTTTTTCAGTTCTTTATTGTTTGTTGCTCTTATTGTTTGTATATATATTACTATGACCAGTCATTTCTATATTTCATTCTTGCTTCCTGTCGTCCCCTCTCCCTAATCGCTTCTCTAGAGTAATCAATTCTTTCAGTCATAGTTTCATCTCCGGGTGTTGTCATATTGTCTAGTCTAACCTGGTGTTGTTGTGTTAGCTTTCTTGTCTGATGTCCCTGCTCTTGTTGATTTATTGTCCAATTTCCATCATCTAAGCCAGGGGTTCTCAACCTTTCTAGTGCCGCGACCCTTTTAATGCAATTCCAAATGTTGTGGCGACCCAACCGTAAAATTATTTTCGTTCATAACTGTAAAAATGTATATTTCCGATGGTCGTAAGCGACCCCTGGCAAATCGTTGTTCGACCCCTGAGGGGGTCGCGACCCACAGGTTGAGAACCGCTGATCTAAGCATTCGTCATCTTTCATCGTTTTTTGCTCTTTTTCCACTTCCATTTTCTTTGTTCTTTTAGCTCTTTCTTGATCGATCATTATCAGTTTCCTTTCGTTGTTTTTCCTCTGGGTTTTTATTTCTTTTCTGGATATTCTGTTTTCCTATCTTTTGCGGTTGTTGTTGCTGTAGTTTCTGTATCTCTGTTGATTTTTCATTTTTCTTCTCTCACTGCTGCTGTTGTTGTTGTGCCTCATTTCTCTGTATCATTGAATTCTCCTTTTCTTGACTGTTTATTGTCCGGATATCCTTATTTGCTTGTTTTGCTTTTTGTTACTCTACTCCTCTTCAATTCTCTTTGTTCTGTTGTTCCTGTATCTGGTTCTGCTTCTGTTTCTGTGTAGGTATTTCCTATTGAGCTATTTTTTGTTCTTGTTTTTTGTGGTCTTTTAATCTTACTTCATTTAGTTTCCTAAATGGTTTGGTTCAGTGGTTTCTTCTACCTTTTTGTTACATTTATGTGTCGTGTGCCCCGTCTCTCCGCACCTGTTGCATTTTCTGTGATATATACAGCCTGTGTACATGTATATAGAACAAACAAACACGAGCCCCCGTACAAATAAACAAACAATTTAATCAATTACATAAAACAACTATCTGAAGTCATTAGGTTAAAAATACTTTGTTTTTTATGATAACATACTTTTGCGATTTACAAAGGAAAGCACTGATCTGTTTACTAATAGATTTAGTTCATCATAGGTTCGAGTGAACAATCGAAGTCAACGTCTGGTACGATTTCATAACATTTTCTTCCTTTCACTCGACTTCCACTGTAGCTATTCAGTCGCCTGGATCTCCGGATTCCACTCTCAACAATCCATCCCATGATACTCAGTATTGATATGTAGCATGATTACGTCATAGGATTCCACTTTTCAGATTTTCCCGCCTCAGATTGTACTCTTTAGGCTATTTCCTCACTTTTAAAAAAATATAAATAGAGACACCCTAAATTTCCTGTTATTTATGATACCGGGGATTTTGCATTAACCCTGCTCGTTATCAGATATGTCTATCAGTGCTACACAGATGCTAAGACTATCAATCAACTCATGTCCTATAATGACCCTAGTTAGTCAAATGGCTAATTTGTTACACATTAACATCACTCAATAACACAGACCACATGAGACCTAGCAGTTCTGAGCCCGCCACAAGGTACACAGCGAATAAATTAGAGATACATTTGCAATCAGTTATGTCATTTCACACTCGCTCTAAATCATACATGAAATCCTCTAAATTAGGTGAAGTCACATGGATTCTTGTACTCATATACAGTAATGCATTCAGTTCTTAAAACCTAATGTTTATGCAAACACGACAAGAAATTAAATAATTCGTCAAACTTATCTAAAGATTAATGTACGACTTTCTATGCATAACTTAACACCGTTATACTTCAAAAAGCACATTATTATTATGTTCTAGACAAAATTAATGCAAATACAAATAAATTCAGCAAAGAATTATATATATCGCATCAACAAATTACATGGAATTGTCATGCTACCTTTGCTGCAAACGTCAATCCAAAACAGTTCATCAGATTGAGGAGTCAGATTGTGAGCCTTGATTTGATGATTGTATTATCATGAGGGTTTTCCCCCCCCCCCATTTATATGGCAGATACCAGTGCCATCAAGCTGTATATTTCAATAATATGATTTACTTACATTGAAACTTTTTGCATATTGGTGTACAGGATTTGTTAATTTTATTTGCAGTTGTTTCAACTGCTGTACGAAAGCGAACTCAAAAAGATGGGACAACTCGGGTATATTTAAATTGTTTAATTTGAAATAGTAATTTGTGCTTGAAACTATTGTAGATTAAAGACAGTGACATTACGGATACTTGATTACTTATCAACCTCTTGTATATCATTAATTTTGTCAGGCCTGAAAGATAAATTATATATATAACTTATATATATAAATTATATATATAACTATATATAGTGAATCCACCTTAATCATTTATTTGCATGTGCTGCAGACTGACATGAAACATATATAGTTTTTTTTTAATGCCATTTAAGATACAATACAAAAAGTACACTGTCAGTTACTGTTTTTGTTATGTTTAATAACATTTTTAATTGCTTTATGATCATTAAGGCAGCATAAATTAATCTTAATTTGCCTGCAACTAATTTTTTTAATGCAATGTTATCCCATTAATTTGGCATTTAATTAATTAATTTTTTTGGTCATAATTTTGAACACATTTGTATTTGTTTTTTTAATTATTTTATTATGATTCATTTTTTTGTGTGCATTTAAATGATTTGATGCAGCAAGTAAAGCATGTCAATAGAACTATATATTGACTTTAGGACCCTAATTATTGTTTCCGCAGACATTGGAACTTAAATATTTTGAAACTTACATAACTCGTGTGTGATTGTATGAGCTGCTTTTCAATATGTTTAGTTATTCCAATTCCAATTCCAATCTTTCAGAGAAAGCCTGTGCCTATCTGGAGGAGGGATGGGACTAATGTGAGGAAGAGAGTGATAAGATTGTCCAAGACGGTACATTGTTCTGGCTACCTTTCTTAAAGGTTATGCAGAATAAGTTACTAACACAGATGAGTAAAGACAGCATTGATGTAATTGTATATATTACGTGTTGCGCATCATATGCCAGTCAACCTAATATGATGTTTTCCTTACAATAGAGTTCCCTCAATGGTGCCTATGTGTTCATAGAAAGATATAAAAATTGTAACAGTTGATTATTAACTGAATTGTGTGCATCCCAAGCTTATTGTATAGTGTCTTGAATGCCAAAAGACCATATGATGATTGATTCCATTGGCTGCGAGAAATATCTTATGCGATAAGCTTGAGATTTAGACTGCAAGAACAGACTTATGAGCTTTCTTTACCCTTAATTATTTTCAGTATTTTTTGTTTGTAATTCATTGTTTTTGGAGTTTATATATATAGATAATGATGGGAATTGGTCAGAAGTTCATAATCGATAATCGGTTCCCCTTAACCAACTGATCATCAATTATAATAGGTTACTAAGAGCAAATTTTAATTTTTCTTAAACAGTTATATCTTTGATCAAGAGTTCAATATGTTTATAAATGTACAGGAGTAATCTCTATTAATAATATGTATACTTTAACATGACAATAATTATTAACATTGTGTGTTACTTTTGTTCTACAACTTTGTTAAATGAACGCAACTTTTTATGGCTGATCAGTCATATGTAACTGAAATACTGCTACAATCCCCCGAAATTCTTTCGTTCACATGTGATGTGTCTATAATTTAAAGTATAGAAGGACATTATTTATAAATACTACAAAAGATGTGTTTAAATTTATTAACTCAACAATTTAACAACTTGACCATGTAATAATGACTATATGTTCCTAATTATGAATTATATGGTATCATATTTGTAGTTTTACTAACCTTTGTGCTTTGCATACACCTAAAAAGTAGTCTCCCTTTACACACAATCAATTATGGAGTTCACAATCGATTGTCTTATAATGTTTTGCTCAACCAACTGATGATCAAATATAATTGATAATTGGAACAACACTATATATAGATATGTCTTTATGCATCAAGTAAGATGATAAAGTGCATAAGGCTTTTTAAGATTAAGTGCTGTACTGAGTCCTCATTATTATTATTGACTTTGTATTGATCCCCAATTTTCCATTTCTTTATTAATCATTTTGGTGATTAAGCTTTACCTTTAATCTGGCTGCATGATGAATAGTTATTTTGAATGAATTGTTCTTTCCATATTTGCATTATAGTTTATTTATAAACTCTGCCACCATGTTATCCTATGATAGTAATGAACATTTTCAATTTTTATTAATGATTCAATGACAGTGAAACCTATTTAAAGTATGACATTTCACTAATATTTTGTTTACTTGTTTGTATATTTATAAGACGGGATAGAGTTTACATGAGATAAGCAGTTTATTGGTTTAAACCTTAAAGTAAATAAATGTTCTTATATGCAAGTTGTTGTTGTTGTAGTGTTTAATGCCATTTTTACGCACAAGATAAGCTATACATGGTAGTCAGTATAAATGGTTGAGTACTAACCCCAGGAAACCCTGGAAAGAAGCACTGACCCATGAGAAGCTACTGGAAAGCTTTCCCATTTACCCATATTGGTTATACCTGAGGCACAAACCCACACAGACAGAGGT
Source organism: Unio pictorum (assembly GCA_030141615.1). NCBI lineage: Eukaryota > Metazoa > Mollusca > Bivalvia > Unionida > Unionidae > Unio > Unio pictorum. The sequence goes on along the minus strand of JARLTB010000011.1, from coordinate 9,338,931 downwards.
GTGATGGCATTGATCCATAACGGTGAACGCCTTAGACCACTCATGCATGTAGGACACCTGTTATATGAGAGTATATATTTATATTTAAAAAAAGACATGAAAAATATTTCCATTATTGAAGTAACTAGGTATGCTATGCATTATTTAGTAAATATATGAAGAAACTATTTTAAGAAAAGCAATGTGGCTGACAGTTATTACAACCCATATTATTTCCAAAAGTACTGAGAGACTAACTTACATTTACTTTTATGAGGGTGTTCACTTTTCATTAATTTTAAAGTTTATTATTTGGACCAATCATATTTGTTAGATCTTCTATAACTGATGCATTCCTGGTTTCAGATAATAAGGCTGGCAGGTCATATGAGTGCTCATATGTCACCTCCAAAACAATGGTGGGTCTCCAAATTCAACACCCACAGCCACACCCACACCACTTCAGAAGGAAAAGATTTGTGTTTTGTTAAGTTGAATTGCTTTTTTGTGCTTGTTTTTAAATATTTTCATCTTATTAAAAGTAATTGCTAATCCATTTCAAATGAAAATTTCACAACCATAATCTTAATTTGGATTTATTCAAAATTAGAGGAGTCCTTTTTCTGATAAATTTATTACTTTTTCATATGATATACAAATATTTAAATTTGTTTGCCTGCACAATATTAATTGTTTCCAATATACATTTTTGCCATATGTAATTTTGCAATATTTCGAATTTCTTTTTATGTGTTTATGTCATGCTTTGAGGTGGGGTAGTTTTTTAAGAATCAGGCTAGAATTTTACGAAGTCCTAGAAAGGCATTTATATTTACAATGTTTAGGCATTGGAATGATTTTTTTAATAAAATTTCAGCAAAAGTTTTCCAAATATCCACTAATGTATTTGTCCATATTGCATACTGAATAAAATTTTCTTAAAATGACTGAAATATTCCAACCTACAATTTCCACAAGACTCATACAATTAACTGTATATCCTTTGATTTAAATTTTAACACAGACATGTCATAAATTGATAGTTTTAATTAATTTAGTCTTATTTTTTCACATTTTATTAGGTCTTTTTTGTTCTTTTGCTATTACATGTGTATAGCATAGTATTTTATGGCTGTGATTTTGTATTATATTACCTGAATGACAATATTGTTCAAATATGTCTGTTTCCATTTTAAATAAATTTATTTTTATTAGTAGTAATAGTATTAGTATTATTATGACCATTATTATTATTATTAATGGGTATGTACCTATCTAGTTGTACAATATATTATACATTTTTAAAATTTGTTTACACGTTTTTCAGGGTCAGATCATTTGTGCAGGTTGTTGTATGTGTCAGGCAGTAAGCCTTAATGACATCATACCACAAGTTGGTACTGAAGAAAAAACAAAAGGTACTACAATCAAAGTGAGGTAATGGTTAATAGTCTTGATTGAAACAGGAAAGAATAAGTGATTTTATGACTGTAGGCTACCTTGTGGGGGTGATCTGATTGGCAGATTGTACCTTCTTACAAGGTGTCTACTTTATTCGGTTCTCGTTATCTAGGAGATGATCACTGTTGGTGTTATTGCTCAGATCGAAAATATATTAATACAGAGTGTGAAACTTTTTGGCCCTCAAACTTTGTGTGGGTAGATGGATACATAAGTACGAATATATATAGATACTTGGATAAGTAGGTACATGGATATGTCAGTGTAGCTGTTTCCCCTTTCCAAATAAACTTAGAATCTTCTGTCATTTGTCCTACTGGGAAAAGATCATTACTCCCCTCTCGTTATGGTAGATATCATCCCTATCAGAATTGTAACAAGATACTAAAGGCTGTCTGGTCAAGCTATACATGGCAGACCTTAAACAAACCTAGTTTAATAAGATTTAAATGTACTTCCTAAGTACTTCCATCACTGACTCACATTAACATCCCATGAGACATAACAGTTCCGTTCTCGTCTCAATTACACGAAATGAATGAAATTCATTACATTGCTTAACTACATTATTTTCAGCAAATGTGCACATTCGAGTCTTTAGTATTCATGAAATCATCTAAGAGTGATGAATTCAAATGTATTCTTGTAACTCGTATCAGCTAAATAATGCATGAAATTCTTAGATTCCTATAATAATCAAGATGAAAAATTCACAAATTCATCAAACTTAATAAGATCATTGTACTAATTCAGATAGATGAACTCATACAGTTATAATTATATCAAGAGAATTGATCTATAGATTTAAACAAATAAATTCATGCATATATAAGCAAATAAATTCATGCAAATCATTATAACGAAACTACACTTGCTGCATACCATATTTTCATTATGAGGAAATTTGATATGGCACAGTGATTTTCTGAGGCCAAATGGTCTTAAGATTTTAATATTCCAAAACAATCTTTATATGGTTGTTACCCTGCTTTAATATTTGAAAAACACAGTGTGAATGGAATTCAAATAGGATTATAAGCCAATTTTAATTGATAAAATTTTAATTAGTTCATCTAAATGCATTGATATACATATGTCAAAGAAAACAACTAAACATTTTTATCAGTAAAATGATATGTGTATCTGACATAAATTTAGTTTTAGAAATGTATGCTACTGTAACAGTATGTAACTTATTTATGACCCAATGCTTTCTTTAATATTATTTTAATTTCAGGACATTTTATTTTCATTCTTGAAATATATCATTATCCAAATTCTGCCATTGCCAAATCTCTGTTTTTGTAATCCATCATTACTAATGTGTTTATTTTAGTGTTTTTTAACAATTGCATATTCATGTTATTATTTGTTTTTCTGTTGTTTTGTTTTCAGAAACTCTTTGCAGGATTCATACCAATTAACACTGCTAGTTCAAACAGAATGCATGAGGTAAATATATCGCTGAATTCTAATATTATTCTTTATACTAAGAGTAAAATGTCATAAATATGCTGCAACCTCTATATCATACAGACACATTCTGAAGTACACTAGGTTTATTGATATTTACTGTGGCTTTGGAAACGGTTATTTTAATTAGGAAAGCAAGAAATAAATTAAGTTGTTGACACAAACTAGCCAAATGTATTTTTCCATAATGGGATAAAATCCTTGTTTTACTTTTAGAAATTTTAGCAAATAATTTATTTTAATTTAATTTTGACTTTATGAAACACTTATTAAAATAGCTTCCATCTCATACCATGCTTTATTTGTTAAACTTTACAAATTCTTCAAATGAACTTTTACAGAAAATATGACATGATAAGTTCCAATGTACAATATACAGTTCTTATACCTTTTGTGCTTATATCATACATGGCAATATGTTGGCATACCTATGATGATTGCATCTTGTATTCTTTGGTGTTGATGTCTGTGGCTGTGGTGATGGTTGCTTTTTTCCTGCTTTTGATTACCTGCTTTTTTTTAATTTTTATTATTATGGTTTCATTTTCTCTTATATCCTGCACAATCACTGTATATTTTATGTTTGCTGAATGTATATAATGTTTTATTTTGTGGCTTATCATTGTTAGGAATATGTACCACAAAGATATTCTTGATTGTCTTTATCTCAGTACACATGGAGTATAAATGGGTGTTGACACATTATTACCTAACATGGTATGCACCCTCCAGTCACTATCTTTCTCTCACTCCATCTGCTTTCCTTTATTATTTATTATTGAATTCAAGTGATTAATATCTCTGGAAATACAAAAGTGCTCTGATAAAATTCATGGATAAAGACGTTCACTGGAGAAAAATAATTATATTGATTTCAAACCTGGATTTATATTACTGTGATTCAACAAAATACTGATAACAAATTAACACTCAATAACCTATAATGTTCACATCATCACCTTCATTTTTTTGGATTTCTTCTGGACTTGTACTGAGTTTTATTCTGAACTTTTCATTATTAGAACTTGTGTCTGTAAATCTTATCATTTTGTGATTTAATTTGCAGTGCCTTAAGTTTCTTATTTTCTCATTTTCACTTTGTATTCTATGCTCATTTGCATGCAAGCAGTAGGGCTCACAAGGGATTGTATGAAAGTATTACTCAGCAACCAGTTAGAAGGTAATATAAACTAGTGTTTATGTTGAAAAGGGTACATGCAATATTGTTATCATTTTCAGAAGTCTTTAATATGTCAGTGGAATATATTTTTGCTTATTCATTGGTTTTGCATTTTTTCTTAACTGTAACTGCTTCAATTAGTGCTTTGGCTACATATTGTTTTTCGTTTAGGCAAAACCTAATCCAGAACAAGAAGTAATCCATCCAGATGGGAACAAAAAAAAGTGATCCAAAGCTACTATATTCAATTTTTCAAAATATTATTACCAGTACACTGTAACTACTGTATTTTCGCGTATATTAGACATGTCTTTTACAAAGTTTTACGTACCCCACACCCAGGGTGCGTCTTATATTAGTGGGCGTCTTATCTAAGTAGTTTTTAAAATGAACGAACGGTACAGTGTGTGATATTGAAGGACGATTATTGCGGTCGATATTCACGTTTCACGATTTTCATTCCTAGTTGTAAAAACAATTGAGTAAGTGTTCAGTAAGTACCACGTGTACCAATCCAATGCAGGCCACTTCAAATTTAAAATCCTTTCATTTCAATGTTTTGTATACCGTAATTATTGCAGATCTAAGTTTAGTCGGAGTAAATGTTTTAAATTTATATAATATAGTATGTTTAAATAGTTTTGTTTATTGTTATTAATTATCACAGCAAAAACTATGGCGGCTATATTACCTATACATCCGGTTGGGTTCAAAGATACTTAAATTTTTAGTATCTTCGGTGGGTGCGTTCAAAAGCAGGCCAAGACTAAATAGTTCGAAAAGAAGACAAGAATTTATTCAATATTGGACTTAAATATGAAAATCAGTTATACCATATACCGTATTTAAATTTTTTATTAAACACAATATAATAAACTTACTAAATAGTGTTTGACTTGATCAAAAATCAATGTACCGTATTGTTCTATTCATCTTCATTTTCATGATCATCAGTTTCGGCTATCCACTGAAACTTGAATCAAATTCATTTTCGTCGTCGCAGAATAACTCCATAACTGATGCTAATCGATCTTCATTGGTGTCAGTGGTATCGGATGCAGCTGCGTCGTCGTCCAAAGAACTGATATAGCTAGCCGATTTGGGAATTATCCCACACTTTCTGAAGCCATTGATGATTGTCGTTATTTTCACTTTCTCCCATGCCGTATATGATTTTCGCTTCGGCATTGTGAGAATTTTATAAATTTTAAAAATGCTAAGCAAATTGATCACACATTTATATATAACAAGAGACTGTTCCCACGTTTATATATGCTAACCGCATACATCGGGCGTTTATTGGTCTATGTATTAACCCCACCCGCTGAAGACTTGGCCTAGCGGATCAAAGAAGCCGCCTTTACATCCGGCATTTATTGTTCTAGAATCTAGATACCAGGTACTAAACCCATCCACTAGGCCGCGTGAGTCTTATGTATTTTTTTTTTTACACAAATCGTCAAAACCCGCGTCTTATATATGGGTGCGTCTTATCTTAAATATTTTTTACACAAATCATCAAAGCCCGCGTCTTATATACAGGTGCGTCTTATAATTGAGTGCGTCTTATATGCACAAAAATACAGTATACCTGAGTGTTATTTTACAGAATATTGCTTAACAATGACATACAAAATCATATTACCCAACTTTTAATGTATATTAAAAAGTTAGTGTAACTGGTGAAGTTTTGTATTATTTGTGACATTGGAAAATAAGTCAATAGAATGTATCTCAAAACATAATTGTTCCAATGTTGGATCAGCTCAATAGTTTTACAAATTATTACTATTACTGAGAAGATAAATTTTTAAAATCCGGTTGTTGTTTTTTTTTTTTTCCCTGTAGATTTGCTGCCATCTTTATGATTCATTCCTAAATGTAAGTATCCTGTAAGTATTCTCCAAAATGATTGGATTGGAAGCAGTGCTTCATGGATTTAGGGTGTGAATGGAGCTGTAAAACTGTTTGGAGATTTTTCATTATCATTGTGTGGTAGTTTGATCCAGTATTCAATATGTCTGCATCGAAACATTTATGCAAAAAATCTACAAAAAATGAGAAAAAGATAGTTAATAAACTCTTATCCAACAGATTAGCACAGGTTGATGCCAGACTGGTTCAGTGTCCATACAAAATATTTAACCCGTCATATTCAAGGTCAGATGGAATATATCTGAATGTGGAGGGCAGTATGTGGTTTATCTAAAACAAAATTACTCTATATTGTCAAACTTGTCAAATATCACCTAAACTTATGTAGTATGGAGCTGACTTTTTTATGTGAAGGCATGTTGAATTAAATGGAACTATTATCAGTGTTGACACACCAGTTACACTGATTACTGGTTCATTGCATCATAACATGTAATTTATCAGAATCCTCAAGTGTCGTGAAGGATATAATTTCATCATTAATTTTGTCTTATATGGGACAGACATTTTAAGTACAACAAAGATCACATGTTTTTGCCTATCCATGCTATACCTATGCTCTTCTCTATTTGGCTATATGCAGGTTTGTACTTTTCTTTCTATTGAATCATTTTTCAATAGAAGGATCATCAGATGGCAATTGATGCATTAAGGGAAATTAATTTTGCACCCACCATCTGGAGCAAGTCTTGAGTGATGTACCGGATGGCATGTTTCACATGCAGTTCATGCCTGATTGCACCAAGACAAATAGAAGGTAAATGTTCTCATTACAGATGAAAATTGTTTTACTAAATTTTTCATATCAGTACATATAAATATATCAAATTTAGAAAAATAGTACAGTTGTACCAATTGATGTTTGGCGAATATTGAGCATGATAAACAGACTATATTGCATCTGAGGTTTTTCTGCTTATTTACAAATAAAGGTTTTCTGTAGCTGAATTTGTATCATACATCATTACATTACTCCGACAATTCAATGAATGGTTTGCAATGTAAAAAAAGCTGTTCCAGTTCCCAACACTATAATAAACAGCTGGCCATCAGATAATATAAAAATCTGAAAATGATCAATATACACATGCTACACGTATTATTTACCTTTTATTGTCGTTTAACTTTTTGATGCATAGATTCAAATATTGTAATCGTTCTGTAGAGCATACCTGACAACTAAGAGTACTTTCTATTAATGACCTATTTCTAACAGACTTGCTTCTTTTAAGGCATAGATATTTTAGTATAATTGAAGACATTTTATATATTATTGAATTGTTTTTGTTTCTTCCTTCTATTTCTATCAAAGGTTTTCCACTTTGCCTGATGACTTAATTGCATGGGGTCCTGGCCTTCTATTATGGGATATCGTTTAGCATTTTTTAAACATTGTTGCAGTTCGGTGCTATGCACATGCCATCATACATTTGGATCATTATGTTAAGCAGGTATAATTTAAAAAACTATACCTTTTCCTGTTAAATACCTGTTTAAATTGTCCAAATTGCAGCCAATTAAGTGGAAACTTTTCTAAATGGCATCACAGTCTAACAACTGGTAATTGTAGCAGAACAATGAGCCTATTAATTTGTGATTTATCCATTAGGTCCTATGATTGAAATAATTTCAGGGTTTCTCTAATTTCTATTATACTGAAAGTTTGTTGATCATCATTTAGTGCTGTCCACTTGAATTACACTTTTTCTTCACCAAGGGTTTTCATGTATGCAGTATGATCGATTTTTGTTTAATCAATTATAAATGACTGGTTCACTGCTGAATCTCTTGCTGAGAGGTTTTGTTCTGTTCCTAAGGAGGATACATCATTGGAAGATGTCCTTTTGGAACAAGCAAAGGCAGTATTGTATACTCCCAGTAATTCAGGTTTGTAACATTTTAATGCTATAAGTATTTTCATTTGGTGATATTTCTGAATATGATATTGAATGACATAAAGATACATTAGATGGTAACCATTGTGTCATTTGCTTCATCTTCATAGTTCTAACTTATATTTTTACATGAAACTATACAATTTATTTTCAATCAAGTTGACCAGGATAGTCCTGCATTTAATCTCAGGCATTACAAAAAAGAAATGACATATTTTGTATATTCAATACAATACCCAGTAAATTAATGTTTAACTGTGCACAATATGTTAACATAATTCAACCAACTTGCTAAATGTAACTTATTGTTCCCATGCTATACAAATTATAACTTTATTTCAGTTAGGTCCTGGTGTACTGTTGTTTTTTGATGGGAATAGAAGTTCACCTTATAAGTAAGATAGCGTGATCTCCTCTTGCCCTTGTCATTGTGTCTGCCACCATAATGAAGAGGTCTAAGTTCATATGGACAAAGCTGACAGAGTATATTTTCTGCATAAGCAAGAAATAATTCAAGATTAAAGGCAATATGTTGCATTCCTCTTTTAATAGTTATTGATTGGTAATATCCACGGTAAAAACTGCAAAAATATCACCATGCTCTTTTCATTCACAACTGCAGGAGGCCTTTATAAGTCTTATTTCCAATGAGTTATCACCTAGACTCAATGCAAACAAATTACATCTTCCATGTACATCATCTTTATGATAATAATTATATGTCATGTTCTGTAATTTTATTTTGATTGTGCACCATTGGATATCAAGAAAAAATTCATATCCTGCATTTAGCTCTTACTCAATTACATCCATACTTTGTTGCACCTAACTCTACTTGTTTAATTTTACTGCAGTTCATTAAGAAAAAATTAAATCCTCCATATATTTGCAGTACACTTTTCATATATTATTTCATGTATTATTAAATTTTTAAACTTCTGATCTATCTGTCATAATTTTCTTTTGTTTCAATATGTCATATGAGTTGACAACCCAAAGCAAGAGACAGGACCTCTGATACTTCTATGATCTTTATGTATACTCTTTGAAACGTAACCCTATGCATTAAGGGGAGGGAGTAAGAGAAAAATAAAAGCAATCTTGAAACTCATAAACAGTTGTCTTTTGTATAGTACATGCTTTTTCCATGGTTGCTTAAAAATCGAGACAAAATCTTGAAGGCTTTTCTTTAGCAACACCCTTGTGGAATGTGCATTACCTTACCTGCCTGTTATTGAAATAAAAAGTGTATCTGTGTTAATTAAGTATTTTTATTAATCAAGTTTGTTTTATTTCATTCTAATGTTACATCATGAAACCTTGTTTCTTTTTTTTACATGTTTTGTTGACTTCTACCTGCCCATGTGCTGTTAAAAATTTTAATGCTAGCATGTACTATGTGCCATGTTTGTTCCCTATAAACAATATTAATAAAATATGTCACTGGCTTAAGTGCAAATTACAGATGATTTAACACTTTTCTCTTCATAGTTTTCACCTTTCATGGTGTTTGTTTTTTGTTTTTCTGTAGTCATATCACTATAGATGTTGTAAAGCGCTTAAAGCTTCTAAAGATTAGGTGCTATATAAAGTCCACATTATTATTATTATTATTTGTACCCAGTTTTTTTTGGACAACATTATGTTAATAATGATATAATTCTTATGTTTATGCTAACATTTTATGGTTGTTCAGTCCAATTAATTGATTAGCAACATGTAAATTTATTGTATACTTATGTGCAGTTTAGTGGACCATATGAAAACTTTTCAGTGTTACCATTTTGTTTTCTCAAACCAACTTCAAGTACTAAATATGTGTCGTTTTTTAAATATTCCATTCTCCCTCTCTCCCTGTTTTGCAGTTAAATAAAATTTAACTCTTTTTCATCCAACAAATGTCTTTGTGTTATATGTTTATATGCAAATGAGTATTATTTATGTAATATTTTTAAAATCACATACAACGTTTAAGTTACAGTTTGAAAATGAGCATAGGATGGACACATTAAACTAGGCTCCTAGGACCTTGTTACATTGAAATTTGGAAATTATGTGAATGCCAAAACATATCCAAAAACATAAAAACATAAAACAAAACATATCCATATAATTGCTTTTTGAGGTTCCTTAGAGGTTGAGGCACAGGCCAAATGTCCTACACCCACAAAATGGGCCAGCATTGAACCATGACAATGTGTGATTTTAAACACATGCAATAAACCATGTAAAAGTAAGCATTATATGCGTGTGTGTATGTTCTGTGTGGATTTTTTGGGGAATGTATGAGTGTTAAACTCTGCACATGCCAAGTGAGCAACTTTTCTTTGACATGGAGTCCTTTTCATTGTCCTCAAGTGTTTATTGATTGCATGTCGTGCTTGTTCAAGAGAATAGGGCAATATCTGCTGATTCTACACTACACAAGTCCAGTTTGAGACGAATTCAAATTACAGCATTCAAACATGTTTGTCATATTGATAGAGAGAGGGTGTCTTTCTGTGTGAAAATGTTGACATTGTATACAGAAAATTGAAGGTGAAAGAATGTACAATCAAGTCTCTGATTTTTGTTTAAGGCGCTGCACGAATTGAAAAGGCCTGTGAAACAGCCTCAGAATATTATAGTCCCAGGATATTGACATACAGAATAAAGCCATGTGGAAACAAGAATACTAATACCAAGGTTCTCCAAACTAACCACTTCTAAAGACAAATAGTTAAGATTTTAGAATCTTTGAAAAGTTTTCATTTGTGTTTAATTCTAATAAATGAAATTTGCAAAAAGCAAAGGCTCTGAAATGTCATAAACTCCTCATCAGGAGAATGCAGATGACAGTATTAATCCCAAAGAAGTAAGGATGTTATGTCCATCATAAGGAGAAGCATAAGAGTAAATAATGATAGTGTGGATCCCCAAAATGGACATGACAGATGCATCTTTGGAAAACGCTGCTAAAATGATAAACATCTCACTAAATCACACATACATAAATATTCGTTTATTTTTCCAATTTTGAAACAGCTACCCTTAATCATTCAAACTAGATTTCTAAATTATACAAAAGAAAGAAATTTTAAAATAATTTTTTAAAATTAAAAATCATATCACCATACTATAAGAACACTTGTGGGGATATTTGAGAATTATGCTGTCCTTATATAAAAATTTGTAGCACACACGCATATATAACAAATATACACATAGCATACACCGGACATTGGGGATCCTTAGCAAAGGTCGCTGTCAAACACAATCGGAAGGGAATTGGACTCGGATATTGAAGCCTAGATCGGATGAACAACCATTTAGAATACACTAGGGAAAATAAAAATACCACATCCAAAATTTTATATAAATATTTTTTTTTTATAATCAAAAGTCTGTTAGAAAGAAAACAAACTCCAAACAGAAGAACATAAAAATACTTTTTTAATTGGAGGGGCTGGAACATATGTGTTGCCCACCCATCCACCAACCCCCCCCCAAAAAAAAAAAAAAAAACCCATTACTTGCGAATTGTGGCTTAAAACCATGATTTGACTGACCTAAGATGGCGTAGTAAAATGATTACCTGTGTTATGATGTTGTATAGTTTTAAGGCTTAAAATGCTGACGGTACGGAAAGTTAATGAAGAGAAGCCATGCAGATGTGTAGTTGATATACAGTTAGAACGTTGTGAGATATGTTGTCTCATATTGATTAGAGTAAATTATTTATAGAACAGGCCCATTGGGCTTAGTTTACAACAGAAGTTGAACATGAAAACACTTTTATTTAATTGGGGGAGCTGGGACATTTGTGTTGCCCCCACCCCACCAAAAAAACAAAACAAACATTAATTGCGAAATGTGGTTTAAAACCATGATTTGACTGACCTAAGATGGTGTAGTAAAATGATTACTTGTCTTATGGTGTATAGTTTTAAGGCTTAAAATGCTGCCGGTACGGAAAGTTAATGAAGACAAGCCATGCAGATGTGTAGTTGATATATAGTGAAAAAGGCCCACGACCAAAACTGTCTAGTGCTTTAAAGGCCCGTTCAAAAAAGGCCCGACAAAATAGACCCATTTACGACCACACTAATTACTAATATGATGTGTTCTAAAAGTAACTAATAAGTAAATATCAAATCATTGTTTTACTGTGAAATTATAAATAATGTGCAGTAGAGAATCAATTAATTTCGACACGCTAATACTTGTTCTTTGTAAAATGAACAAAGAAGAAAATAACGCAAGTTATTGAATGTGAGAAAGTTAAAAAAAAAGAAAAATACTAATTGCTAGAGAAAACATTCACCGTAAAGCAATTCAATAATATCTTTGTTATGAAGACTGAATACGAGTTAATGTAAAACACGTGTGGTTTATGCATGCCAACGTTGTAATGATAATGCCTTAATTAAGTATTGAAGTATTGAAAATTCTATTAACGATGGATGGATGCGGTTGCAAGATAAAGTAAAAATTAGAAGAGAAGTGGGTATTTTAATTTAAAAAAAAAACATTGCTATTGTAGGATAGACAAACGAGAAGAAAAAGTATGTCTAACTAGCTTTAACAACAAAAGAGAATATGCAAATGCAATTTCAGATTTAGAAATCTATTAATAATAGCAACAATTAGTCATAATGCATGAATATTAAATTATAATATCAAATTATACACATATACCCTACACTACAACCCTATTGCACATCATGGATGTCAAATAAATGTTACAGTATAATATAGTATGCAATTCTGGAATAATCCTTTTGAGAATAATTTAACATCAATCTATAATAACCGGATCCGATTATTTCAAAATTGTATTACATTTTTTACAAAATCCCATTATACAAGCATTTACCTATGTTGTTCTTCCTTTTCCTAGATTCTGTTGTTATTGTGTGCTTGTTTCATTTCTAAATGCACACTAATTAACAAACAATAAAACTTTATTTTGACAACTATCTTTAAATTAGGTTAATTGCCTGTCCTGGGACGGGAGTAAAAGAAAATGTATACAAAATGGGGATGAGCATATTGAAAAGAGTGAACATAAAACTAACAAAAGTCAGTATTAATTATCGATTGAATGCAATTAAAAACACGATTAACTCGAATCAGAATCATGACCAAACATATATATAATATTGTATCATCATAAATGTCTCCATAGCAGGACAAAAATATATTTGTGAGATTATGGTTTTAGCGATTGGGACACAGTAGAGGAGAATCAAGTAAGGGCAGACGGTTTGGGTTGTGTAACGTTCTTATGTACGACTGGATAATTAGTAAAAATAACTTGTATCCTTCCCTCGGATTATGTTTTAAAAGTTATATAAATACTTATTACAATTACTTGAATTAACAAAACAAGGAATAATAGAGTGTGATATGGTTATAAATGCTAAGAGATGCGTGGATGACATAAGGTTAAGCATAACTAGTTTTTTTTGGATAGCGGAATAAGGAAAGTAACATAAGTTGACGCAGAGTAAGAAAGTAATACTGATAATATAACCGTACTATTAGTTTTCAATGTGCCATCATTCTGCGAGCATAGTATCGGTCGTATATTACGGGATATTTTTTATTTAACTAAGCGTTGGGTGAACATACAAACGTCTTTTGCGTTGGTCTGGAGAATATCCTAATTTTCATTACATTTATAATTTTGTGTGATTCTTTACTTCATTTCAAGTTTTGTTTGTTGCATTTAGCCCAGTCGTTGGTGTTGTTTGTTCTGATTGATAGATTTATTAAATGAGCCTTTTTTCTTCTTTTTTTTAAAACCGTTTCTCAGCTAGAGATTGCCAGAATAGTCACATGTCTAACCAAAAGCGCCCATGCATGCAATAATTATGATCAATGCGTCAGGCCACCACTCTCATCAAAATGAATATCTTACACACTGGGCATTTTTTTTTACAGATTTATTTATAATGATTCACCAGGTCATTTAAATTTACTACTACCACATTTAATCTGATACAACGATATACAATTTACATAATCGACAAAACTTTTCTTTACTAAATTACCGACTTGAAATAACAAACAAAAAGATTTAATTAACTTGTCTCTTCTCATATGTAATACCATACATGAATATATCAAATCGGAAAGCGTTTTTTTTTAAAATAATTATTATTTAACAGGTATATTAACATGCTAAATAATAGCGTTCCTTCATATTATCTCTGGTAATCGCAGATACTCTATTATTCTTACTAGGACCATAATATCATCACGACTATAACCTGATAGTTAATCCCGTATGCAAAGGTGGGGTAGATTCAGAAAGTGCATCAAAATATATTTTCATAAGCACATATTTCAAAGGCAAAATCGAATACTTAGTCTTAATGAAATGAAGAACCCGATCGCTATAAACAATGTTTTTGGAACTTTATAAAATATGACCATGTTTTAGTTGTTTCAACAGTACATTAGTATTCGAAGGTTCGTTTGATTATAAATATAAATGCTAATATTAACGTTTCACTTCCTCAGATTCTATAACGACCAAGTGATAATGACTTAGGTTCATTACATACTAAATGCAACATGTTTCCCAACCGCTTTTGCATAATATAGCAAATACCGCTTTTGCATAATTTAGCAATACAATTGTTGAAACTACTCAAGCACAAAATTTGGGATTACAAGCCCTACTCTATAATAACTGAATTCACAATAAACCATTATCAGTTTGTTTTATCTAAACAATTAAAATAAAGAAATATTGGACCATGACCAGTACACAATTACATATCAGTCAACCAGTTTCCTTTCTGAAGCAAATCATAAAATATCTAGTAACTACCGAGCATTCTGTAATTCTTACAGTCATAACCAGCGAGTGAAACACCTATAAATCAAAAGTATGATATTTTACAAATATCTCAAGCTTTAGTTACAGTGACTTTTAAATTACTTTGCACTTGAGACGGTTTCGGATCGAAATAGCATCTATTACAAATGCTGGGTTGAATGGGACCATGGGAAATGTATGAAAATATATGAAACACACATACCTGATTTCTTGTAGTACTTATAACTGTTTTCGCAAGCATAGTAATAGAATGTAAAGGAGTGTCAGGAGACCAGTCCATATGGACGAACACAAATTAACTGTTTTTATTTTTGTTCAGTGTTATTAATTAGCAAAACATTATATGATACATTCTGAATTAAAAAAGTGACATACGGTACTTTCAATAAAGAATATTTAAAGATCTTACTAGGTCCGCAAAATTAAGACAATATAGACGAATTCTATTCACGTATGATATTACATGTAAATCAATAATACATTTTACAGGACCTTACTTTGATTATTTAGTATACATTTTCATTTAGTACTATTAGTATATAGTACAATAGACATTATAACAATAAATTTTACACAAATCTAATAAAGGCATTGACATACCCAAACTAGTATGTGCAGGAAAACAAACAATGAAGCGAAATCATCGCTTACGTGTGAACTAATTAAAATTATATTTGAAACAAATGTAAATGTCACATTTAAATCCCGGACGAAACTTAATAGTATTTCACATGGTCAGAATTAGACTGGCATTTGATTCGAATCAATCCATAATCTGAGCCGAATAACACTGGTCAGAATCAGCACGTTACCGACTTTGAATAACATTTTATCCAATTTTTGGGTGTAGAAAACTTAAAAATTTTAGTAGTAATTATCGATTAAATGTAATTACCGCCATTTCTTTTAAAAAACAAATACTAGAATATCTAAGATTAAGAATTTAAAATAATGTTTGAAGACAAAATTATTCAAATCAATAAACACTGATAAATTTGTTGACTTAGAAAAATAATTGACATTGTTTATTTTAAATTATAGGATCACAAGATGAAAAATTGTAGATAGAAAAGCGAATTGTTACGAAGAAACGATCATCAGCAACGCATAACCTCTATTAGGCCAAACGGTCGAAAGCGTTCTCATTTAGCGATCACTGTAGACCGATAGATCATCCCCGCACATGTATAAATAATATCGGCTATCAATATAAGAGCCGATATCGCCGATTCATTAAAACCGGCACAAATCTGCAATCTTGTCTGTACACATCGGTGCTCATTTTTATACACTAATATTATTTCCCGCGATTCATTTGGCGATATGTACATAACATTTCCAGATCAAATCTTATGTTTGGCGACTTGTAAATCCACTTGGAGTAGAAAAATTCTGTCGTGTGGCATTCATGAATTTCGTGCCATCACCAAATGCTGTTGTCTGAACTATATATTTGATATCACCCAATGTTGTCTGAACTATATACGCAGGTGTGTTCGGAAAGATTTCATGCAGGAAAAGCGAAATATTTTAATAAATAGGTGACATTAGACCCACATATCCATCGGTATCAACACAAATTTTAGGTGGGCGGGTCATTTGATAATGTTAATGATTGTGGGCATATATATATATATATATATATATATATATATATATGCTATATTCATTGTTTTGTCTGTGCTAAACATTTTGTTTGGCACTAACATGTGTATGTGCTTCGTGTTTATCTGCAAGGTTTTTACTAGTGGATTAAGTAGTTCTTTTTGTTTGCCTGGTGTATGTTGTAATATAATACACCATTTTTTATGGGGGGGGGGAGGAGGGCTGTTATTTTTTCTTTTCTAGCAATGGCAGGGTGGGAGACCATCAGTCACTGTGCATTACAATTCATAACATTGCCCGGTTCATGCTACAAGGAAGCAGTCTCCCAGAGTTAACCCATGCAATGCAACAAATGGATTACTACCCTCTCATTGGTAAACCAAAAATGATGTATTGCACCTAATGAGAACCAGATTTTCTGTTGACCAATAAGGGACCGGTATTCCATTCAATGCATTGCTCCTGTATATAAAGCAGGCACGATCATGACCATGTCGAGCAGTAGCATGGGAAAATGGTCTGGCACTCCTAAAGGGTATTCTAGTTATTAAACCTTTCAAATAAAATCAAATGGTTGAATTAAACAGTTGTAACAAATTTATTACACTACGTGAAGTACAGCTTGAAATATCAGTGTTGATTCTTATATAGGTCGTGCAAGAAGAGAGAAATGTCCTCCTTTGTTAATATATGGTACATGTAGGACTCATAAATTGTAATCAACTACGAGTTATTCTGCACAAAACAACAAGACTGACACATGATATCCAATAAATGTTATTGGTGCCCTTCCTGCAACAATAATCTGAATATGCCTTTGTATTGTTCGGCACTGATTATTAACTTTTTCAAGAGGCTTATTTTCTCTTTTGCATCACCCACTGGGCACCATTGTTTGCAAATTGTCTATCAACAGTCTGATCATGCAGACATTTTACATGCAGTGTAGAGCATATGAAGCACTAATGTCATATTTCCATCATTTTTTTAAATACTGCAACAACCATATTTACATAATATTTGCTTTTATTCTGCAAGTCTATATTTTAAGGGCCATTTTCCTCAGACTTGCAACAAAATCATAAGTGTTGACAGGCCTGTGTTATAATGGTGGCTGGAAATTCTGATGTATGGGATGATGACTGGCATCTGCGACAACTGGATGATGACTGACATCTCTGATGATTGAAGGATTTCTTGGTAAAGCGATGAAGAGGGAGGGGTATATGTTTTCTTCATCATCTCATTCGCAGCGGGGAGGTGGAGAGATGACACTATCTATTGTCGTAACCTTTTTACGGGGGCTAGTGTCTGCACTTGGTTGCTGTGGCATGTTTGTCAAATAATAAACACAAGCACTTATCAATCTGTACTGCTGTAGAAGGTAACGAAGATGTTAGGTCTGCTTGGCTGTCATGAATTATTTGGGTTCTATTTATCATACAGTAAAACCTGTTGTGAGAGTCTGCCCCTTCTGCCAACAAAAAGCAGTCTTTCAAGACAGGTGGTCTCTCATAGCAGGTTTGTACAAAAAGACCAGTTTCCAAGGTTCAGTTTCAGAACAATGTCAAAAAGAATAACCACAAGTACTGTACATACATTCTATTATTTATTAAAAGTTCTTGCTAAAATCTTGTATGCATTCATCTAAAAACAAAATTATATAGCAAAAAAGATATACTTATATCATTAAACATGAAATCACATTTACATTTGACAAAAACATATTTTAGCATATGAACTCATTTCTGAATTACTCCTTTTCCTTTATAACAATCTAAAATTGTTTAACCAATGTTTAAACTGCATTTTTGCGAGTGGTCTGCACTTTTACAGTTATTTTCTGTTTCAATAATTATTTTCTCCAGTTTTAAAATTCATCTCTCATTTTATTTGGCAGTTCATCCATTGTTATTAAGGTTCTAGTTGTTAAAATTAGTGCTCAATTGTAATATCGAACGTAAAGAACGTAAAGATGGTTTTGACTGGGCTGTGGGAAAATATGAAAAATCTATACATTTGCGTTGCATATCTAACAATTACTGAAAAAAAGAAACAGTTATATCATCCAGATACAGAACCATTTACTCAAATACAAAAGTCGACAGCATCATTCAAAGATGACATACTGAGATTAACTCTATAGGCAAAGTGTATAACCCGGTTTCACAAACTTGAATAGACGACAGCTTTGCGATTGGGATGTAATCACTAAACATTGGGTGGAAAAACAACATACATCGCAAATAATTCTCTCTTGCTGGTTTAACAGACAATGACCTTATTCACCCCAGGCAATATGGATTAACAATGTATGCAACCACTACATCAACTTTGGCTGACGACAGAATCTATAAAACACTATAAGCTTAGCTAAAAAGATGACACATCAGTAGCCAGCCTATTGTTTATATTTCCATACTACAGGATGGTGATGTATCAAGACACAGATAATCAGATGACAAACAGTGAAGCAATCCACGAAAGATTTCAGGACACTGAAAGGTGAAGCCATCTTCAAAGAAAACATGAAAAAGGCCTGATAAAGTTGGCTGATGCTGGCAAAGCTCATGTCGATGGTCTTCAAATTCTGATAAATGGATCCCTTTCAAAGCATACTTCTCAAGTAGAAACCTTGTCTTTTGATTATTTATGAAGACTCTGGTATTGTGACGACTAGAAATGGACAATAAAATAGTGGCTTAAAAGTCAAATTGATTAAACACTGAGCATCACAGAGGAAAGAATAATCTCTGGGCCATGTTTATATGGATCCCGCTTATTACAGAAAAAGCATATTGTTAAGTGTATGGTAAAATACAAACTACTGTATAAATAAATTTATGTACTCAAAATGGATTTCAAGCAAAACTACACTAGTTTCCTTATGTGATTGTCTCTTTTCCAATAAGAATCATTAGCATGGCTGGGCTCAACTGAATTATACTAAATTGATTTTAACAAATGTATCATTATGTATATTTATTAGAAAGTTTTTGATTGTTTTAATTGCATTTTGAAGACAACTTTATTTTGTTACTGAGGATTATTATCTTAAGCAGAGTCAAGGACATATTTTTTAGATAGCTAGACCACCTATAATTGTCATGTTTTATTCTGAGTTTTGTGAGGGACTTTCTAATTACAACTCAGATCTTTCTATTTCAGCTAGAAAAATGCACTTTTTGACCCTAAGCTGGGGCTTGTTTTGCAACTTAATTTGTGATATAACTGCAGTAATCTTAAAGTCTGCATTCGTGCTTTAAGACCTACCACAACCAATTTGTATTACTGTTGTGACCAGAATTGCACACTGCAATAAAAGTACATACTGGTTGATTTTAACCAGAATTTTTTATGGGCTAGAATTAAATTCTTCAAATTATTCAAGTGGTTTTTCACTGGAAATAAAAAAAGTGCTATGATAACATTCTTGGAAATAGAGACTTGGAGATATTTCGAGATTTATTTCTCAATACTATAATTTTTTTTTAAAAATGTTCACTTAGGTTATTTTGATAGAGAAAATATTCTTAGAAATAGCTATTCTTTCCTTGTCATGCCAATGATTTGAAATTCACATTAGCAATATAGCGATCAAAGACTCTTGATTTTAAATATATCAAAAATAGAAATATTATACAGAATTATTATGGTGAAATATTTTTGAGTATTGAAAATATATGTAAATGTATAAAATAAAAAAAAACAATTCAGCCTAACTGGATCAAAATACTCACACACTTACTTGGCCAATATGAACCTGTACGATCTTGACATTATAAAGTTATGAACAAATAGGAAATTACATTTTGACTTCACAATTGAAATTAGGACCTTATCAAGGAATGCATGTGTCAAACTGTAAAAATGTCAGACTATAAATACCTTCCATTTAGTACTTCAACTGAATATGGATGGTTCAAGTAGTCAATCCAGGGCATGAATGATTTTCTAATGCCCGATGCTACTCCATCCATCACTACAGTCTCTGGGGTATCGTCACACTCTGGGCAAACAATGCCATATCGACAATCAATGTCAAGCAACTGGACAAAACTATACCATACATATTGAAATCTGACGAAAAAAAATCAAATTAAAACAATAAAACATATGCAATTTTTATGTTACTAAGACTACCAACAGTGATTTATTGTACCATTTGTATGCGGCTCATATTAAACTAGTCAAAATTGTAGTTATATAAGAAACAGATTCAACATACATAAATTGGAAAGCCTGTTTAGAAAATGTATTAATGGTGTGAAAAATCTGTGTATACTAACAGTTTAATTGTGACACAAAAATACATACATATAGAGTATATGACATTAAAAGTGCATTCCCTGGGTCCTTGTATGTTTCATTGGAACAGCCCTACGAAAGCTACTAAAATGGTAAACTGCACACTGCAATAAAAGTACATACTGGTTGCTTTGAAATATATAATATAACAGCTCTGGGTGGAAAATTTGGGGAAATTCACCAAAAATTGTCAAAAAATTTTTAAAAAATGAAAATGATCTTCAAAACCAAGATGGTTTTGTTAAAAATAATAAGTCAAAGTAAGAGTTACACAAGCATTAGAAGAATGTAAACAATCCTGTGGTAAGAGAATTCTTCATTAAACTGTACATTACCATTGTCCACCTGCTTCCAGTACCATTCCTTTTAGTAGGATATCAATGTTGTACTTAAAGAAAAGTACATAAATAACATTGTAAGCAGAATATTATAAACACTTATAATGTTAATTACAAGAAAAGTATCAAGTGATCTACTGTCTCAGAATGATATCTCATACAATTATCAAAAGAAATGTAAGCAAATCATATTAACTCAGCTGCTTCATATAATGTGTAAGTTGTGGATAGCAAAAACAAGAAACATAATGAAGAACGCATATAATGAGCAGCAGGGAGGGTGAATCGGACAACCTTTTATAGAGGCATCCATTTGGCAAACCAAGGCTTCCTCCAAAATCGTAAAAAAAAAGTTTCCTTTGGGGACGCAAAGTCGTTGTCGCACCCTCCCTGCTGCTATGGGGGTAAAAATCTTTGTTACGATGAAGTCTTAAGATGAAAATCCTTTTTAAGATTTCACAAACAGACTAATTTGTAAAACCTCAACTCGTAAATCAATTAGATTATTGGATTGGTCAGTGAGTTTAAAATTAATTCTCGTTAACGAATCATTATGACATCGCATATACACTGGATTAGTTGGATCCTCAATGATTAGAAACCCTGGAGGAGCTGTTGGTGCAAATTAATATAAAATATTTCCTTGTTGGGCTTGATTTGATCTTTCGAGATTTATTTGATAACTTCCTTCGATAACATCACATACTAAATTCAATGCAATCACCGAGGATATATTGAAGTTTTGAGGAGCGATATGCCACCCGTCTCCATCTGGGTCATTATTATACTTGAGGATAGTTGTTTGTTGTTGTGTTATTTTTTTTTCCATGCGTCGTGAATACAACCTTTTGAAACCATCATCGATGGCATCATTGAGTTTTTTCTTTAGCTCGGTACGACATATCCTGGAAACTTAAATATAGGGATATCTTTTACGCGAATATTATATTTTGCTGCAAATTCTGTTTTATTTTTAGCACTATCGCCAGCTAATATATATTGAACAAGTCGCAAATTAAATTCTTCTATGTCGGCGATAATTTTGTTACATATTTCTACGTGTTTGACGACTTCATTTCGGTTGGGGGGATTATAAAAATTTTTTCTATAAGTATATTTTTAATTCTTTTAAAATCGTTATTCATCGTTGTGAACTGTTTGGCAACATCTGGTTCATCTATTATATAAAATCTTTCATCGTCTGCTCTCCTTATTTTAAAATAACCACCAAAAAGACTATTTAGTGGTAACCAATATGTTAAAATATTCGATGGGGGGGGGGGGGAGTCCAGACCTCCAATAATGCCTATTACTACTATAACCATGATAATCCTCCTTCGGTTGCTTACCACCGAAAGGTGCTGATCTAATATTAGGCCAACTGTGGTATACTCGTAATTTTGCTAACGCTATTTCTTTTACCGGAATCGCAGTAGGGAAATTCACACTGAATTCAGGATTCGTTAAGGTTTTTGATATCATGCTGGTTTTCACCGGTGTGGTATTTTCCGCTATTCATTGAAGTAGTACTTGCGATGTCGCCATTGTTATTATATTTGTGTTGTTTTTCTAATTTTGACATCGTAGAATCATAAACACGTACCATCGCTGAAAACTCACTATTGGATATTAATGTGTCATCGAGCGACGACGATATCATCGAGGATAATTGGGAGTATGCGGTTGACACAACATGAAATTTAACTACGTAATCTTGCTGTTTACGCTGGCTACACGATATTTTTTTTTTATAATCGAATTAATTCCGTGATTGTTGTCGCCGCAGATATAAATTTGGAACAGCTATCGGGGCAACCATTTTCACCGAGGAGAGTATAATTCTGGCTCTGGTGATTACAAGTACACAGTAAAATCAACTGCGGTGATTCTTAGTCGGTATTTTTTTTATTTTTGTTTGGTACTCCTCAGTGAGTGTTGAGTTTAGTTTTTGAAATTCTCTGACCTGATCATAGCGAAACTGCTGTGATGACATTTTATTTATTACAACAGATTTCAATTTAGTTGTTTACTTAAATCCACTACGAATTCCACATACCATGTTACTTAAATCCTAGCCAAATTATTATCAGTGGATGTTATTGTGAATTGTTCAATTGTTCCCTTGTCAATGATCGTTGATATCATATTGTTGATCCCAGATGAACTCGCTGATACAATATTAAATTGAGTTGGTGTCACTAGTGTTAATCGATAAATCACCTTGACGGTCGCGGTGATATTTAATATGTTATTTTGTGGTGTCCACGTAAATGATCCGTATTGAATCGCATACACATTATTTATGATATTTTTTGGACGTGAGGGATTTTTATTTTTTCAAGTTTTTCTATCATCCTCGGTAGATCATCCTTTATGGCATCGTTGATCATTTTAATATCCATGATTGTCCTCCTTATTTCCACGATTGCATCTGAAAATGATCTCTCAGTGATTAATCACTGTTATTTCATCGAGTTTCTTGATAATACCAGTGAGATCTATTTTAATATCATCGGGTTTTGAATTTTTTTTACCAAAAAATGTATCAATGGAGTCATCGGTTCTGTTAAAGTTTTTACGTAACGTAGTAAATTGAGATACATGAGCGTCATAATCGGATAGCAATATTGCCAAATTATCGATAGCAGTTTTTACATGTATGATATGCAACTCGGGTTGCGAACGTGGAATACCAAAGAAATTATTTATCGGGGCTTCGATGTTATCAATTATACTCTGTTGTAATTGACCAAAATTAATTATATGATCGTTGTATTCTGATTGTAGTTTTTGTTGTTTATCCACAATAGTTCAAATGAGGACGCCCGGTTTGAGTTTACCCTGATCAGAAAATACCGCAATAGTATCTTCCACTGCGTCAAGTCGTTTTGTCAAAATATCAACAAGGGAAACATTACTAGTTTTCAATTTACCCTGACGATCTTGAAATACGACTATTTCATTGGGATCAACACTTGCTAAGTTCAACATCTCGGTTGCAGATATTTCCGCGGTGAGTTTGTTAAAGGCTTGATAAAGATCTTCCCCAAATATCAATCATTATACTCTAAGATCTCTCTAAAAAGCGATTACTCGTATATTCGTGTACGGTTTTATGTGGTGGTTTTCCCGATGATGAAATAGCATTGAGGACATTCAATACTTCTATGCTGCATATTGGTGGGTCATTAATTTTCTGTGTTGGCATCGTAGAATACCAGATAGGAGTTTTTAAGTGGTTTATATAACGCGTAAATTCTTTAGGCGGTGCTAACCCATATGAATCAAAATAAACAATTGCACGCGGTTCCATCGCGTATGCAGCCAAGTGAGTTTCGGGTCCGGTGCTGTTATCGAGATTAATAATACCAGTTTCAACGCTGTTTGGTTGTTGTGATAATTGATCTTTCACCTTCGAGTAGCATTGATTTGTCACTGAGAATTACAGCAACTGCTCTGTAACCGCCAGCAGGAGCATTGGTTACACGAGCTCGAAAGTATATTTCAACGACGGATCGTCTGGTTAAGTCAAGATGTTCCAATGAAAAGTAGTTGATGGGATATAGGTTTTTAAAATCCCATTTGATATTTGCAGACCAGTATCTACATTATTATCGCGTCCCATAAATGATAGCAAACGATGATACGCACGTGCTATTTGGTTTTGTTCGTAATTAAGTAAAATATCCTCTGTTGGTTCCTGTTGACCGTTTACACTCAATGAGACTTCATTAACACCAAATTTATCAAATATCATATAGCTGTAAGTCTGTGAACCCAATCGCGCCCTATCCTGTAACGCAACAAATATATGCCGCGGCGCAGAAATACCTCGTTTTGATGCCAGTTGCCAAGTAAATGTACCATTCATATTACTCTCCACCATATCCGTGGTAGTTGTTAGCCAACTTAGTAATGATTTGCTGCCTTTACTCATAAATGATAGTAATTTTTGCTTTATGATGATTGATGGAGTCATTATCCACAGTGCTAGTTTTGTTATATTCACCTTGCCATCAGCAGCACCAGCATTACGCCAGATTGCATCATTATCATCACCTTTTCACACTAGGGCTACTTTATGCTTCGCTCCATAGATAACGTTTCTAACATTTCTGCAGAATCCAAATATATGATGTAGTGGAATCGCGCATGAGAATAATCTACGATCTCCTTTCAACATTGATACGCGTGTTGCAAACCCTAGGTTGTAATCAGGATTAGTATTTATAATCATATCTTCGATATCAGCAGGAGCAGGAGGAACAGCAGCAGCAGCACCAACAGCAAGGTGTACCATGATCCATTGGTCGTCTTATATTATACTGGGCGGGTTCAGCGTGATCATTAATGTCCTTAGAGAGCATCATAGATGGGCCTGCCGATCTTGTATAATCATCAAAGTATCTTGCCAACCCCACTATTGTTGTGGCAACATCAACATCACGCTCTATGGATTCAATCTCCTTTCCATCAATCATGTATCTAGCGCTGTTACATAGCGCCATGATACCATTATTAACAAAACTGACTTTGGTACCAAGTGGATATGGCGGATCATTAGCAACACGATTATCTGTTATAATTTCTCCTTCTATTTCGATAAAAGCTTCAGAGGGTAGAAAGAATTTGCTGGTATCCTGGAATTGAAGTTCGATTCTTGATGGAAGATTCGGTTGTGTTGCATTATAGGAACAATATTGATAATTAAGTACCGAATCATCTTTGCGCACTGGGGTGTCCATATCAAACGCTGTGTCAGGGGACTGTTTGAACATATTATTATATATTTCTTGATCTAAATCGTGATCTCGCTCGCGATTTCAAGCCACTTCCCGCTATCATATTTGCAGTAATATTATCCTGGGCGCTGCTCAGTGATGCTATTTTTTGATTCACCACATTATTTATTATTTTACTAATACTTGCAGGCATAATTTCCATAGATGGTATTCGTCCTAGAGACTGCGTCATTGGTTTCCTTCGCAGCCGAACAAACGCTACTAGTTTTCTTTAGCCGCGGAAAATGCTTTCCCAGCAACATCACCAACAGCGCTAATACCCTTATCACGAATAACATCAATAGCTTTCATTGATAATTGTTTTGCGATTGGTGCTATTTTTGGAGCCAAATAACCCTGCAATGGTATTACCGAGACCATCACCATAGCACGCTCTATAAACAGGCAATCGTGAGTTTACTACATAGACCATAGTTGGTTTTCTGTGGTTGTAGTGTATGATCATCTTATTTAAATGTTATTTATCTAATCATAAAATCCTATGAATTTTCATCGTAAATGATTTTCATTGCTAGCAATTTCCAATCTTACGGATTTTCAACGAAGTCATCAAATTAATCACTATAGTAACCGTTGACGGTGAAACCGTCCACTAACTCATCAATAAACTCTCGGTATACATCAATAGCCATGATACCACCCTCAAATAGTCGTCTACATATATCAGCTGCCTCATTAATTACTTCCGGTGAGTTATTTCCGGCTCGTTTCCCTCCTACGAGAACTTCTAATCGGGATATATCTCCGAGATTACTATCAGGACAACAAACTATACCACTACCTGAAAAACCCCTTTGATATCCACCTCCATCTTTTTCAGTTGCACCTTGCTCGCGAGATAATTCATCCAGTGATCTGTCCATTCTTTCTAAATCATCATCCTCAAGTGATGTATCCCAATGAGGTTCTTCTTGGTTTTTTGTCTTCGTGTTTGTCTCCGTGTTGATTTTGACGTTCCCTATCTAAATCATCATCCCACTGAGGTTCTTGTTTTGTTTTTTTTTGTCTGCGTGTTTGTCTCCGTGTTGGTGTTGGGTGCTTTCTTTCTTGTTGTCGTTCTTCTATTTCCCATTGTTGTTCTTCTATTTTTTGCTTATCATAATTACTAATTCCCCTTTTAAATAGGGTATACCCCAACTCCTTTTTTTAAAAACGATCAATCCCCTTATTTATTTTATACAACTCATTAATCCATTCATCACATATTATATTATCTTTATAATGGTTTTTTAAAAAATCATTTTTTGAATAATAGCTTTTAACAGCAAAATCAACAAAAAGGTCATAATCCTTTTGTCTTGATAATGGAAATTGTTTTATTACTGTTTTAGCCTCATCGGTGAATTTATCAACTAAAGAAACACCCTTTGTTTTAGTAACATCACCCTGTTGTTCTTCTTCATCATGTGGTTGTTGTTTATCTCCAGCTATCTGTTTTAACAATGGGAGAATACCCTTTTCTCTATCTTCTTCCTCAATAGTCTCTCCCAATATAACTTTTTCATTAGTTGAAGTAATGGGTTTGAATAGCTGTTGAGTGTCCGCAGCAAAGTCCGTTTGAAGGCTCTGTCTCGTTTCGAGCATATTTCGAACGGAATCACGAACTGGAGTAAATTTCTTAATCGCATCTAATCATTGTCGTGATAATTTAGTTGTCAGTGCTTCACCCACCATTATAAATTAATGTACGATCTAAATGTAGTGACTTTGTCACCAATGAAAAATCCGTAGATGGCTTCACCCACCCCAATTTACTACATTACTTCCGCGTAGTGACAAAATCACCAGTGACAAACCATTGACAAAGTCACCATTGATTAAATTACCGTGCAAAAAATCATCTATAGAATTTTTTTCAAGTTGAGTAAGCCCACATACCTGTTTGTAAGTATACAATAGACAGGTATGGGTATTATACACGTCAATCCATGGAGGCGCTCAAAGGAGAATTCTCAGTTTGTCGGATAATCGTTTTTATCTTCTAATTAATTGTGCGTTTGATTTCATATTGCTGCCCCAATTCTTTTCTTATTTTTTTGACAACAGTGAAACATGGGTTAATTTGTTTATGTCATTTTCATATGCGAATGAGTCATAAATCATGTGCTGAATTCGCTTGATAAAAGAGTACGATTTTGGCAACACGTATTTATTACTTTGAGCATTATCTTCAATATCTTGAAAATCAAAAAGAATATGATCACAATTTAATTTATCTGACAAATGAATTCCTTGATTTTTTAAATTTAAAAGTTTGGTTATAATCTCGTTTACATTTTCAGAATTCATATATATAATAATATATTATATTTCTAATATATTTTTCAAAAACAAAAAATATTTAATATATTTTTCAAAAACAAACAATAGATATGATGAGAAATTATTATTCACTGGGTCCTTTATTTGGCCTTTGTGTCTTTCATAGGGTTCTTTTTCTTTTGAGATTTTTTCTCTCTTCTTTTTTTTTTATTTGAGATTTTTTCTCTTTTATTTTTCTCTTTGACCCTATGACCGTTTCTCTTAGCCGATAGTTCATTCTGAACTATCCTGTGGGGTTACCCTAGTGTGTGACAGAGCTTTTGCATCCATACTATTCTTTATTTTGGGGGCGCCATTGTTGTTGTACACCTCCCTCCAAGAATTAATTTCCCGGGGTGCAAAATCACACCGTCACGTATTTGACGTGACAGGAGGTGTACACAAAGTACCTTGAGGCTGATGCCCCTCAATTATATAGAAAAACATCGAAATCGATACCGTCGACAATAATGCCAGCCACGAGATTCAAACGATGGGCACCAGGACGAGATTCCATCTGTGTATACAATACACTAGTGTCCGTATCTACAGGCATGTGTTTTTGAATACAAAATATGTGTATCAATCACAGTTATTCTGTATGCACACTATACTATCCGGTCTGGCCCAGATCGGATCTTCTAGATAACCAATTATGGGTGAATACAACAATAACAGATAATGGGTTCTATGGTGGAAGCTTGAGGGAAGTGTCATTTTTCTATATAATAATAATTTTTGACACCTCCATCATCATTTTTTCATGACAAAAAATAATTACCACTACAGTTGATGGTCAAATTGATATAATGATATAATGATGACAACAAGAGATTGCCTTATGCGGAACTTTTCTACCCGATGAAACATTAAACCAACACAAAAAACATTATCCCATTGAGATACGTGACTACAACAAGAGTTATCGTCGTTTCAAACCACACACACAAGCCTACACGAGTTATTCCCCGTCAGACGTATGTAAATTGAATTATATTTTTAAATGTTTTAGAAAAAGGCGATCGGGTTATATTCTCTGCTACTTTTCGTACTGAGGGTATACAAATATCAAAATATTTTCCGGCTTCAGTCATTGATTGAAATACTATTTGCTCGTTATTTTCTGTATTAAATGATGTTATGGGTTTCGAATTTTTTGAGTGTTTCCCAGTCCCTACTCGTTTAGTGTTTTCACTTTGTGAAATAGCTTGTAGATTCGATAAAGAATTATCAGTTTTTATATCATTTATGTGATCAATAACAAAACCATCCTTGATCAATCCATTAAACACCTTGTGGACGAATCGATGACAATAATAAGTTTTCCCTCCAGCGCCAAACTTCAAATATCCATGATTATTCACAACACCAACTGGGTTCTTCAGTCTTCGGTGTCTGACAATAGCGTCACGAGATGCTTCATAACTGGTAATCACAGGATGTGGTTGAAATTCTTGGTTCATTTATATACTAAAAAATACCATTTGTCTAATTAATTAATTGGTTTAATTATTACTTGAGAATCTTTCAATATAGTCTTGAGGTGTTCTTATGATTTTATCAAGGACGGTGTCAGGGACAGAGTCATTGATGAAGTTTTTAACTCGTTTATCATAATAGCGCTTTAGCTCTCTGTATCGTTTACCACCACAACTGAGACACAATTGCGATCTACCACGCAAACCTACCCCACATCGTATGCAAGGTAGCAGACCTAAACTATCACGATGTACGCTTTGTAAATGATATCCACATAATTCATGTCTGCATGATTTGTTATAAGCGGTTACTGGTTACTGATTCAATCATAAGCCATTTGCAATGATTCATTATATAATAAATTCTTTATTTTTTAAATTCTTGTTTTAATTATAATATGGAGGAGTTCGAGAGATTATCGAAAATTACACCTTGGAAAAATGTTGAATTCAATCTCGATAGAGTCTCCACTGATGTACCAAAGAGTCTAATTAGTGATTGAAGCATAATAGGTAAAATCCGTGATGGTTTTAATGAATTCAAGCGTGATGGAGCATCTCACTGTTGGTCGACGTTTCGAATTGATTGTAGTGTTGATGCTACCATGAACGATGAAAGAGCAGCAGTGATAATCTCACATCTTGACAAGATAAAGTATTTTTTTAGAGTGAAATTCATTATCCGCTCAGAAACGAGCAATTGGATTATACGCGACAAATTTGAACCCATCCTGAAAAATAAGAGAACTGTCACTGTGAGTCAGGATTCCAAACCAGGAATTCTGACTGGGATTGACAAACCGTATTACGAGAGGTCCTATCCTGTAACAGCGGTTGTTTATGGAATCTATCCGATAAATGATAAACCGAGTATTAAAAAACTAAAACTAATGAAACTGTCACCGTTGAGTTCGTCAAGGATAAATTGTACAGCAGAACGAATAATAGCACATTTCACAAACGCGTTGCATGGAAACAAACTGACGGATCTAAGACATAAAAACATAAATGAATGGGGATTAACAGTGAAGGAGAGCGGAGCAGCAATTCAAGATATAACCAAATTAGAAAACATCATTAAGATTCCCAATAACCGTAATGACGATAACAGGAGAGGTATTACACAAATCAAAATATAAATCAAAAGGAGCTCCAATCAAAATTATTGACCATAACGAACACGCGTGTACACCTGCGGTAACAATATTTCCGTGGGATAGAACCATAAAATATTACACGGGAAATGTATTTAATTTTATTTAAGAGTTAAGTCAAAAATGCCCTGTGTCAGTGTGGTTACTTCACAGTTTTGAAGACAAAGAGGGTAAATTCGATCAATTTGTAAGACCCAATGGCGAATTATACCGTACTGAAGCCCTCCACAATGAGATGAAAAAGACTAGCTAGTGGTTTTTCAACGGATTATGATAAACAATTATTAACAAACTGTTTTACAATTCCGTCAGTTGCAGCTCATTTCACGAGAACGAGAAATCTATGGAAACCAACACACGCAGAATTTCTCTCAGATATCGAATCAAGCTGCATCAAGTACAACCATGGTGAATTATGGAATACAAAATACAACCCTAAAAGTAATATTTCGGTTGATATGGTTGTGTGTTATCCAGGGAGTTTTCTTGGGTATGGAGAGTGCTCTGAGTACTTTAAAAGATTTGGACATCCCACACATGAGATGACCCGTGTTGCGATTAATGGACCACTGCCCGATTTTGATTTAACCGGATTCGCTCGTGTGGTATCATTTGAACTGGCTAAAGGACTTCATCCTTGTTGTTATGTTTGGTTTGGTAGACACATCTCTGAAAAACACTGGATCCCAATAGTGTTATTACGGTATATGATTGATTCTAAAATGCTGATATCGCTGATTGTCAGTGAAGCGATTATATCATATCGAGCTCAGACTGAAGTCTGGTTACCACAACCCGATGGTCTAGATAGTATAATCAGCGAAAACAAAAAACAATTCCCCGATCTCGACGAAGAATATATCGTGAAATGGTCCAAAGAAATCTCTGAAGTTAGAAATAAACACGCAAGAGATTTCGGTAGAAGAATAATTGGTAAATTCACACAAGGTGGAAAATACGACCATAAACGATATTCTTCGTGGTTGATTATAGAGGATGCTGAATACGATTTTATAATCGCAGATGTAACATCTAGGGGTATATATGTCGATCGTAAAGACTCTTTCTTATCCGATGGAACCAAATTTGGTACAATTGTTACTTACACAGATGGAGAAAATCCTCAATACGTTCATCTAAGGTCGTATAATGCTGGCTTATGTTTATATTAATTTACTTTCGATGATAAATAGATTTCCTGACCCTACGGTTAGAGTAGCCACTGATTTATTTTATATAGACGTAAAATATAGCGAAGCAGTGGCTGAATTCACTAATTCAGACGAGAGTTGGGGATCATGGAGAATTAAAAAAGAAATACTGCGTGATTACTCTAAATCGGCAGATGTTACGATTGAAAACAATTACTTGAAAAATAATCAGATATCAGAACTATCTAATGCACCGTCGTGTTCAGATCCAATATGTAGATATAAAACCAGTTACTTAAACGGCTGTGGTGGGTCAGAGAAGACGACTCGTGCGATTGAATTATTTCGAGGGAAATCAAACATGACTGTGCTAACACCAACACACAGACTTGCAAGAGAGATGAAACAACGACGAATTAATGTTTACACTTATCACAGTTTCTTTCAATGGAAAGGTGTCGAATGGACTCCTGATCAAATGGGCAAGAAATTTATTCCTGAAATCATCATTTGGGATGAGATATGCACAGTGTCGTTAGATGTATTACAAAGGTTTCTCGAGTGGTTATTGCTAGCGAATACAAAAGTGATATTGTGTGGCGATCATGGTCAACCACCATCATTTGTCAGTTTGTCTCCTCATAATTGGATAAAGAATTTTGTAGACTATTATGAAGAAATTAGTACTGATCATAGAGCACTTGATGAACAATTACGCGAGTTCAAGAAACTAATCATATTACAACCAGATAGAATCCAATGTGAAATAGCGCGTGAAATAATTTCGGAAACCCCATTAAATGATTTTTGGGAAGCGTGGAGACCAAACGATTTGATAGTGGCAAGTAGAAAGATAGAGACACACTTCAGATGAAGTTATTTAACATGACTGCAGTTATCAAATCCATAAAGGTCAACCTGAAAGAATAAATAAAATCAAATAATATAATAGTTTATTAAAAACAGGATTTTTAAGGCATACAAATTGTAAATATCATTATCAAATATAGACTGCTGTTCAAATAACTTGAAGACTAATTTTAAAAAATTTAATCAGAAATGTATTCAAGACTTATCAAGCATACTAGTTAACAGTATAGTTGCAGAACTGAGAATAAAATATTACATACCTGAAAGAAACAATTAAGATAAAATATAGTTCTTACAAAAATGTAAATATATTTAAAAAACAGAACGCAGAAACTACTTGAAGTGTTCTCAATAACTAGATCAATAAAAAATAATTACC
Source organism: Unio pictorum (assembly GCA_030141615.1). Taxonomy (NCBI): domain Eukaryota; kingdom Metazoa; phylum Mollusca; class Bivalvia; order Unionida; family Unionidae; genus Unio; species Unio pictorum. The sequence continues at coordinate 9,305,793 of JARLTB010000011.1, read as the reverse complement.
TTTGGTTTGCATTTGTCATATGAATGATCATCAAAAGCATCATCATGTTTGGTTTCTGGCAATAGAAACAGAATAAATCGAGAGAGAGAGAGAGAGAGAGAGAGAGAGAGAGAGAGAGAGAGAGAGAGAGAATATTTTTTAAAAAGTTAAGGAAAGATACAGAAGAATTATGGTTGTCTATTGGACTATTCCATAATAATGTTTTTTTTTTATATGGTTTAACACCATTTGAAACAGATTACTATTTTCATATTCAGTTTCCATAGAAAATCCACTTTTGCTGTAGAAATCTTTTGTAAGATACTCTATAACCTAAATATGATGGCACTTCTGGTATGGTGGGTCAAAATCTGCAATGAAGTTGCAATAACAAATGTTTTATGGTATTAATATTTAAAAACCTCTAATATTGAGAAACATGTTAAGTGGCAATATACTGTAGAAATTAAATATCTGTGTGAGATATTGCAGTCAACTGGAAGAAATGAATAGTTTCAACTATCCTTACCCTATGACTCATTTTGGTTGACAGACTCCAATTCCATTATCTGTATTGTATGTCACTTGATGTTGATGTTGCTTTAATTAAAAACTTGTAGGAAATTTGTTGGAGAGTGTGGTCATGATTTGTTTAAAATATTACATTTTGATGTAGAGAGAATGTCATTCGCTAATGTTCTAAATTGTCCCAGCTCCAAAGACTGTGCAGTATTAATCTGAAAAATTATTTTCCCAATAAAAAATTCAGTAACATGTAAATGCAATCTATCAATCTAACGCCATTTTCCAGCACACAATAGGTTATACATGGAGGCCAGTATTATTGGTGGAGGAAGAACCCGGGAAAACCCACGGAAAGAACCACCCGACCCGCGAGAAGCTACTGGCAAGCTTTCTCACATAACTACATTAGCCGAATCTTAGACTCGAACCCACGCAGACAGAGGTGAGATGGCACTGATCCGTAACGGAGAGCGCTTTATACCACTGCTAAATATAGGCAAATATAGACTAAAAAAATTTAAACACAAAGAAGGATTTTAACAGCGATACAAAATACGTGTATGTTAAATTTGGAGTGAAAAGTACTGACCAATGAACCTTTTGAACCTTAAAAAGGCAATTACTCAAAAAAAAATTAAAAATATTGACAAGTCGACGTAGATGGAGAAAAGGTCGGTATTTTGCCGTTGACATTTCTCTTGTAGCTGCCTCGCAGTAAACACCATGTCGATGGTCCCACGTTATTTTTGGAATCCACACTGGCTTTCTGGCAGTACTCCCTGGTCAAGGTGCATAGTAGGGCGGTTCAGTAGGATTCTGGCGAGTATCTTTCCTGCATAGTATAGTAAGGATATACCCCGGTGGTTGTCACTGGCCTGGTGGTTCCATTTGAGCTGATACAGGTGGATTATGGACGTTTCTTTGAAATCCTGGTGGATCGTTTCTTGCTGCCACATCAACAAAAGAGTTGGCGGAGCCTTTCTATCAGGACTGTGCCCCCTTCATTGTAAAGTAAAGCTGGGATGGAGTCTGAGCCATGTGCTAATTCACTGGAGAGCAGACGTATCTCTTTATGTGTCTGCAGCAAGGTCAGAGGGTCATCCAGTGTTTCGTTGATGGGTAATTGGGGGAGACGACTGATGGTTTCATCATTGATGGATGAAGAGCGATCCAGGACGCTGTCAAAGTGCTCTGCCCATCGTTGAAAAATCTTCTCCTTGTTAGTAATTAGTGTGTTTACGTCTGGGCTGTGAAAGGGGAATGATCCAGAGGATGTAGGTCATACGCTGCTTTCAGGCATTGTAGAAATTCTTCATGTCCTGCTGGTCTTTGTAGCACTGGATCTCATTAGCTTTGTTGCTCAGCCAAATGTCTCGCATCTGACGTGCTTCAACTGTAAAGTTCAGCGTATGATGTTGTACGCATCTTACCTAGAGGTGGATTTGGGGTTGTTGAGGTAGGTTTGTAGGAGGTGGTATTTCTCATCCAGCAACTGCTTGATCTCATTGCAGTTCTCATCAAACCAGTCTTTATGGTTGAGGGTCCTAGGATTTTGAAGCTGTGCTATAGACCAACTCTATGAATGCCGCTCGGTCGGTCTCCACATTTTAATTATTGAGAGGAGTGGTTCTCAAACCTTCTTCCAGGGCATCACCGAGAGACTGGTTGTTCCTGTTGCATTTCAACTTGGTGATGATCAGTCGTGTATGAGCCTTCTTTTCCTGTGTGCGTCTTTTGGGCTGAATGCCGATGTTGAGCTTGGTGATGACGAGGCGGTGGTCTGTGCAGCAGCCAGCTGCGCACAAGACTTGGTCACACGCATATCCTGACTGTCCATCTTTCTGACAATGATGTAGTCGATGAGGTGCCAGTACTTAGAGCGAGAGTGCATTAATGACATCCAGTTACGGGTAGAGAGGTGGACAACTCTATTGCTGATCAGCAGTTCATGCTCCGGGCAAGTCTGGAGCTAAAGGAGACAGTTGCAGTTACAGTGACCCACACCATTCATTCCAAGCACTCCATCCCAGGAAACGTGATCACAGCCTACTCTTGCATTGAAATCGCCAAAAATGACGTTCCGTAAACAACGACGGAGTGATGATCTTTATAGAACGTGACCTTCACTTCATCTGGGCTGGACATGGTCGCATAATAGCAACTGATGATGGTAAGGTGATTTCTTCCAGACAAGCGAGGGAGTTTCATGGTCATGAGTCTGTTATACTCCCTTGGTATATCCAGCGAATTTGCCAATCAGCGCTGTCGTCTCTGCAAAGCAACACTAGCAACACGGCGATCTTCACTACCTCGGCGGCTTCAAAAAAAAAGTGAATCCGGAGGCCCTTTCACTGTCTTCGTCTTCACCTGCAAGCCGGGTGTCGCTTAAGGCAGCAATGTCCACGTTGTATCTGGCGAGTTCCTTTCCAATTAGAGCGATTCTCCTCTGGGGTCTTTCCGCATCGTCTCTGTACAGTAAGGTGCTTACATTCCACGCGCCAAGTGTGAGAAGAACAATCCTCATTCTTTTTTTAATTTTGACCGCTGCAGCAGGGTGCAGGTTAACCGTGGCATGATGGCAAGGGAATATTAGAGCAGGCAATGTTTAAGGCACTTTTTCTAGCCCCTTCCTCATGTCAGGCAGGTGAGCAGTGCATTCCTGACGAGGGTTGCTCAGTCGCTTAGGAGGCTGTCGGACTCCACTGCTGATCAGTGTCAGCGGTGAACGACCCTAATGGCATGAGCCACTGTGTGCCAGTTTGCGGCTACGGCAGCCAGGTATTCACATCTGCCGCTTCGCTTGCCTGTCGCCGCAGGACTTCAGTGGGTGATGAAATGGGATGGGTAGATGACAAGAATGACTTGCGAGGTGACTTTGTTTTAAGTGAAAAATGTTGCGCAGTTCGTCGACCTCACTCTCTCGTCCAAAACCATCTGAGTCCAGCACCACGACAACGTCGAGACGGCCGGAGACGAGTTGAGTGCAGTGGATGACCAGGACGTCCTACGTATTTCATCGAGCTCTTAGCGCTTCACTGCCCTTTGCTGAGAATCGCCTTTCTGCCCGTTGACAAGCTGATGGTTCCTCCGCACAGGCTGCCGTATCATATCTTCACATGCTAGGTTCACAAAACCTAACTCAGTGAGGGTTTAAGACCCGTCGGCTACCATCAGCCTGGTATAGCCAGCCAGTCGAGGCCGTCTTCCGGGATGTGGTCCCTATGCATGATACAGCTTCTTGGAGCCACAGGCAAGAGCTTAGTGCCAAGTTGTGACCAAAGGTGGGCAAACTACCCCCAAAGGAGTACGACTCCTTAGCCAGAATGAGGTGTTACCCCTTCCCAGGAGACACCATACAGGGGTAAGAGTGACCTAGTCACCAGAGGCACATTTTCAGTCATGTCTATAAAATTTTAAACAAAATCATAAAAGTCACAAAATATGATTTATTTTGTGAACATACTCACAAGATTACTTAAGCGTATATTTGGGAATTAACTGAGCTTAAAGAAGATATTAGCTGATACGGTTATGTAAGCCATACCAGCAAAGGTTCAATTTATAAATGGATGGGGTCATAAAAGCCATATAAGTAAATATTGAATGTATCAGTGGATGGGGTCATATAAGCGATACAAGGAAATATTGAATGTATGAGTGGATGGGCGATATAAGTCATGCAAGCTAATGTTCAGTGTCTAAATGGATGGGGTCATATAAGCCATACAGGTAAATATTGAATGTATGAGTGGATGCGGTTATAAACGCCATACAAGTAATTATTCAATGTATGAGTGGATGGGATATATAAATCATACAAGCAAATGTTCAATTTATGAGTGGATGGGGTCATATAAGCCATACAAGTAAATATTCAATGTATGAGTAGATGGGATATATAAATCATACAAGCAAATGTTCAATTTATAAGTGGATGGGGTCATATAAGCCATACAAGTAAATATTGAATGCTTGAGTGGATGGGATATATAAATCATACAAGCAAATGTTCAATGTACAAGTGGACGGGGTCATATAAGCCATACACGTAAATATTCAATGAATAAGCGGATGGAGTTATATACGCCATACAAGTAAATGTTCAATGCATACATAGATGGAGTTATGTAAGCTACACTAACTCACAAGTAATAACGGAAATATAACTTCAGAAAGTGTATATCAAATACCTATCTATACCAAACCAGTTTTCACGTTTCAAAGACTGCGATTAATATACAGAGTTCATTGTAATATCAACAAAAGATGATGTGAGAGACTTAGTCAAGATGCGGTAGGTGTTAGTACTTTGAGATATGTGCATTGCCCATACATTTACCTAAAATCTGTCGGTGTTGTCCAGTTTTTTTTCTAAACAAAATTAACTATTCTGCTATTATTTGAGATAAACTGTTCTTAAGATAATGTTATCTACATCATCTAATTTACAGCTCGTAATTACCGTCATTGTTTTGAGGAAAAATTGACCAAAAAGACATATACGGGTCTACAATAAAGTAATTAAATTTGATGACATTTCTTTGAGGTATGTATGTATGTATGTTTGTATGTATGTATGTATGTATGTATGTATGTATGTATGTATGTATGTATGTATGTATGTATGTATGTATGTATGTATGTATGTATGTATGTATGTACGTATGTATGTAAGGTGTGAAATATACGCACACTTTCTTAGCTCTGTAAATAATTTTGTGACAAAATTCAGTTTTTATTTTATTGCGATTTTACTTTCTATTGTTATGAACCTGTAGTCTTTAAATAAGTAAAAGAAAAGAAACTAAATCAACAACTTTTTTTTAGGTGTAGGGGGTTTGGATTTTTAACGTAGTTTAATAATGTCTGAGTCATATAGCAACGATGTCTGCGGTATGACATTTTTGAGTGATGTCTAGCGCACAGGGGCATCATGTCGCTGACAAGAGGCATCATGTCTCACTAAATCACATTTTCCTGACACCAGGTTGGCCAGTCCTAATACTAACCTCTTAATGCTGAACGATAAGCGAGACAGCTGCTAGTACCGTTTGTATAAATCTTTGGTATGACTCGGTTTCGAACCCGCGACCTCCCGCGTCTGAGGAAGACTTTCTAACTTCTAAGTCAACAGAGCGGTCCCACAAATTTTGTAAAATTCAACAATATTTAATTCCTCTATAATACAAAAAGAAAACTTAAAAAAGAACTTACAATATGGAAACTAAACTCAAAATAACCATAAAATTTCTATGACAAGTCCAAAATTATAGAGTATTCTGAATGATTTCGAGTGGTTTTCCGAATGAATTCCAATCTTGACTGTGCTGATTTACCAGTAGCCTCTAATTAAATGATGTGTCAATAGCTTCACAATGGTATACTCCAACATGACCTTTAATAAATTCACAATAATCTTTAAATATTGATTTAGCCCGCAATGTATTTAATAGCACTTTGTAATGCTCATGAATAATTTAAATAAATATATCCAAATTAAATCTCAATTCAACTAAAATTGATTCTTCCTATGACGGATGTTCAGTTAGGAATAAGTAATTAAAATATAATCTAATTTAATATTAAACCTAAAACACGTGTTGAGGACAAGGATGGTGGTCATCTTACAGGAAATTCCCATTAAACTGTAAATAATATTTTTTTATATAGAAATTTCCAGGGTCAAAACCAAGGCTGTATATATAACTCGTGACTAGTAAACATGTTATATATATATATATATATATATATATATATATATATATATATATATATATATATATATATATATATATAGATATATATATAGATATATATATAGATATAGATAGATAGATATATATATAGATATATATATATATATAGATATAGATATAGATATATAGATATAGATATATATAGATATAGATAGATACATATATACAGAGATATGTATAGAGATATATATAGATATATAGATATAGATATATAGATATACATACATATATATATACAGATATAGATATATATATATATATATATATATATATATGTATGTATATATATATATATATATATATATATATATATATATATATATATATATGTATATATATATATATATATATATATATATATATATATATATATATATATATATATATATATATATATATATGATCATGGACAAAAGCCAGCGCACAATACAATAAAATAAACATTAACCCATTTACGCTATGTTTGTAATTTTTACACATGTAATTCAAATTAGGATCCTGGAAGATATTAAGCAGGCATTTTCTATGCGGAAATATATTTCAATGTTGTTTTTATAAAACAATAAGTGCATTTATCTGCATAATTTAATGTCAAACTTTGCGCCCAGCGTGAAGCGTTAATGTATTCGCATGGGTAGACTTTGAGTGTGAAAGGGAAATAATTCATCACTTACTTTCGAATTATCCCGGTATTTGCTATTTCCCCTGTTGTGTTACTGTCACACGTTTTTCCGTTGAAGCACGATGACTTGGTTATTATGACAGGTCAGAGCGACCATAGATAGGTCATACACTGAGAGAATCTTTCTTGGCAAATATCTTTTTCTCATGCGTGTTCCTCGAGTTATATCTATCAACAAACTGTATTTGATTGCCTTAGTATTACACAGGGGTACTATAATCATTGTTAATGCGTATTGGTTGCTATAGTATTAATCAGGGGTAATTTGAGTATTATTAACGAGTATTTGATTATTATTACTCAGGGATAATATGAAAAGCGTTAATATGATTTGCAGTAACGTGTATGTAATTGCTTTAAGGGATAATTGAGAAGCGTTAATGTGATTAGTATTAACTAGTATTTGAATGCCATATTAATTGGAGATAATTTGAGAAGTGTTAATGTGATTAGTATTAACGAGTATTTCATTGCCTTGGTTTTACTTGTTAGTAATAAGTGCAGTATTAATGAGTATTTGATTACCTCTGCATTTCTCAGCGATAATATGAGTGGCAATAACAAGTATTTGAATGCAATAAGCTTGCTCACAGCTACTAGTTCGATAGTTATCAGGGTAAGACTGCTTTAATCTCAGATCAACCAATATCAACTCAGTCCTATTGGGCTCTTAAACATTTCTTACAAATTTTGCAATCATACACTCTCTTGCCTTAAACATTTCTTACAAATTTTACAATCATACTTGACTTAAACATTTCTTACAAATTTTACAATCATACTTCACTTAAACATTTCTTACAAATTTAACAATCATACTTGACTTAAACATTTATGACAAATTTTACAATCATACTTGACTTAAACATTTCTTACAAATTTTACAATCATACTTGACTTAAACATTTCTTACAAATTTTGCAATCATACACTCTCTTGACTTAAACATTTCTTACAAATTTTACAATCATACTTGACTTAAACATTTCTAACAAATTTTACAATCATACTTGACTTAAACATTTCTTACAAATTTTGCAATCATACACTCTCTTGCCTTAAACATTTCTTACAAATTTTACAATCATACTTGACTTAAACATTTCTTACAAATTTTACAATCATACTTCACTTAAACATTTCTTACAATTTTTACAATCGTACTTCACTTAAACATTTCTGACAAATTTTACAATCATACTTGACTTAAACATTTCTTACAATTTTTACAATCGTACTTCACTTAAACATTTCTGACAAATTTTACAATCATACTTGACTTAAACATTTCTTACAATTTTTACAATCGTACTTCACTTAAACATTTCTGACAAATTTTACAATCATACTTGACTTAAACATTTCTTACAAATTTTGCAATCATACACTCTCTTGCCTTAACCATTTCTTACAAATTTTACAATCATACTTCACTTAAACATTTCTGACAAATTTTACAATCATACTTGACTTAAACATTTCTGACAAATTTAACAATCATACACTCTCTTGACTAAAACATTTCCCCCAAAATTAGGTTTTTGGTTAGCTTGAAGACACACAGTGGGAAATATTACACTGAAACGAGTTTGTTTCTATTGTTTTTTATAGGTTATATTTTAGTTTTTCCATTGTGACGATAAAATTTGAGATTTATGAAGTTGAAGTTCTGGCATACTTTAAACTTTTTATATTACATTGCTTTTTAAAACGCCAAAAGCTATATCAACGTATGTCTTAGACATTTTCGTAGAGAATAGACGTGATAGTTATCTGAGACTGAAATTCGGATTGAGATTCGTTTTATATCCAAAATGTAGGGATCTTTTAGAAATTCAATCTTACCAAAAGAACTTAAAAATTCAATGGTGAATACACCAGAACCGAAACTGATGATAATCAGAATTGGTTTGTTGGCGAATCCCCTCGTAAACAAGTAACATTAGAAATTTGATATCATCAGTCTGATGTTAGATTATTTATCTGATTGTCACGGCTTAAGAGCTCTCAACCTCCAAACGGGCCTGCGAAAATCGGGTTCTATTTGGGTTCCACGGGTCCTTAATCTGTTAAATATCATCAATTTCTTACAATCTTCTTCGGAAATTCCACTCCATGTCGTGTTGACTTCGCGTCCCTTCCCGTATACCCACAACAAAAGATATGGCAATTTGTTCAGCTCTTGCTAAGCCTTCAGAGATCCACTGAATATCAATTCTAAGTGTACCTGTAAGTTTTAGCTTTGATCGGAGAGATTTGAAACTGATCAGTTTGTGACTGGCGGTGAGATGCCACTTAAATCAATCTTTGCAATTATTATATTGACAGATGCGTAGCTGCGAGGGGGGGGGGCAGATAGGAACAGATGTACCAAGGGAGCCAGACTAGTGGGGGCGCCAAAATGGGCTTTGAAATAGGTTGTATGTGGAGCAGCAGAGAGGGCGAATCCGACAACTTTATAGAAGCGTCTATTTGGCAAACTAAGGCTTCCTCCAAAATAAAAAAAAAAGTTTCCTTTGGAGACGCAAAGTCGTTGTCGCGTCCTTTCTGCTGCTATGGGGGTAAAAATATTTGATCAAGTCCGATAAGATATCGTGTTTTCGGATCTGATAAATTTATAGTTATAAATCCGTGCGGGATAGCCTGAGCACCACTAAAGAAATTTCGAAATTGATTAAAGTCCATGTCACCGTCACACCAATATTGATAAATATTTTGTAGTGTGTATTTTCCAGTTCCGTTAAACACACATACTAAATTGCAATTTTCTCTGATTACACTTGGAATCTGTGCGTATTTTTGAGTGACATATATCATCACGTCTGTGTTTTTATGTCGTCCTTGAGAAAATATTTTGGCAGGTTTTTTTTTTTGTCGTTCCAACATTACATCATCGTATACAACAAGATTATTAATACGTTTATCGAGGTCTTCCACGGATGGAGCATCGTCAATATCCGTGATATACTCAATGATATCCTCATCGATTTCCGTATTTGCTTTCTCGTTAAAATCCTTTAACACTTGATAACATCGCTGATCGTCTACGCTATGAGCAATCAAATACAACTTATCCCATTTCATCCATCTCGTTATTAAATTAAGTAGCAGTTGTGTCTTGCCACTTATAGATGGTCCGATTATAATCATGCGAATAGAATTCGGTAGCGCTGCATGATGTTTAACTGGTTCTCGTGTTTTAGTCGCCAAAAAAATCAATTACATTTATGTTATTATACATCAATTATGGATCTATATTGTGTGAAATGTAAGAAGTGTACTAGCACAAACGACTTGACGACGATTACAACTAAAAATAACAGATCAGCACTTGCTGGTAAGTGTGTAAAATGTGGTCCAAAAAATTTAGATTTGTTTCCCTTGATAAAATCAAGGATTTAAAAAAACGAGAGGGTGATATTGCAGCCAAGTTAGTAAAACTCCCAGGAACACCATGGGCAATATACCCAGGAGAAAAACACCTTTCAGGGTATAGTTATTGTGGACCCGGGACCAGACTCGATAGACTTGATGATCAAAACCAACCCCGACCCGGTGAAAACCCAATAAACTCTATTAATAAGGCGTGTCATGCTCATGATGTTGCTTATAAAAGCAGTAATCTGCAAAACAGACATATCGCAGATGTAAAATTAATTAATGCGTTGAATACTATCACTGATAAATCCTTCAAAGAAAAATTGGCTTCATGGTTGATAAAAATCGGCGATGAAAAATAAAGTGATGGTGGGTGCTGGTAATTAATAACATCATGGAATCTATTATTCTCCAAGAGGAAACTGGAGGGGAAAATCATCAATCAGTAAACTCGCTAGCGCTGCAAGGGTGTAAAATACTACAGCAGCGGATTGGTTATTCAAACAGGCGATATGGCAAATTTATCTACCACCGCTTAAACAAATTAACTTCTCGCATTTTGATGTCAGCGCACCTAATGAGGTTCATCAGGCTGATATATTATTTCTGCCGCATGATCGTGTTTACAAGTATGCACTAACCGTAGTTGATGTTGCGAGTCGATACAAACAAGCAGAACCTCTAAAGACAAAATCATCAACTGAAGTGGCTTCTGCGTTTGAAAGGATTTATCAAAGGGGTCCTCTGCATTGCCAAATCTATTACAAATTGATCCTGGCAAGGAATTTCAGGGTGCAGTGTTATCAACAATAAAGCATCATAATGTGGCCATCAGACGAGGATATACTTCACTACATCGCGATCAGGCAACTGTTGAACGATTTAATCGGACATTTGCTGAGCGGTTATTTGGATATCAATACGCGAAAGAATTCATCCAGGATAAACGATCTCGGGAATGGGTCAAGAGATTACCAGGCGTAATTACCGCGCTGAATAATGAGATTACTCGAACAATTAATATGAAACCTAACAACGCGAATAAAAACAGTATATACCAGTAAAACCACAAAATGATTCTTCAAAACAACCAATACTCGGCAATGTCACTGTTAGGTATTTATATGAACCAGGAGAGCTCGAAGGTGGCAAAAAAGAGCTACTGATCCTATTTGGAGTGTTATTGCACATAAAATATTTAGAATAACGAGATCTACGGGTAGACCGCCAGTTTATAGGTTGTATTCAACTGCTCCTCAGCGTGGATTTACTCGTGAACAACTACAAGTGATACCCGAGGATACTCAAATACCACCGCGTGGTCTTAACTAGCACCTCTGCGTTTGTTGCACTCAAGACAAGTCAGCATCACATTATCTCTGGTATGACTAATACTGTTATTTTTTCTGTCTATGGTAAATTGGCAGGGGTCTTTATCCGACCAACACCAACGCATTATACAATTGCAACTTGCGCAGTGATTATTCTGTTGTTGTTTCAGTGTGATTATAAATTCGGCATCAATATCAAATTTTCTGTTCTTTTTGTTGTCCTGTTGTTTAACCAGAGAGTTTTTTTCTGATTATATCATCGCTGACAATATCACTTATTGTAGTGTCATTACAATCTAAAACAAAGCTTCGAAGTTGATTTATTCTTCGTACTCTGGACTCTGCAAGATAAACTAAATTTGACCACTCGATGCGATTATCTATGATCCAAACAATTGTATCGGATATAGTCAACCCCTGCGAAGAATGTATCATCGCTGCTTATCCTAGCTTCCATGGGGATTTATCAGCACGCAATGCATCTTCGACGACATTGATATCAACCGACAAAATATCATTTAACACTAGAATCTGCTTCTCCGGAAAATCAACTTCGATATTTTGTCTTCGTGTATCCTTGGGTCTATAACACAATGGCACTGGAAATGTTGCAAATATTTCTTTGTGTGTGATAGATAACTTCATCTCAAGTGTGTTTGTTTCTACTTGCCACTATCAAATCATTTGGTCTCCACGCTTCCCAGAAATCGTTTAATGGGGTTTCCGACATGCTATTTCACACTGGATTCTATCCTGTTGTAATCTGATTAGTTTCGTGACTCGCGTAATTGTTCATCAAGCGCTCTATGATCGGTAATAATTTCTTCATAATAGTCTACAAAATTATTTAGCCAATCATGTGGAGACAAACCGACAAATGGTGGTTATTGACCATGATCGCCACACATTATCACTTTTGTATTCGCTAGCAATAACCACTCGAGAAACCATTATAATACATCTAACGACACTGTGCATATCTCATCCCAAATGATGATTTCAGGAAATCTTTCTCGCCCATTCGATCAGGAGTCCATTCGTCACCTTTCCATCGAAAGAAACTGTGATAAGTGTAAGCATTAACTCCTCGTTATTTCATCTCTTTTGCAAGTCTGTGTGTTGGTGTTAGCACAATCATGTTTGATTTCCCTCGAAATAATTCAATCGCAAGAGTTGTCTTCTCTGACCCACCACAGTCATTTAAGTAACTGGTTTTATATCTATATATTGGATCTGAACACGACGGTGCATTAGATAGTTCTGATATCTGATTATTTTTCAAGTAGTTGTTTTCAATTGTAACATCTGCTGATTTAGAGTAATCACGCAGTATTCCTTTTTAATTCTCCATGATCCCCAACTCTCGTCTGAATTAGTGAATTCAGCCACTACTTCTTTATGTTTTACGTCTATATAAAATGAATCAGTGGCGACTCTAACTGCGGTGTCAGGAAAACTATTTCTCATCGAAAGTAAATTAATAGAAGCATAAGCCAGCATAGACGACCTTAAGGAAGTATATTGAGGATTTTCTCCATCTGTATAAGTAACAATTGTACCTAATTTGGTTCCATTAGACAAGAAAGCGTCTTTACGATCGACGTATATACCCCTAAATGTTACATCTGCGATTATAAAATCATATTCAGCATCATCTATAATCACGAAGAATATCGTTTGTGGTCGTATTTTCCACCTTGTGTGAACTTACCAATTATTCTTCTACCGAAATCTTTTGTGTGTTTATTTCTAACTTCAAAGATTTTTTTTGACCATTTCACGATATATTCTTCGTCGAGATCGGGGAATTGTTTTTTGTTTTCGCTGATTATACTATGTAGACTATCGGGTTGTGGTAACCAGACTTCAGTTTCTTTTCGATATAATATAATTGAGTCACTGACAATCAGCGATATCAGCATTTTGGAATCAATCATATACCGTAATAACACTACTGGCATCCAGTCTTTTTCAGAGATGTGTCTACCAAACCAAACATAACAACAAGGATGAAGTCCTTTATCCAATTCAAATGATACCACACGAGCGAATCCGGTTAAATCAAAATCGTGCAATGGTCCATTAATGGCAACACGGGTCATCTCATGTGTGGGATGTCCAAATCTTTTGAAGTATTCAGAACACTCTCCATACCCAAGAAAACTCCCTTGATAACACGCAATCATATCAACCGAAATGATGTTTTCAGGGTCGTATTTTGTATTCCATAATCTACCATGGCCGTATTTAACGCAGCTTGATTCGATATCTGAGTGAAATCCTGCGTGTGTTGGTTTCCATAGATTTCTCTTTCTCGTGAAATGAGCTGCAACTGACGGAATTGTAAAACAGTTTGTTAGTAATTGTTCGTCGTAATCCGTTGAAAAACCACTAGCTAGTTTTTTTCGTCTCGTCATGGAGGGCTTCAGTACGGTATAATTCGCCATTGGGTCTTACAAATTGATCGAATTTACCTTCTTCGTTTTCAAAACTGTGAAGTAACCACACTGACACAGGATCGTTTTTACTTGACTGAGAAATAAAATCAAATAAATTTCCCATGTAATATTTTATAGTTCTATCCCTCGGAAATATTGTTACCGCAGGTGTCTACGCGTGTTCGTTATGGTTAATAATTTTGATTGGAGCTCCTTTTGATTTATATTTTGATTCGTTTAATATCTCTAATGTTATCGTCATTACGGTTATTGGGAATCTTAATGATGTTTCTAATTTGGTAATATCTTGAATTGTTGCTCCGCTCTCCTTCACTGTTAATCCCTATTCATATATTTTTTGCGTCTTAGATCCGTCAATTTGCTTCCACACAACGCATTTGTAAAATGTTCTATTATTCGTTCTGCTACACAATTTATTCTTGACGAATATTTCATGGGTTTTAATTTTTCAATACTCGGTTTATCATTTATCGGATAGATCCCATAAACAACCTCGGTTACAGGATAGGATCTCTCGTAATACGGTTTGTCAATTCCAGTGAGTATTCCTGGTTTAGAATCCTGATTCACAGTGACAGTTCTCTTATTTTTCAGGATGGGTTCAAATTTGTCGCGTATAATCTAATTGCCCATTTCTGAGCGGATAATGAATTTCACTCTAAAAAAATACTTTATCTTGTCAAGATGTGAGATTATCACTGCTGCTCTTTCGTCGTTCATGGTAGCATCAACACTACCATCAATTCGAAATGTTGACCAACAGTGAGATGCTCCATCGCGCTTGAATTCATTAAAACAATCACGGATTCTACCCAACATGCTTCTATCACTTATTAGACTCTTTGGTACATCAGTGGAGACTCTATCGAGATTGAATTCAACATTTTTCTAAGGTGTAAGTTTCGATAATCTCTCGAACTCCTCCATGTTATAATTAAAACAAGTGTTTAAATAAGGAATTTATTATATAATGAATCATTGCAATTGGCTTATGATAGGATCAGTAACAGCTTGTAACAAATCATGTAGAAATGAATTCTGTGGATATCATTTACAAAGCGTACGTCATGGAAGCTTAGGGCGCTTACCTTGCATACGATGTAGAGTAGGTGTGCGTGGTAAGTCGCAGTTATGTCTCAATTGTGGTGGTAAGCGATACAGAGAGCTAAAGTGCTACTAAAATAAACGAATCAATGACTCTGTCAATGACAAAATCATAAGACACCTCAAAACTACATTGATAGATTCTCAAGTAATAATTAAACCAATTAATTAATTAGACAAATAATATTATAGTATATAAATGAACCAAGAATACCAACAACATCCTGTGATCATCGATTATGAAGCATCTCATGACGGTATTGTCAGACACCGCAGGCTGAATTACCCAGTGGGTGTTGTGAATAATCAAGGATATTTGATGTTTGGCGCTGGAGGGAAAAGGTATCTTAATCACAGATTCGTCCACGAGGTGTTTAATGGATTTATCAAAGATTTTTTTGTGATTGATCACATAAATGGTTTATCGAATCTACGAGCTATAACACAAAGTGAAAACACTAAACGAGGAGGGACTGGAAAACACTCGAAAAATGCGAAACCTATAAAATCATTTAATACAGAAAATAACAAAGAAAGAGTATTTCAAACAATGAATGAAGCTGGAAAGTACTTCGATATTTGTAGATCCTCAGTACGATTTGTTGCAGAACAAATATATCGATCAGCGATTTCAAAACGAACCGGACATAGAATTCAATTTACATATGTCTAAATTCTGATTTGTACTATGTGTTATAACACCAATGGGAATAACTCGTGTGGGCTTGTATACTGTTATGAAAGAGAGGTAACCATTACGGATCTCAAAGGGAGAATAACTCGTGTGGGCTTGTTATATTTTTTGAAACAACGATAACTCCTTTGTTGTAGTCACGTATCTCAATGGGATCATAGTCGACTGACTGTTTTTTTGTGTTGGTTGACTAGAAAATTTATAATTTTGTCTACGATTTTTAACTACAGTAAAAAATCTACGATTTTTCATCATAGATTTCCATCTACAATTTCCATCTACGATTTTTCATCCACGATTTTTCATCTACGATTTTCCATCTACAACTCGTTAAATTCTTTACAACATACACATATATCGTATTCAGAATTATAGACTTGTAGATTACGAACACTAGTGTTTACAATACACAGATGGGATTTCGTCCTGGGGCCATCGTTCGAATCTCGTGGCTGGCATTATTGTCGACGGTACCTATCTGGAAGGTTTTTCTATATAATTGGTGGTGCCAGCCCAAAGGTACTTCGTGTACACCTCCCGTCACGTAAAATACGTGACGGTGTAATTTTACACCCCAGGGAAATTAAATTCTAGGGGGGAGGTGTACAACAACAATGGCGCCCCCAAAATAAACAGTAGCATGGATGTAAAAAGCTCTATGTCACACTAGGGTAACTCCACAGGATGGTTCAGAATGAACTATCGGCTATAAGCAATGGTCATAGGGTCAAGAGGAAGAGAGAAATCTCAAAGAGAAAAAAATCTCAAAGAAAAAGAACCCTATGAAAGACACAAAGGTCAATAATGGACCCAGTGAATGATAACCGCTCATCATAGCTATTGTCTATTTTGTTTTGAAATATATATTAAATATATAATATTTCATATATGAATTTCGAAAATATAAATGTCATTATTAAATTTCAAATTTGAAAAATCAAGGAATTCAATTGTCAGATAAATTAGATTGTAATCAGATTTTTCTGAATTTCAAGATATTGCTCGGAATAATAGATATGTGTTATCGAAATCCTATTCTTTTATAAAGAGAATTCAACACGCTATTTATGACTCCCTTGCATTCTGTAACGACATCAATAAGTTCAAATTATTCACTGCTGTCGAAAAGGTCAGAAGTGAATTGGGGAAGCAACTCTCAAATCAAACGCACAATTAACTCAAAAATCAAAACAGTAAAAGAGATTATTCGCCAAAATCAAAATCCTCCTCCCTTGATTGTCTCAACAGTTGACACTCTAAACACACCATACATACATGAGTAATACAGGTATGCGCTTATCTACCTAGAACGAATTTGTATAGACAGATAAAATAGTGTTCGGTGATTTATCACTACACGGAAGTATAACACAGAGTGTGAAATTCAAAAGAATTTTAGGGGTGAGATTTTCACTTACAATTTAAATAGTACATTAATTTATAATGGTAAATGAAGCATTAACGACTAAATTAGCATGGCAACGATTAGCTTCGATTAGGAAATTTATTTCAGTTCGTGATTCCGTTCGAAATAAGCTCCAAATGAGACAAGAATTTCAAAGTGATTTTACAACGGAAACTGAACAATTATTTAAACCAATAACCACTGCAACGGGAAAAGTCGTATCAACCACTGAAAAAGTCATATGGGGAGATATTCCTGAGGAACAACGAGAGAAAAAACCCAGTCCTTCTTCCCATACTTGAAAAAATACCAATGGAACTGAACAAACACATAAGTTTTTAAAAACACTTCCTGGTGATATAATAGCTACTGCACGACTTCAGGAACAACAAGGTGATATTTATATTATCCCCACCACCACCACCTGAAATTGCTGATGACCCCCCTGAACAAGAACAAGAGGATGATATTATTGAAGAAAAAGAAGAAGAAGAAGAAGAAGAAGAAGAAGAAGAAGAAGAAGAAGAAGAAGAAGAAGGAGAAGAAGAAGAAGAAGAAGAAGAAGAAGAAGGAGGAGAAGAAGAAGATGATGAGGAGAAGAAGGAGACGAAGAAGAAGAAGGTGATATTGTTAGTGGACGAGTTGCATTCAATGATAAATTCCTTCCGGGTAAATTAGATGAAATAAGAGATATTAGATTCAATTTTAATAAAGAAATAGCCGAATTTGTCATCAGGAGTTTTTATCAGAGAAGAAAGTATATCCACGATGATTATAATCTCCCTGATGAAAAATCATGGATCAATGGATTATATCGTGTGCTTACAGGTGTATCCAGAGTAGAGAAAAAGGATAAAACATATATAGAATTTATGGAAGAAATAGAAAAAGCTAAATCATCTACATAGAAGCAATCAGATCCTGGATTTCTTAGATTACCAGAACAGTCAAAACTTTTTGATATACAAAACCCCTCTTTGCGGGGTGCAACTGGTATCACTAAAAAGCAAATGAAAGGGATTTTCTCAGAGTGGAACTCCAAGGGGGGTATCAGGTAGTGGTCTAGTTCAGTGTCCTAGTAATATTCTCGGAGATATATCACGATTTGAAATTCTCGTAGAAGGGAAACGAGCCGGAAATAACTCACCGGAAGTAAATAGTGAGGCAACTGATATCTGCAGACGACTATTTGAGGGTGGAATCATGGATATTGATGTATATCGAGAGTTTATTGATGAGCTAGCAGACGGTTACCATAGTGATTAAATCAACACATTAGATAAATAGCATTTAAATAAGATGATCATACACTACAACCACAACAAGCCAACCATGGTCTATGTAGTAAACTCACGATTGCCAGTTTATAGAGCGTACTATGGAGATGGTCTCGGCAATACCATTGAAGGGTTATTTGCAAGAATGGCTCCAAAAATAGCACCAATCGCAAAACAGTTATCAATGAAAGCTATTGATGTTATTTGTGATAAGGGTATTAGCGCTGTTGGTGATATTGCCGGGAGGGCATTTTCCGCGGCTAAAGAAAAACTAGTAGCGTAAGTTCGGCGGCGAAGGAAACCACCAATGACAAAGTCACTAGAGAAACTACCATCTACGGAAATTATGTCTGCAAGTATTAGCAAAATAATAAACAATGCGGTGGAGCAGAATATAGAATCACGGATAAATGATGGATATGACACTTAGGGAAATATTACTGCAAATATGAGAGCGGGAAGTGGTTTGAAATCGCGAGCGAGATCACGATTTAGATCAAGAAATATACAATAATATGTTCAAATCGGCTCCTGATACAGCGTTTGATATGGACGCCCCAGTACCCAAGAACCCGTCCGGTTGTAGGTGGTGTTGTCACTATCCCGAGTTACAGAGCAGTTGCTGTCATTCTCAGGACAAATCAATGGTACTCGAAGGTGTTGGTGGACGAATGAAAATAGTTGATGCACCAGTGGAAAATATGTAATACAACAATTATATCAATCTGTTATTAAATAAAATGTCATATAGTCATGTTAGTGTTACGTTAACTCCTGGTCAAATTAAAATATTGCAATCGGAATCAGCTAAAAAATGTGCAACCAAAATATCGCTGAAACACAATCAGATGTCTGGCGGTCAGAATAAACTATCATTGACAACTCGTCAGATAAAACACTTCAATGATACTATCAAAGATAAAATAAGGTATTCAGGTCACTCTCTCTGCGGCCGCGATCAAAGACATGATAAAATCAGGTGGTATATTCCCACTTCTCGCTGCGATTCCAGCATTAATTGCGGAAGCGGCCCCAGCGGTAGCTAAAGCCGCCGCGCTAGGAACCGTTGGTACAGCGGCAGGGATGGCACTAAAGAAAGCTACCGGACAGGGATACCAAAAAAAGAAACGATCAGGAAAGGGTCTAAGATTACCAGGAACTCCGTATTCATGGTACAGCGGAAAGGGCTTGAGACTAGGAACAGTTTACTAACAATAGTTCCCATGTCAAATTTTGATTTACTCCATGCTGCTAAAAAACTAGCGATACAAAACTTTAAAAAAAAATTCCTATCTGGTATTCCACGCTACCAACACAGAAAATGAATGACCCACCAATATGCGGCACAGAAGTATTGAATGTCCTCAACGCTATTTCATCATCGGGAAGACAACCCCATAAAACCGTACACGAATGTACGAGTAATCGCTTTTAAGAGAGATCTTAGAGTATAATGATTGATATTTGGGGGAGATCTTTATCAAGCCTGAAAAACCCACCAGATGCCACCTCACGCCACAAAATAGAACACAAATTTCAGTGAGTGAACTTCCATTATACATTTATATTTGTAGTCAAAGTTCTACTTTTCTAATTGCTGGTTAACTATTAATATATTTTTTAAGACCGTTTTGGATTATCGAATCTGTAGTTTTGATTACAGAAAGTGACCCATGCCTTTCTAAAATAAATACATAATTAAGAAAATTAAAGTAACTGTAGAGTTTATATGTATGCACGTCGTTAATTGCTGCTTAACGACTTCTGCATTGGAATATACTGACCACCGAGCGATTGTGAGTAAAGTTTTCGGCAGTAGTTCACAGGGCGTTCCTGCATTTGATGTTACTCACAAACTATTTCGTAGAAACATTGCTCAGCTAGTTTCACAGTCGCTAGCGTTCAAGCACAGTATGGCTGCTGGGGAAGGTGAAGTGTTGCCATAGCGTAGCAGATACAAAAACGATAAGATCTTATCAAATCGGTAGCAATTATCAAAATATTTTACAAACCTGCCTCTGATCTGTACAGCAAAATTGATTTGCTGGAGTAATTGGTTTGGTTTCCTATTATTTATCATAGAATTATTAATTATAGTATGAGAAGCAAATCTCTTGATATTTACATTTCCGAAATCTGTATGATTGATACTTTACAAGACAACTGTGTAGTGTGTAGATACATTGAGGATCTTAAATGAGTGTTCGTTGAATGCGAGATACGTGTAACGAGTAAATAATACATGCCAGGACTTGTTTGAAGCTAGATAACTAGAGAAAGGTTGAATGAATCAAAGAGTTCATAAACTTGATGTCATATAAACAGCGTATGTGATTGTGGCATACCATAGTCTTTAGGACACATTATTAATTTTTTGTTGTTGTTATGTGGCGTTGCTAGGTGTTATCTTACAGAGAGAGAGAGAGAGAGAGAGAGAGAGAGAGAGAGAGAGAGAGAGAGAGAGAGAGAGAGAGAGAGAGGAACGATCTATCTCGTTATAATAGCATCGACCAAAAGATGATACCGGTAAAAGTCAGAATAGAAGTGCTTGGACCAGTATTGTCGTATCTTTAGCATTAAACACGTCAACAAATAGGCGACAGGTTACTTAAAATACCTCACTTCGTTAAGGGTCAATGTCTTTGCTTGCTGGAAATATGGACTGTTGATAACATTCATTGTAATCCCCAAGTGGGCATTGACATAGGTCACTTAATTGGCATTTATCCGAACAATTGTCGCGTGCTTATAGTTACAATCAAATTTCCCAAGTTGCCATCTGATTCGATCCCATTCCTGACACCATTTGGACCGATACACTTGTTCTGGACAAGTGAATTCATAAACGGAAATCATAACCAAATAATCTGGAAATTTTCTCACTTTAGTGAAGGGTTCTAAAATTGAAATCCTTTGACCACATCGTCCATTGTTTGCAGTAGTCTACACTGTAGACCGTGCTATTTCACCCACTTACAACACTCTTAATGATACTCTTTGTTTATTCTGTTTTTGTGTTAATTAATATTCATCCTTTTCTAGATTTAAAGTGAAAAAATATTGCAATTTTGCTGTGTATATATATATTTGCTGAATATATTATCAAGATAGGTAAATGATAGGTCTACAGAATGCTGTCTCGTATAAATCAGTTTATTTATGTGTTTCTAATCATCAACCAGCTGTTGTCATTCAAAAACGCTTGTTATTTCTTATGAACGCAGAATTTAGAAGTGTTGTGTTACCAAAGCATGGTCACTGTGAAAGAAGAGGAAACGACCGGAAGTACTATATTGATGTGTGTTTTCTTCTGAAACACGCACAGACCGCTTCCACCAGCATCCAAGCACTTAACACTGATCTTATTATCAGGGTCTGCTTTTGGTTTGTTAAAATATAGAAGCATCATCATTAAACGATGAAGCTAAACTTTAAGACCATATGAAACGAAGAAAACTATTTGTTAATGACATTTCATCTTGTCGATTTATTGTGAATAAATATGGAATTTCAGTTTTAAGCATGTTCACTGAATATAGTTATGTATTATTATACTTCATGTCGTTTAATCTTGTTTCAAACCACCTTGCCCTGATAGCATAAAACTTATAAATAATGCTTGTATAAGAAATAAAAGAAGCATAACATAATGATATCATCTGGTAGATGATAAAAAAGCATATTAAATTATCTGACTTACAAGAAATTCCGCTTTCATTTTGAATTGTAAAACTAAAGCGTTATTACTTACGAGCATCATTAATTTATAGTTGAGAGCGCCTTCTATTGAAACACGCATCCAAGTCCTTAAAACGGATCTAAATTGGCATGAATAGCTTTCGTTGATAAAAATACAGAAAATTCAGTTGAAACTACTGATTTAAGAAACGGTATTTCATGATTCTGGATCATCACATCACATTCTAATTCTTCAAGTGTGTAGCATTTACATTTATTTGTTTCTTCTCTTCCATTGTAAATTTGTCTTATAGCACCATACTTAACACTATTTACACAGAGATTTTCTTTAACGGCTATTGGAAATAAATCGTCGCTAAAACTTGTGCTTCTTTGGTATGGAAATAATGAATTTAATAGAGAGTTCAATTCAAGTTATGATAAGCGTCATGACCATACGATAAGTCTGACTCTTAATACCATATACCAAATTAGTACATATGCACCGCCAACGGTTCATTTGTGTAGCAAAACAAACTGTAAACTAGAGGAATTGTGGGAAATGTGCTTATATATACCCCCGCCTCTCCCGCATCCCACGCCATACATGTGATTGAGGTGAGCCTATAGTTTGAAAACAAACGCATTGCTCGTCTGAAAAAGAATCAGTGATATGACTTGTTAGCGTGCATTTCTTCTGGTGATGACCATAATATTTACCAAATTTCACAGCAGTCTACTAAAAACCGGAAGAGTAGTTTGATTCCCAAAATTATGTTCAACACAGAGTCCAACAAAGTTAGAAAGTGTAACAACTCTTTACCAAATCGCGGGAACAATTTGTCCCTACGTGCATCTTTAAATGATGACCCCACTAGTTCCCAACAATCCATTAAAATGAAAGACAAAGTCACTGAACTAACCTGTCATGTGCAGTTTTAAGCGACATAAACGAAGGGCAATAACTCCAACAAAATGTTGGAAAACAAAGAGATATGTTGTTATCCACATTTCAAGAGATGAATTACAGCATTTGCAACTACTGCCAAACGAAAGGAATGAAGGAAGTACGGACACAAGTATTATTATATACATCTACCTCTGAAGATGCGAATATAATAATATACGAGAACGCAATTAAACCTTTGAAGATAGGTCTAAAAGACCCACCTAAAATAGAATTATCGTAAGGTATTTTATGTTTGAGATACCTATGTTGAGCCCGCAAATATTAATCTGAATGAAATGCCTCCCTACAGAATACTTATGTATTAAATATGTGTCCAACATGAGTCAAACACTTCCTATGTCCGTTGTTTTTTAAGCTTAAAATATTTTAGTCATTTAAAAGTCAATTTTAAATGCAATATAGGCTGTAGAAACAATTGGCGTAAGTTGGACAACTCTTGACATCCAAAGTAAAGATGCTACAATTATTAATTTTATCATTTAGAAACCTTGAACATGAACGTAATTGTGTTTTAAAAATCTAAATTCTTTCTTTGTTTTGGACACTGACTTAAACACACATAATTTATACGTTTGTATTCGAATATTCAGATCAGCTTGTTCAACCTATGTTAAAGCATGGATATTAACACTTTAAAATGTTTATGTATGCTGAAATAGCACAGATGTATGTGCCTCTAAATAACAAATTCGTGTTAATACAATCCAAGTTTTTAAACGATAGGTCCCTTTCCTATTTACAGCCAAAGATAGCTGTGTACGCCATCGTTGTACTGATAATTATATTTGCACATGTTTATGTCTTTTCTACTACACCAGCCCATTAATCCTCTAATAATAATAATCATTCAATTCAATGCACACAGATATGTTAGAATAAATATAATACGAAACGTATTGAAGGCCGTAATCTTTAATTAAGTATTTCCTAAGTGCGTGCGCAACAAACATATTTTTCATTCAAAATGTGAAAATCTATTTTTATATCTGAAAAATACATTCCATTAGCACATTGTTGTATGAGAAAACATAACTCAGAATTTGCACTTTATGAATGATAATATTTATTTAACAAAGAGTAAATTCCCACAAAAAACAAGTAGAAAAAGATCAAACTATTAATTTGGGCAATTTGTCTGATCATAAAATTAGATGATTTTATTCCAAATTTCTCCAGAACATCAAACAGCTTGTCCTTGTCCTTGGTCGCCAAATCATGCGTCCTTGACAAAATCCAGGCAAATTCGAATTTTTCCAATCCCAAGAAGTCCTTGCAGGAATATACAAGGGTGTAATTCTCATAATCAGTGTCTAGAATCCAATAGTATGGAGCAACTTGAGAAAAACATAAGGTAGATATTTTATTAGATAAATAAGTCAGCAATGAATTCAAAGCACATGAGCTTGTCACCTATTCAGTACTATAATAAAGACTCTCTCTCTCTCTCTCTCTCTCTCTCTCTCTCTCTCTCTCTCTCTCTCTCTCTCTTATTTTTATAATGCAAAGACACGTACATGTTTACACACATGGATGTAGAGATTGTAGTCGTATTCCGTTTGGGCTGCATGTCAACCGTAACACTCTAAAATATAGTTTTAATATATAGTAGTAGTGGTAGTAGTAGTAGTTATTTTCATAGATTGTAATGTACTTAAATTCTGCAATATATTATAATTTTTAAGGTATTTTTTTTAGCTATCTTTCTTTCAAGTCAAAAGCAGTGTAACTATTTCAATCTGCATCGTAACGATCACAACGAGCCTCTGAATAAATTCAATACTATAATGCACTGAAATTTGCCCAGTATTTGTTCTTGGTACGTAATTATACTCTCTCTCTCTCTCTCTCTCTCTCTCTCTCTCTCTCTCTCTCTCTCTCTCTCTCTCTCTCCACACACATGGATGTAAAGATTGTAGTCTTATTCCGTTTAGTCTGTAGGTCAGCCGTAACGATCTTAAAAATAGTTTTAATATGTAGTAGTAGTGGTAGTATTAGTTATTTTCATAGATCTAAATATTCTTAAATTACGCAATAGAATTTGGAAGGTATGTTTTAAGCTTCCTTTCTTCCTAGTCATAAGCAGTGTAATTATTTGAATCTGCATCGTAACGATCACACTAAGCACTGGATAAATTTGCTATTCAATTTCCTGGGAGAATTTTCCACTGTGAAATCCACATGGTGCAATTATTCGTGTCACTATTATCCTTCTGAAAGTTGTGAAGAGATTGCTACAATAGTGTGTACAGTAGCCCAAATAATACAGCTTACATATATCATATCAACGTAGTTTTAAACATATCGTTGAACAGCTTTGCATATACCCTATATATGTATAGGTTTACACATACTATATTTATGAACAGTTTTTGCATATATATATATATATATATATATATATATATATATATATATATATATATATATATATATATATATATATAATTTGTACAGCTTTGCACAAACCATATATATGCATAGTTATGCACATACCATATTTATGTACAGTTTTACATATACCATATAATTGTACAGGTTTAAATATATCATTGCTTTATTACATCTTTACCTACACCATATCTATTTGCAGGTTTACATATATCTATATACAGCCTTACCTAATCCACATTTATGTACACTTTTACATATACCGTATATATGTATAGTTTTACCTACATCATATATATATATATATATATATATATATATATATATATATATATATATATATATCGGGCTCTGTGGATAATTTCCAAATAAATGTTAATTGGAGATGTTCATTACGTTTCGTAAAATCCAAGACCTGAGACGATGAAAAGGTAGACACAATGCGATTTGGTGTGGATTTGGGTGTTTTGTAAGACTCCACATTCTGGCACTTTCCTACTGCTCAGTACCAATTGAACGGATATAGTTCCATCATATTTATTGTTACTGGATATACTGAATTCATCAAATCAAAACAAGATTTATCCGGCATGGTATCGCACTGGTGATCAAAGTGGTTAGACCGTCCGCTTCGAATGTTGGAGGCTTCAGGTTCTAAATCGAACAATGACATATAAAAATGGACTAGCTTAACGTTCAACATTAAGAAGTTACTAAACTTACTATTAGTATGGATCAGCTTGTTGTCATGTTAATATGACCATGTGGGGCATGAAACAAAATGTCTGTGGCATGACGGCCCCATGCTAGACAACATGAGCATCACCATTTCTGTTACAAGCAAATCTTCACACCACAAACTTAAGTTAAACCAATCATTACAGAAATTATCCTCTCGTGTTATTACAGAAACTGAAGAATAAGACTAACATAAACATTTCTGAAAGCTTCTTATGGCTATTATGATTGTGCCAATCGATTTAACATTTTCGACAGGAAATGGCCAAAATATCAGTAAGGACCCAGACCCAATGCTATAAATGGCTGAGGTTTTGTGTACCTGGAAGAAGGAGCAATGTACTGTATCATCTGTGTCACGAAACTCCACCGGTGGCACCATAAAGATTCAGCCCTTAAAGAACTCCCTCGGTAGTATTTGCTCGTGCAAGAAAACAGTAGTCTAACAATCCTAGGTAATGTTATTTGTTATTGAACAATAACTGCAGGAGGCAACACTATTTATTAACTATAAGACATCAGTACAGTTGTGTAAAGAAGAAGAAACTGCCCTGAGAGTATTTTTCTCATAGAACGTAAATCTTATTGTAGTGTCTATCACTTCCAGGCCAGTGTGGAATAACTGATTATTTTTACTGTCGAGAACAGTCTAGTGATATTATACAACTAATTATATTAAGGCTAACACTACATCTCCCACTGTGCAGGTCAACATTAAAAACGAAATGTAATCTGATGAACGCACGGACCCGTGACATATCCATGTTGCTTGATCGATACTGAGTTGCTTTTGACCAATTCCGATAAAGGATAAGGGATGGAAACATTCACACCAATTAGCACTGATACTGTTGTAGGCATGGGAATACAAACTGCCATGTAAGAACGAGGTGTAGATGCCTCGGATATAACATTACTTGAAGAAATATGATCTTTGATCCAAACCTTATTTGTTTTTGTTAATATTTCGGGCACGATTTTGATGATCATAACTTCTCTTTTGAGTTTGCTTCTGATAGTTTTCAGATTTCTTCATTTTTTTAAAATTTAAAATCTGGACATATTGACTGTAAGTTTTCTAGTGCCATTGGCAAAGTAGTTGTAATGTTCTTCCCATCATTATTTCGGCAGAGCTTTATCCATCCGGTAATGGTTTTGCACGATATGTTAAAAGAACTATTTATTGACAGTCTCCCTTTTTCAGCATTGCTTTAATTGTTTGAGCAGCTCTTTCGGCAAGGCCATTACCCTCTGGATCTTTCGGTTATGTGTAATATGCCTGCATCCATAATATTTTGCAAATTCTTTGAGTATTGCAGACCATTTTTGGAAATGAATACTTCTGGTTTACCGTGTCGCGCAAAGATTGATTTGAAATGATTGACGATTTCTTTTGAACGTTGTGCATTGCAGTTTTGCTGGAAAATAACCAAGCACCAAGAGATATGTTTGACCACTCAGTTCAAACAAATCTGATGCGACTCTTTGCCAAGGTCACCTTGGAAATCCATTTGGTATCATTGGTTCACCTTTATCTCTTACATTTTCGATGCTGTTTTGGCAAGATTTTACCAATTATTCTAGCTGAGTACTTTCGCCGGATTTATCTTGCCTCGGTGAAGATCACGAATTCAATCTAGCATTTCTGTTTAAATTGATTTTAGTACGATCAAGTGTACAGCTTTCATTAAGAGGCCATTTTGCACTGTAAATGCGCCTCTCTCTGACCAGTGCGATTCAGGTTTTACATCGACCAAGTGTATACCTTTCATTAATAGGTCATTTGCACTGTAAATTCGGCCATATCTGACCAGTACGATTCAAGGTTTACATCGATAACCGCTGTTCATCCCTCTTTAAAGAATTGTATAATATGTTTACGAATCGAATCATTTCGATATTCATACTTGATTTGTTCAAGTAAATTATTTGATGCGGGCAAATTACTCACCGCGAAGTTAACATAGGCCTGAAGTTCTCTGCATGACTTAGAGTGATAACTTAAAGGCGCCCTGAATAGAAAGAACATCGACAATTATTAGATTTTTGCCGGCAATATGAATTACAGAAAAGTTGAATCTAAATGGTTGAATTATAGTGGGTTCATTTCCCAAGATTTGTGTTCTTATTAGCGGTACTGATGTCATACGGTCAGTTTCAAGTTCGAATTGTGAATCAACGAAATAGTTGTTGAAGCGTTCTCATGCCCAAATGATTCGTTAAGAGCCGGGCGTCCTATTTGAGTTATAACGTACCTCGCGATGCGAACGCCACAGGTCTCAGAGAGATACCGTGTTTCTGCTTAACACTGCATCTAGTCCAAATAAGATTCATTTACAGGTACAACTCTTTCTCTTTTTGTATTATAATGTAACAAAGTTGGTGACGATGACATTTCTTGCTTGATATCCGTAAAAATTTGTTTTTTATATGGACCCCACGTCCAGAAGTTTTTAACATTAAAAAGCTCATGTATAGTTTTAATTTTTTCCCGCCAAATTGTGAAAATTTGCTAAGTTGAATTTCCGAACCGAGAAATCGATGTATATCGGAATGGAAGGCAATTTGTTTTAAAAAAAAACTTACCAAAGAGAGTAATGAAATCTGTAAGACGGTTTGAACGTCAACATAGGTTTATGTGCCAAAAGCATGTGGGTGAATAAAGTTTGGTGAAAAGTTTGTACCTTCTACCTTAGCTAGGCTCTCTTCAACTGATTGTTGCGGGTCATTCTTTGTTTTAACTGGTTTATGAGTTTTGTTATATTCACGCAAATTATTACTATACTTATTACTATACTTATTACTATACCGTTTGATTTTGTTGTTGAAATTGCTTTTGGCACGACAAATATTCCTGCACACCACTTTGTGGGCTCGTCTACCTTTAAAATTACACCTATTTTTTCCTTTCTATTCAAAATCCTTTGGAAATTATTAGTTAAAGGGAAATGGATCTTTCTTGGGGTAGAAAAGGAATAAGGTTCCAGCATTTTTAACGAAATTTATCTAATAGGTCATTGTATTATCTCTAGGTCTTGAAACGAACTTTGAGCTTCTCGCGAGAACCTCTAGTGTTATTGAGTTTTCGTGAATTTTGCTTTCATTCTTATCTGAGTCATTTGCGTAGAATATATTTACTTGTATCGTTGGGTTGCCCAAGAGTGAATGATTCTATCCGTTTACAATACAGTACAAAAATCTTGTGTACTGAATGCATTTCTCCGGTTCCATTACACGTGTATGCTTTCATAGCGCTTTAAGTTCAGAGTTTCCAGGACAGTACAATTTGCAATCAGATTTTGATACTTTTTGGCCTCTGATTCGTCTCAGGACCTTCAGTCATGTCAGTTCCAGTATTAGTTTTGAATAATATTAAAGCCTTGTTCAATCTGACACGTGTTATCCACGGCACTTCCTTCTTTGTCTCATAGTCTTGAGACTGTTACTTTCTTACGATCTCGTTTTGACTAAAAATCTTAGTATATTTTGATTTGCATATAACTGCAGTTTTTCCGATATTTTTTTAAAACATTTTTTTATTATCTTGGAGTCCAACTACAAGTCAATCTCAGAGCAGGTATCTGCTAACGATTGAAGAACTGTAACAAAAATATCCACTGTTTCTCCCTCTTCCTGTTTTCAATGATTAAATTTTTCCTTTAAAAAATTACATTCCTCTTGCGAATAAAATATCTCATTGATCTATCTGTCAGGGACTTCCACTTCTTTTGATTTTTCCCTGTCGGGTTGAACGAAGACTAAACGTCATCAGCTCAATTCATATGGAGATAATCAAGGTTTTACATGGATGTCGTTCTCCTTTTTCACAAAGTTCAGCTGATGAATAAAGCATTTTAAGTGCTGATATCACTTTCCCTAGGTTTCAGATCTCGAAATGTCAAATTTGTGCGGATCTTAGATTGAAAAAAAGCCAAATTCAACTTTGATAATTTCAGTATTGTGTTTTTCAGGCTTTCACCATGTAATATTGCTTGTCATTGCAGAATAACTTCAGTAGGTAAACTTTCCATTTTTTAATTACCAGACATCAGTACAGATGTGAAAAAAGACAAGACTGCCCTGAGAGCTAAACCTTTAACTAGATATGTATATAAGTTATCTTTCTACTGTATATTGTTATATTTACTGACAGTACAACCCCTCACACAACCGCACAGCCTCGCACTCAAACAATTAAATACACAAAATGAAAAAAGATAATAAAAGAAGAAAAGAAAAAAAAATAGAGCAATTATACACAAGATAAAACTAAGGGTCTGTCAAATCCTGATTTAATTCAGATCGGTATCAAATGTCTGTACCTGTGAAACGTTTAGATTTTGTTCTAATAAAGAAAATGATATCGTAACGAAAATGGCAAAGTTATCTGTGTTGAAAGTTAATTTGCCAATCTTTGACCTTTATCTTCATAGATGAAGTGATGTATAGATTTTTACTATAAATTTCCAGTGTTTCGATCTGTAAACCCGAAGATGAAACTTGAATCATAATTGTTTTCCAAACGTAATAATTAATTAAATCGAGTTAATCCATTCAAAATAATTTATCAAATTTCACCGTCAGTTAAATACTTTGTTTGATCATAGCGCCCTTAGTTAATTTAATTGGTAGCAGTAATAGTGACACGATCGCACCATAAAGTTGCGGTATGACTTTAAATACATTTTTAATCTTTGATTACATGGAAGTGTGATTATATTATAATCTGTACTATGAAATTAACCGTTTAATATATTTAATATGTGCTGGGGACCCAGGGTGGCCTAGAGATCTAAGGCGTTCGCCTTTACAGATCACAAACATCTCACCTTAGTCGTCGCGGTTCAAATCTCGGCTCGGTCAACTTTTGTATATTCCGATTTCTTCCTCCACTATTTAAAATAGCCGCCATGTATCGTGTGCTGAAAAATGGCGTTTAACTCACAAACAAACCAATTTTTAATTAAATATTTGCCTACTGTAATATTTTTATAATTTTTTAAAAAGCTATGTATGTATGTATGTATGTATGTATGTATGTATGTATGTATGTATGTATGTATGTATGTATGTATGTATGTATGCATGCAAAGTAAGATACTCTCACAGCCAACTCCCGTTATTTTTTTTTTAATGTTATGGTTTTGTTGTGATGCAGTTGTAGGATAGTCAGAAAGAATGTTTCATTCACTCTTTGCCCGTAATTAAATATGTTTCGTGTGTCTAGACGATTGAGTGTGGACTTGTTGCAAGTCGTCTTTCTGTGTGTAGATATGTGTGTCTGTGTGTGTGCTTGGCCAAATTCTTTTATCCATGTGAATTGTAATCCCTTTCTTCAAATTTGGTATAATGCCCGAAGTTGACAAATTTCTGGAAAATATACAACATCGAATAGTTTATCAAACAATATTGTTACTATTGTTGCAATTATGTTACATTGAAAGAAATCGCTGGCTAAAACATCCAATTCCGCGAGCTTTGTTACGTGTCACGTGTTACTCAATGTTAGACGAACCTCCTTTTCAGTCATTTTTCTATCTACAGTCTAATGAACTATTTGAATGTTTATATTTTTATGTATCAGGTGAACAAAACTGGAAAAATTAAATAATTCTGAAAAATATTCATGTGCTTGAACAGCGCCTTCTATCTATCTATCTATCTATCTATCTATCTATCTATCTATCTATCTATCTATCTATCTATCTATCTATCTATCTATCTATCTATCTATCCGTCTGTCTGTCTGTCTGTCTACCTACCTACCTACCTACCTACCGAGAGAGAGAGAGAGAGAGAGAGAGAGAGAGAGAGAGAGAGAGAGAGAGAGAGAGAGATCACTAGTGGTGAAGCGTTAAGTGAAACATCTTAGGTATGAAATATATCCTTGAATAATTCGAATCAAACAAATTTTTATTTTAATTTTATGCACGAAGGTATTGGCCAGCAATATGTATAACAAACTGAGGTAGCATATTTCTTACTGAATTCCGCGCGATAATGGCAACAGTTTACCGTTCATGTTTTGCTGTTTTGTGTACATTATCATAGAAAATATCGGTAAGAACTTAATCTTTTCGTAATTCAATATATAAAAGAACACATAAGAAATCAAGACAAAAAGTATATACATATTGGTTTTATTTAAACCTGGTTTGTCTGCTTGCGAGGCAGATATATTTACCACTATATAGTTCAAACATTTCATGGTCAAAACGATATCAATGTCAAATGTGAAAAATTATTTATCGTACATCATCCCAGTGAACAATCAAACAATCAAGATTATTTCTTTCAGAAAAGCCAGTAATTTACGGTCTAGTTGTTATTATATATATATATATATATATATATATATATATATATATATATATATATATATATATATATTGATTCTTTTAAAATTGGGTGATGGTGGTGAATTCTGTAATTTGCTTCAATTCATTCAGTGTTTTCCGCTTTGTGCCATCACTTTGTAGGATGATGTGACACAAATACAAAATAACTTTTTTTATTTAGTACTATGAAACGTAGTCATATTTTCTGAGTATGCACATTTTATTTATTTCACTAGCATACATTCTGGAGATTAAGACACATTTTCTATCTATATACATAATCACATTTAATACATAGCAAGCGTACAGTGACACGTATTAACAACATCAATGTCTCGATGAAGACACTTAATCTAAATTTCTTTCTTTCATTTTCAACTTGTAATTTAATTAAAAATTACATTTCTACTTAAATTGATTGCTTTTAGTACAATGTTAAGCCAACAACTTATATATATATATATATATATATATATATATATATATATATATATATATATATATATATATGTAAAATGGTGTTTACTTTCGGCTTGTACGTCTACATGGAAGAAAGGTTGGAACTCCTTTTTCCAATAAAAAGTTATCTGCGACTAGTTTTCGAGGATATGAGCTCTCAATGCTGAATGGATTTTCTTGCAAACGAAGCAAACTTTCAGTTTAATTGACAACAGAGAAAAACAAAATTTATACCTTTTATAGACAAATAATATATTTTCTGTCTAAAATCATCTATATAAACAACCACCCTTTTTACTACACATGACAATATTTAGCTCTTAAACTTTCGTTTCACTGCAACATTATAAGATAAACAACGAAAATTAAAATATAATGTCACTGCACTACAATGAAAAGCCACTAGCTTTTAAAACCAAATAAATGGCGTTCAATAAACGTGCTTTCGTGTGGAACTATATTTCTCTCCTCAGCTAGGGTTTCTGCAGGGAAGAATGCTGCGACTTCTTCTTTCCATTCTATTAATCGGAAGTACTTGACGAATGCCATGACGGGAATGAAGATCAAGGAACTAAGGATGAGTACAGCTGCGATTAGCTGGCACCACCACGGCAATTGTTTTGTCACTGTTATACCCTGGTAAATTAATAACCATATAACATAGTCACGATTCATGTTTCATATATGTTTTATATATGCAATGAAATCTGGAAAAAAGGCTCACATGAAATTAGAAACGTTTATAGACAAAAGTGCACGTAAACGTTTGCACAGACTGTATTGATACCAAAGACACATGAATTTGAAATGTGTGTGTTTATGTATGTATAATACATATATTTACACACACACACACACACACACACACACACACACACACACACACACACACACACACACACACACACACATATATATATATATATATATATATATATATATATATATATATATATATATATATATATATATATATATATATATATATATATATATATATATATATATATATATATATATATATATATATATATACACACACCCACCATTGTTATTCAGCTTTCTCATAATTTGCCCTCATACACAGTATGGTCTAAATAATTTAATGGATTTTAGACGTCTTCTTCATGATCAAGGTCTTTTGTGCTTTTTGTAGGATTGACATTGAGTAGTAAAAAAATGATGATATTGTTATTTTTAATTTTTAATGGGTTTTAAGTCTATACAATTAAATCTACCTCGTTTATCTTTTGTGTCATTACACTTTCTAGCTGAAATATAAAAGTAATGGTTGTAGTTTTGCTCGTATTGTGCGCCTATATAATGTAGTTCAACAATACTAGTATCTAATCGGAAATTTGTTTTAAATATTTTGGAAGTAAAATTATAATTTACAAGTGTTTCGTGTGTGTTCTTTCTGTATCAATCTGAACACTGCAAGCTGTTTTCAATAGTTCGGAAATTTCTTTAATTTATAAAAGTGTGTGTGTGTGTGTGTGTTTGTGTTTTTTTTTTCATCAACACGTTTTAGACGTCAGAGTTGCAGGTCAGACCACGGAGTCGTCTAAAATGCTTACCAGGTTTGCGTCCCATACTCCATAGACAGAACCCTTGTTGAACATTTCAATTAGACTAGCAACGAAAATGACCAGCATGGCGATTGGTCCTGCAAATCTCCAGCAAAACATCCAGAAATAGTTTGGTCTCACACCAACCATCAGCTCTATGTCGCCACTGAATCTAGAGAATGGACATCATACATTGTTTTAATGATAGCGAATATACCGGCCTATTTTTAAACGTTTTAAAAGTGGATGAGGACGTGATATGAAGCCAAAAATCTATAATATGAATTTTCAGGACCTCCCATGGAAGAGAGTGAGATGATTGAAATTATTTCCGGTGATCTCTTGTTGTACTTGGACTCATTTAGTTACCTAAAATTTTAATTCGAAACGAATGGAATTGTAACAATCGATCATTGCAGATAACATAATAATCTCATAAGTATGAGGTGTGTTGATATATACGATATTCAACCATTTTGTTCGCCTGAAAACTGCTTCATTACGTGTCATTATACAAATCTAGCTAAATACTGTCAGGGTTAGGTCAATATAATTTTAGGAAAAGAAATATTATAAGCATTTAACAAGGAGCATGTATAAGAGACTTAGGCAGCGTTACCTTTGAAGTCCATATTTGTATTTAACAAGAAGCTTGTATAAGAGACTTAAGCAGCGTTACCTTTGAAGTCCATATTTGTAGGATATAACTAAACATTCGCAGAGAGCAATTAGAAGAAGTGGAATATTTGCGCAGTACGAGTCAAATAGGTCAAAAACGTAGGGTCCAGTTGATGTGGCAAAGCATAGGGCGATGAAATATGATACAAGACAAACTGCGCCTGAAAAGAAAACAAGAATAATGTAAACGGTCCATTATACACCTCATTTGATAAAAACAAAATTCAGAAACAGTTTCTTTTTAGTAAGTCTTGGTAAACTTGGACTTTGTGCTAATGAGAGAAAAATCGAAAGGTGTATGATTTAATGATGGATTATGGTATAGCACTCGAGTTTTTTTTTGTAGAAACTGTTTTCCTTCTTAGAGTAACTCTGACCATGAACTTTTAACTTTTTATCTCTAAACATCAACATGATTTTTTTCCTTGCCTCAGCAAAGACTCTTAGTGTAAAATGAAAGTAATCAACAGAGTTTAGTTAAAATATGTGATACAGAACTGGAGACATTGTGCGAAAACCATTTTTCTTTTCAGTCACGGCGATCTTGACCTTTGACCTTTTGAAACTCAAATCAGTCAGTGTCTTACTTATCAACAGTGCATGACCTTAACAGATAGTTGTCAAAATACCTTAAGGACAAGTAAATTTATTGTATGGAACCCGTTTTCCTTATTAAGTTTTAACGACTTCGATATTTGACCTTTTGAACCCGAAATCGCCAGGTGTCTTTCTTACCCAAGTGCAGGATACGTATTCAAAATAGTTGGTAGAGAACTAGAGCTAATATGCGGAAACGATATAATTAACAGACGGACCTGCGGTTATCGTTACCTTTCCTTTAATACCTGATTTGAAACAATATGACGAGTTTTATTTATACTTTTGATCATGAATTATAATACATTACGACACACGCAGTTAATGCGTATGGACTTTGTAAAATAGCATTACATATGAAATTTAGAAATCTAAAATGAAATTTGTAATTCTCTTTGTACTATTATTTTGGTCTTGTTTTTTCTTTCTGGGAAAAGGTTAACACTAAAATGGCAAGCTTTATCTTGTCTCTTTCAAGATGTAAACGAGATGTTTCGTTTAAGTGCTACTGATTTGAATTCTATATTTTCTGTTCCATACATTGTTTTGGATACCCACGATAGTTTAATTATACTAGTTTTATTTAGTGACAAAAATAAAAAAGCTACTTACTACAAATAATTTCTTTACGGACTCCGGGAAAAAGCATGAGATCATTTATGGAAGTGATAGCGCCCTCAAGAGTTCCAAACAAACTGTCAATGCCCAGGGTCACAAGCATAAGAAAAAACAGGATCGACCACAGCTGCGCCACCGGAAACTGATTTATAGCTTCAGTAAATACGATAAAGGCCATCCCGGTTCCAACTGCTGACTGAAAACAAAATAATATTATTATTATTATTATTATTATTATGACCTGGTTTTATACGTTAATTTACATTATGGGATGTGGGTTTAAAAATCACTTATAATAATAATAATAATAATAATAATAATAATAATAATAATAATAATAATAATGAGGACTTTGTATAGCGCCTAATCTTACGAAGCTCTAAGCGCTTTACACCATCAGTAATGATGTGACTACACTACACAACAACAAATGACAAAAACAATGAAATTGGAAAACATAAAAACATGCTGAAAACATATAAGATGCAAAACATGATTAGCTCGCTAATATTGTCCCTGCAGTCGAAACAGGCGAGTCTTAAGAGCACTCTTGAAAGGGACCACTGTGTCTTTGTGTCTAATTTCAATGGGCAATTCGTTCCACGTCGCCGGGCCCTATTGTGCAAACGAACGTTGTCCATATGACTTTGTTTTCACCTTGGGAACAATGAGTATACGATTATTAGAAGAAGAGCGTAATGATCTAGCTGGTGTATACACATGGGTGAGGTTGGATAGGTATGTTGGACTGGAGTCTGTCATTGAAACATAGCACAGAGAACAAATTTTGTGTTTGATTCTGTATCGAATTGATAGCCAGTGTAGGGTACAGAACAGTTGTGAGGTGTGCTCTGATCGAGGTACTCTAAAGATGATTCGTGCAGCTGTGTTTTGAACTTTTTGAAGTTTCTGGAATAAATATTGTGACGAACCAGACAGAATGGAGTTACGATAGTCCAGTCTTGAAAGTACTAATGAGCACACAAGTGTTTTAGTGGCATCAACTGAAAGATATTTACGAATGGAACTGATGCGTCTCAATTCAAGATATGCAGCCTTGCATATGTTCATGACATGTTGGTGCAATGTGAGAGTATTGTCTAGAGTAACGCCTAGATTCCGTCCTGACTGTGAGAATTTAATGTTGGTGTTGCTGATATTTATTGTATGAGGTAAAGGAGGTGAATGAGAAAGTCTTGGTGTTGTGATCAGAAATATCCTCAGTTTTATCATCATTCATCTGCAGCTTGTTACATGTCATCCATGATTTCACATCAGAAATGCACTTCTCTACTCCATGGATGGTAGCAACAACTTCAGTAGGGTGGCTAGACTTGTATATTTGGGTGTTATCAAGATACAATTGGTGAGACACTGGGTGATGATCTATGACACTTGAGAGCGGCTGAGTATACAGAATGAAGAGAAGAGGTCCAGGAACAGATCATTGTGAAACACCATAACATACGTCAACTGGGCTGGAGTGTATTCCATTTGCAGATATAATTTGTGTCCTGTTGACTAAATAGGACTTGAACCACTGTAAAGCTATATTCTGAATGCCAAATACATGCTGGAGACGGTGAAGCAATATATCATGGTCTATTGTGTCAAATGCTGCAGATAAATCCAGGAGAGTGAGGACTGTAATCTTTCCACTATCCAAAGCAGAGAGAATGTCACTAAATATTTTCAGAAGAGTAGTTTCCGTCCTGTGGCAAGGGCGATATGCAGGCTGTACATTGCTAAAAAGACTGTTTGAATTCAAATGAGATACAAGTTGAGTTAGAACAACCTTTTCTAAGATTTTTTATATGAATGGGAGATTAGAAACTGGGCGGTAGTTCTTTAAATCGTTATCGTCCAGTGTTGGTTTCTTCAGCAGTGGCTTTACGATGGCAGTTTTGAAAAATGATGGGAATTACCCTGATGAGAGAGAGATATTAATAACATCAGTTAGTGAAGGCAATATTGGGCCTAAGCACTCAAGCAGCAGTGATGTCAGAATTGAATCAAGTTCACAAGACTTTGGTGCACTTTTCATCACGATTGTCCGTACTAAATCAATAGAAACAGGTTCAAATGCTCCTAACGGTTGTCGCTGACATTCTGCATCATAACTGTATGGTGACGAATCAGTTGAAATTGTGCTGTCAAGCG
Organism: Unio pictorum; assembly: GCA_030141615.1. Lineage (NCBI taxonomy): Eukaryota > Metazoa > Mollusca > Bivalvia > Unionida > Unionidae > Unio > Unio pictorum. The sequence goes on along the minus strand of JARLTB010000011.1, from coordinate 9,267,011 downwards.
AATCTCTAATGGTTTGTACTTTGTCATCGTAGAAATTTGCAAATTGGTCTGGTAGGTCTAGTGGAGAGAAGGTTTTTGGAAGTGGTGTACATTTGTTCCTTAACATTAGTTCGTTAGTTATCTCAAAGAGCTCTTTGCAGCTGAAACTCTCCGTGATCTTAATACTGTAGTGGGATGATTTGGCTAAATGGACTATGTTTGTGACGTTCTTCTTAGCGGCTTCGAAGATTTGTCTATGAATAGTGAGTCTGGTGGAAAGCCAAAGCCTCTTTGCTTTTCGGCGATGTCTTTTAGCAGTGCGAAGCTGGTCCCTAACACTGCTATACCATGGAGAACACTTTTTTTTTTATTGATACTCTGCATTTGGTGGCTGGGGCATGTTTTTCAAGCAATGAACGCTATCAAGTTATCAAGTTGTTCCGCTGTTGGATGTAAGAAAGTTGCTAGGTTTTCTTGGATGTCATGCATGAATTTGGTTTTATTTATCATACGGAGGTTTCTCTTAGTAGCAAATAGAGGTGGAGGGTTAGGAACTGATACGTCGAGATGGTATACAATGCAGAGGTGATCCGATGCAAGTTCGTGGGATACAAGGGTAGATTGCAGAATATTATCATCAGGTCTATAAAAAAACCAGTCTAAAACGTAACCAAGTTTATGAGCAGGTTGGTTAACTGACTGTTTAAGATTGAAAACATGAATGGAATCCAGGAGTTTTGACATGTATGGTTTACCAGGACAGTCAAAGTGAAAGTTGAAATCTCCAAGAATAATTAGGTTGCCACCTAGCGAATTCCTATACTCTAGAAGATTAGGAAACTGCTCCAAAAAGAGAGACTCAGTCAGCTTGTTTTTCTACTAGGAGGAGGACGGTAGAGACAGGCTCGTACTCTGGAGGAAGTTAGTTGTCCAATGCTTTGACTATACTCTGAGGAATAATAGGAAGATGGGATTTATTTCAAGCTGGAAAATAGGTACAGTAAATGCCTTAATGAAAATATTTTCTCCAAAATATAAAAAGCAAAGGTGTTTCATGATTGCATATCGTTTTAAATTTCAAGAGCTACATGGATTTATACAGAGTAAGAGACCTCTACAAATTAATGTCAGCTTCTGTTGGTTTATGATACAGATGACATCAATAATAAAGATGTGGATTTAAACTTTACAAATTTGAAATGTGACTTACATCCTCGATAAAAGATTTGAAGTTGCAGGTGGAGTTATGGGCAGCTATTGGCACCGGTTTTCCCAGAGTGATGTTGGTGGACGCACCCTGTTTATCTAGGCAATCTTCGTATGCCATTGTTGCTTTATAACCTGGGCAATATATGTAATGGGAGTAGTTAATACTTTGTAACAGAAGGACAGGTTGGATAGCAAAACAGGTTGCACAGAAGTTATACTCATTATCAACCCTTTCTAAAACGAATATCATGCACAAAATCTGTACACTTTTTCCTCATAGCAAAACAACCGCACCAACTTCCATATTACTCCGCTATAACCTCCACGGTAATACATATTCCATATACAAATACAATAAATCATATTATATCTTATCGAATGATATCAGCAACATGGCTTCTTAAACTTTTCGTTTATATTTTTCAAACATATTTCTAACATTGTGGTTTAACGTCCAAAAAAAAAAGACTAAAGTGCGAGGCGTCCGGATGTAATAAGGTCCTGCTAACGCTAACGCTGCTAATGTTACTTTTAACAACATATTTCATTTTATCAAATGATACATAAAATCTTAAAGCGATGTTCATTATATATATATATATATATATATATATATATATATATATATATATATATATATATATATATCCTTTCTTAACTTCAATCTATCGTCAAGTTTAGCAATGCGAACAAATTCTGCCTGTTAATCAAGATAAGATTCATTATAGATGAATTGTTCGCTGTAGTGTGAAATTATTCAAATTAACCTATACAAATGAACTGTAGTGTTTGCAGTTGGTCAAATTAATCTCTATTGGGTAAGATATATTGCGATAGCAACTTACAATATTTTAACAGCATGTATTGACTTAACGAGTTACTCCAAAGCTTTATACTGGAGCCCACAATGTTCACTAATTTCGACGAGAAAATCTTGTCTGCGCTTAAGAAGACTATTATTATCTTTATAACATAATAAAGCTAATTGGTTGCTCTTTAAATTGGACAAACGTGTTAAGGATTTTTTTGGGATACGTACATTTCAAATAAAGAAGTGTGTTGTTAAGTTTTGTCAGTAGAAGAGCAAGTGACATTGATCAATTGACCGGAGCATAGTTGGTCCAGGCAAACACCTCTTTTATAGTACACGTCACATGGGTCATGTATGGGCATTAACTCATTTTAAATTAAATACAAATTGTTCTTTTAAAATCTAACACTAATTTTCTTTAACCAAAGTCTGTTAAATCTTGATTATTGGATGCTCTGCACTTTAACTGTCACCAAGAAATTTGAAACAGACGAAAATTATCTATCACTATGAACTCTTACAATTGTGACATGTACCAAACTTGGGGCAAAATGAGAGCGCATCGAGTGGAATTGTCACAATATCTCTACAAATCATGGAATACATCGAATTTGTTTAACAATATAAGTAACTTTAGTTGTGACATCATAGCGCGCGACATTCAATCTCGATTATACTTGATCACATCTTTTGGTTCATTTCGTCCAAAAATGTCTACGGACTGTAACATTGATTTTGCCCTAAACACCTAACGGAGCGTCTAAATAATGACCTTCGAAAGGAATATGGATGTATACGAATCCAAATTAAGTGAATACTTGCCACTTAATGGTATGTACACCAAATTCTAAAATATGACACCCAGTACTGAAATAGTCAGTGTTGAATGCCTACATGACCCATATGACTTGTACTTTAATTAAATGCAATAATGTCAGGGATGAGAAATAAATAAATTTGAGGAACGATTGGCCAAATATGGTTATATGTACACATCAAGTTGATACAAATCATGGATCAATTGATTAAATGAGAGCACTGTTGTGACAGATCAAGTAAAATACTTGAGGGATAAACACTTGATTTATTTGAAGAGAAAAGGTATCTTTTTAGCATGATCTCGGCAGAAACATCGCAATGCAAGTCCACTCATTGAAAAGGCTTTATTGTTTTTCTTACAGAATTGAACGAAATATTAATTACTCAAGGGACAAAAAAAGCATCTTAGTCATAAGCAAGCCAAAATAAAAACTTTTTTTTTTACCTCTATAAAAACAACTTAAGCTTAAACTTATAAGTATGCAGGATGAGGGGAAATCTTCGAAGAAGAACAGTTGAAAACCTAATTGGAGAGACTTCTGACGGCCGATGGTTCTGTCGTCTGCAAGAGTTTGGTTTTGGAAAGGGAGAGGTACCGGACAAATTATATATTCTGCTCTTACCTAGGATAGAAAATACAACAACGGCAGTAAAGATTGAAGTGACGAAATCAGCGATCGACACTATAATTGCCTCCTTTACAAAGTTGCTGCGGACGGGATTGTATGAAGCAAAGGCTATGAGACAGCCAAACGCCAGACCAAACGAGTAGAATATCTGGGTTGCGGCATCTAACCAGACTACCGGGTCAAGTAGCCGCTTCCACTGAAACGAAAGCATTATAGAATAAACCCGATTATCCCATCATTCAATTATTCGAATATTCGATGCCACCATCGATCAATATTGAGTCATTCTCTTGTTGACGGTGAATTTGGATAGTCGGACAAAATTCAATGTGTCACAAACATATCTAATCGTGTGGATAAATTGAAAATGTGGATATAAAAGGAGATTAATCCATGCAGTGTGGTTAATCCATACAGTCAGGATGTTCCTTCGGTCTGTGACCCATTAACACATTTCCGTCCATTTGCAGTCAATTTGTCCTGTCTCTGATCATGGCCACCAATCTCTGTCTCTCTGTCTCTGTCTCTGTCTCTCTGTCTCTCTCTCTCTCTCTCTCTCTCTCTCACACACACACACACACACACACAACATATATATATATATATATATATATATATATATATATATATGCATGCATGCATACATACATACATACATACATACATACATACATACATACATACATACATACATACATACATACATACATACATACATTATTGTCCAGTAATGCTGAAAAGACCGTGACTTTGATTAAAGTTAGACACGACACTCATTCAAATCACATTTAACAGACTTTAGAAATTGTGATTCTCTTTTCATTCGAAATGTGAAGATTAGAAACCACTATTGTTCCTGTTGACGAATTATATGTGTTATATGTACATTATTAATACCTCCCTTGCTTACCATATCTACTATGCCTTTACTTCAAGAGAAATAGCATCGTCATCACTCTTCACATTCGGAACGAGTGGTGGTTTAAACGAACAAAAGTAACGCAGTTAACGGATCGAATCCCAAATTTGTATTGTTTGACTTGATATGTATAAGATCAAAGATGTCCGTTTAACGTGGCTGTACAATGTGTTGATGCATTCGTGATTCCTGTCATGCACAATCTAAACAGTCTCTTGTATGATGTAACATGTCAGTGTAAATGAAATAGATTACTGGCCGTAATTACTGAATATTAGACGGAATGCTGTAGACGACTACATAAGAAACTGATTCACAAAAGGCTGATATTATTAATAATTCGAACTACAAACTTGGCAAGTTAAAGATTATTTTTTTTAAAAATAAAAATTATCACGTCTCTTTAGGCATTATGGAATTGCGAACTACAAACAAGATTTACTTAACTCCGAAAGTGAAGAGCTTTACAATTTGGGGAAACTATTCACTTCCGAAATTGAAGATTTCATAACAAATGTTTTCCAATAAGCATCGAGACTTTATACCATTTTCCCGAATAATGGGTAAACGATAAAGAGCTATCGAGAAATAGCTGAACATTTTATTATATTTTTAAAATCAGGTCCAAAAGATTTAAATTTAAATACGCTTTCCTGCGGGTATAGCTATTGCTATTTTACCTCAAACTGCAAGGATTCTCAAAAGACGGATTTTTAAGATTATGTAAAAATTGACAATGAAAGTCATTCTTGCGTGTGTCAAACATTTAAATAAATGCATGATGATATCAATGTCTTGGGTTTTTAATTTAACCATAGCTTGAAATGCCGAGGAAGACTGGTGTTCAGTTATGGAGAAAAGAGCACCACGTCCAGAACAAAATTGAATTATGCAATGATATGTCCAACCTGTTAATAAAATCGAAACAATTTGCGTGCCTCATTGTTATAAAGAAGAAGACCATTGCTTTAGCTTAAACTTAAATGAAAGATTTCTTAAGGTCATCGAACGATGAATGGGGTGATTCTTTTAAATATTAAATATAAGCGATGCTAGTGAAATGTTTGTGGTGAAACCGACGCTATATTCTGCCAGTACCAATGTTCACTGGTAAACACAATATCAAAGAAATCGTAAGTTCGTATTATGGTGTTAAAATTCTCCAAATTGAACAACAACAAAAACAATAACAAAACGTAAACAATAAGATCAAAGTAGGGTAACTATCACAATTTGAGCAATCGCGCGCCTAATACTACATGTTGTTTACTTCTGATCTCGTGTTAAAGTTCACACAGATTCAAAAGTCAAAATAAGACTTTATTTACAACGGGTATGATTCCAAAGCCCCATATAAGTTGCAGGGACTCGCGTGAGCTCTAACGCGATATTTTAAGTATTTCGCGCAATATGCAAAAATGTCATTGAAAGAGGCTGTTGGAAGTTGATTAAAAAGTGCAGTATGCATAAATATTCACGCTGGATTATAACGAAAACAGTCTTGAAATAAACAGAGATAGACACGCTATGCAGTAGACCTATTTAATATTTTGCTTCCGAACTATCTCTAGAAAACTACCAATAGAAATGAATAGTTGGTTCGCATATTTCGTTTATCTCCACACATGAATGCAAAACACTTTGTCATGGAAATGCACGACAATGGCACAATAATGAAAGAAAGAGGAAACTCGGTCAAGCATTACCTCTGGTACGAAGAGATGTTCCAATCCCTTGTCAAACCCCTTTAGTGTCACACCCCTGAAGAAGAATATGATTAATACCAGGTAGGGGAACGTTGCCGTGACGTACACAACCTGAAAATAAAGACGTATTGTTTGCATAGTAATACGATCGAGAAAGCTGTATCATTTTGTATTTAGGAAGTGATACCAATATATCCAACAAAATAAGAGAGAGAGAGAGAGAGAGAGAGAGAGAGAGAGAGAGAGAGAGAGAGAGAGAGAACGGACAGACAAATCAAAATGATGAAATTGGTATCATTCGCAATCTTATTTAGAAATTCCAGTTATTTCAATAATCGAGTTAATGTTTATCATGTTAAGGAATAGCTAAAGGATGATCTTGCGCTGTAAACGTTAGTGCATTCACTCTGTATTGCTCCAGTGCAGTATTTAACAGTTAGAGAATGACAGCAAACACTATGATTCTGGAACGTAAAAGGTCTTTTACGTCTTTATTTTCCTATTTTCAATTGGGTTATAATATGCCGATTATATCATGAATTCAACTTAACATTGAAATATTTAATGGTTCTGTAAAAATGTCAATCTCCTAATCAAGTAATTTCCCATGGGCAAGACGTGCATGAGTAAATTGAGCCAATAAGGTTTCTTCCCGTAATTTTTAAATAAATAATTGATGATGCTAGTTTCCGTTTATATATATATATATATATATATATATATATATATATATATATATATATATATATATATATATATATATATATATATATATATATATATATATATATAAACCTTGTCTCTATTAATTGCTGAGTAGGAGTTGGAAATCTAAAATGGAATTTTTTTTTCTTTCTTTCAATCGATATTTTCAAACTATAATGAATAATGCTTTTTACCAACAAATTAGTGCTCACCTTAGAATAAACAAAAATACAAATGCTGCTATTGTATTGTTAAGGGTCGAATTTCATTAGGCATGGACATGACGGAAGCATGTCCAGTATGTTCGAACTCGTCCATGAGGGTCAAGAAAGTTAAAACAGCTTCCAAGTGTATCGTCTGCTACTGACAGCCGCAAATATCGAATATATCCCGGACAGTTCATTACTGCAATACACTCTTGGCTGAATTATCATTGTGTGATCAGTAGGTTTTTGATCTGAGCTGACACAACACGATCAATACATTCAACCGAATGAAAATAGCTGAATAAGTTTAACGCTATTTTAAACATATTACTGGTTTCATGATGCCAAGGAAATGGGATTTAAGTGTATTTCCCAAGGACACAGAGATGTATCCGATCCGGTATGACCTGGACAGGTATCGACCCCATGATCCAAGAATGACGATAAAAAAGAGGCTAATATTCGTTCCAGTAAATTACAGAAAACTCTTTGTTAATGATGTACATTGTTTGCATAGTGTAGACCAAGACCTACAGCAGCATAACATGCCAGCATATAAGGGTCAACAATGTTGGTACTATAAATGATTTAATGAGAACAGTGCAGATCCAAAGCTACTGGTGCACTAAGATATGGTCTAATCTGCTTGCATTCGGTTTACGTTATACACGCTGATATACTGGCTCAACCACGGCGAACACTGCTGTTTATTTACTGGATCCGATGAGCTTTTGACATAAAGAACTGGATGTATGTTTGCGTTCTCAACTTCACTACATCTTCCCAAATGGGCAGCGAACAATTTGTGCACCGGCTCACAATGATGTATATAATGCTGTCATAACATCAATAATAAGTTTTAAAACTATAATCCTATAATCTACTAACTAATAATCTAACTGGATCACAATATTAAAAAATGCACTTAACGATGCTTAAATGAGTTACTGGTAGGAGTAAAAGTAGCAGCAGCAGTTTCAACAGTAAAATAATAATAGTGGTGGTAGTTGTGAAAGTGTGGCTACATGTTGTTTTAGATTCTAAAACAAGAAACCGGCAAACTATGGCACGCGAGTCAACGCTGACACGCTATAATCATTGGAAGGGTACTCGGTAGGAGTTGAAGTTTTGTATTGAATGCACAAAGAACGATGATTAATAATGAAATTGACGAATATGACTTTGTATGCAGCAGTCAATAATTTAAATTTTTAAAAAATAAAATTAAAAAAAATAACATACTTACTTTACCCGAAGATTTGATGCCTTTGATTACACACAGGTAAACCATCAACCAGGCGAACAGAAGCGCCACGGCAAGTTTCCAGTTTATGACACTGGGCGAGTCGATCGAGGGCGCTATTTGCAGTGTCTCTCTGTACCAGAAATACGTGGTGGGGCCGCTCCTCTTGGAAAAGACATCAAAACATTGTACGCATCTAAGATCCCTGTCACACGTGAAAAATATCCCCCACCCCTAATCTCCCAGTAGCACTCGTTCAGTTTTTTATTTTTATTTATTTGTTTGTCATCTGCTGAAATTGTCAAACAATGATAATTCGGGAATTCATACTCTGAGTCCTAAAGATCGTATAAATGAACGTAAAAAGAGTTTAAGATAAACAATTTGTTACTGAGCATTTCAGCATAAAGGGTAAAGATAGAGAATCCAAATCAAAGACTATTTAATTTGAAAGGATGAATAAGGTTATTGTGTCACACACACACACACACACACACACACACACACACACACATTATTATTATTATTATTATTATTATTATTATTATTATTATTATTATTAATTAATTAATTAATTAATCAAGAGAATTAAATATTTTCAAACTATATCGAAATTAAATATAGTGGGCTGAAGTGGCCATTAATGGAGAAAGTAAACGTACCGTGCAAAGTATTCGAGTATGGTTGGGTGACTACTAACTTTAATTTTTGACAGCATTGAAATCGAATGATTAGTGACACTGAATGTTTCTTTCCCAAATCCAACCCACCTCGCCCCATGCCCTCCACCCGGCTACAATTAGATGGTAAAGATGATATTTACCTGGCATTCCTCGTTGACGATGGTGACGTTACCCACTGTTTCCATTGGGCACGTGGACCACGGGAGCGGGTTCATGAAGCTCTGCACTAAATAAATCAAACACCAAGCCATGATGGTGTTGTAGTACAGCGCCACGTTGAAAGACACCATTGCCGAGGCAATGCCTATTCCGACCAAATAGGGAGATATCTTTAAAAGAAAAATAACATAAATCTTGTACAGCATAAATATGGTATTCAGATTCTTGCAAAAAAAGATTATTACATTACCGTCCCAAAATCATGGTGGTAGTGTTGGTCATGGTTTTTGTCATCATCGTAATCGTCATCGTCATCATAATCATGATCATCACCATCATCATCTTGAACTTGAACATTTCTGTTACTATTAGTTATGTTATTGCACTAATATAGAATAATTTCAGATGGGTCTTGAGTGCATAGATACCCGTGTCAGAATCGTAAATTTGACTTCACATTTTTGTCATTTTCTCCCTCAGATCTTATGTAAATTTGAAGCATATAACAATATTTCTTTTACATAGTTAAAAATTAAATGAATTTTCTCAAAAGTGTCCAGAATTACCTCCAAAAGGTAACTGACCTCCACTGATCTTTTAATTAAAGTTTTTATTTGCTAAAGTACACATATATAAAGCAATATATTTATGCAATAGTCAATTTTCTCCAAAATTCCAGAAAATATTACAATAACATTAAAATATATACGTATATAGCAACCTATATTTTTCATCGTCATTGGATATAAGCTCATCAGACATAAACTCTCTCTCTCTCTCTCTCTCTCTCTCTCTCTCTCTCTCTCTCTCTCTCTCTCTCTCTCTCTCTCTATATATATATATATATATATATATATATATATATATATATATATATATATATATATATATATATATATATATATATATATATAACTTCATCTCTTTGTAAGGGGTTATTTAGCAATCTTAACCAAATGTATCTCTGGGAAATTACATGGCTGTAAGAAAGATTAAGGGGAAATACTTTGTACTAGTTGATCTGTAGACGTTAGTGGTTGTTTTACAGTCCGGCATCAAATTGTTTTTGTATAACGAGACGTTATAGAAACATGAAACTCTGATCATATAGTAGTTTTTGTCATAGCGCGTGGAAAAATACTCAAATTTATTGAGGTGCCAGGAGCAAACCTAGAGAAAATGTATGTCCTTTGTCGACAGATACTTCACTCCTGATCTGCAGTCAGACATCCATTAGGCAGTGACGTTTAGTAAGTACCAAAAAAAAAATGGTTGTTTAACGTATGTTAATTTCGTTTGGAATTCGGTCACATGAGTTTAAGACTCATTTTGTTTTGGACAATTGAGTACTTAGTAGACTTGACCTTGAATGCAGGCTTCATTTTCTATTATTTCTAAGTCTCGGACCTGCGGTCAATTAGTGCACTAGCAAAGCATCATCTGAATTGTTATTTCTACCGATACTTTCGAGTTAGCAGCCAGCAGTAAACCGGGATCTACAGTCAGTTACAGCAGCGTAGACCCGGATCTGCGATCTATTAGCGAAAGAGCAAATCGATATTTTAGCGATTCGTTCTACTAACAATTTAGAGGGAACAGCGTAAATCATAATCTAAGATCTACTATGCAATGGCAGATTTGGGTCGGCACTGGTTGCAGAAACGTGTATAAAATACACCATGTAAAAGTTAGCCGAACCATCGACCATTAGGGAACGACCATTTCATTCGATAGGAGCATCAGATATTTATGAGAAGAAAAAAAAAAGACAGGCTTTCAAATGGCTCCCACAAAGCCACCCTACCTCACCCTACATCCAAGCAAAACACTCATTATGTGATTAAAAAAATAAAACTTATAAAACTAATTATACCTATTAATCCAGTTGATTTTAAAAATGTTTTGATAAAAGAAAAGATGCATATTGATTAAAATGTAAAGTCAACCTCCTCTCCACATCCCATCATCACCAAGAGAAAATGGAGGATCGCTCTCCTATAAGCATCAGATCCTGCATTAACTCGATATTTCTTGTTTAATGTATTTAATCTAACTCTTTATTTGATATGTACCTGATTCCAGGAGCCGATGGCTCCTTTCCGAAGCCGCTGCCCGACAGCGAGTTCGAGGTAAAACAATGGTATACCCTCTACGGCGATCATGATAGCGTAAGGAATAAGGAAGGCCCCTGGGGAAAAAAATGGAATATAACGATGAGCATCAACAAACAAAACACAATCATTTACTTTGGAGCTTAATCAGATATGAAACTGTTTCAGTCGTTGCTCAGTGTACTTGACGGCTTGTGATTCGTCATAAAGTTGACTAGTTGTGCATCTACATTATAAAACAAATCTTTTGTTGACGCTTATACGTTCTCAAAAGAACAAGACATATACCTTCAGCGAGTGGTTAGTATTTCAATGTAGTGAGTATTTTTCCTTTTACGTTTATATAATCGTGAAAAAGTATAACATTGATATAAAAACTGGATGCACACATTTTTAAACACTAGTGAAAATCAAAATAATAAGTTCGTTTTATCCATGGAATAAATTAATTTGATATACCTAATTTCCTGCTAATTTTAATTATTAAATTCATTAACATTTCTTATCCGTTGAAAACATTTGTTAGTGTACCTCATTTGTTTAAGGTCATAATAACAAATCCATCACATGTACCTTCATGCCTTGGCTGCATATGTGAAGTTAGGTCAGAATATATTTTACATATGCCGTTGTAATTGACATTTGTGTACATCAGACCTTCAACTTAACCCTGGAACCCAGTAACTGGAACCAAAGATGAAATCCTTCCTGTAGATGGTTACCCTACTGACACCACAACGACATACTCTACTCACTCCCTCCCCCCCCCCCCTGCAAACACCTCGCAAAGCTATATAAACAGGACGAATCCACTAAGATTCAGGTCTGCTTATTTTACTATATGTAAAAAAAAGACTTAGAACGAGTTTAGATGTTAATGTTGGTTATTGCTCTTCAAACGTAATTTGAAATCTACTAAATGCTAAACAAACACATACGTAATTTGTTTTTAAAAGTGCGTTTTTAAAAACCATTACAAGATCTAGTTGAGGACTAGAACTGTGAATCCTGGTACACGTCATTAATTCTGAAATTATAGGACAGTTATCATTATTCAAGCCACACTTCTGTCGGTCACAGTTGTCTGAAAAGAATCTCTGAGGTTCGTTTGCTTCAGAATAAATATGCAAGAAAGTGTAATAAAGTAAGGTTAATCGCTGTTCTAAGAGCATTTTAGGTGGCGAGAAGTGGATTCTCTGTCACCTCTGGGAATATGCATAAGAATATACAATGAACTAAAACTAGAATTTTGTAAGATGATTGATATTTCCCAGACGGTATTGCTGTAAGTGACAATATCTTGGAAAATTTGATCATCACATATTACAACCCGAGCTATTTTTTAGTCTTCTTAGGCCTGTAGTGTCGAGTAGGTTAGAGAATGAGCTGACCTTTAAAGGTTAATACTAATTTACAATATCATCACGTCTGGTTTTTCGAAAACGACTTATAATTCTGCTTTATCATGATTATATTTTGTTGTGGTGGTAATATGCTTGGAAAGGAATTGAACAAACTTTCGCCCGACAGAATACTATATTTTCCATATCGTAAAATCTTGAAAAAAGTGACGGCATAACTAGAAGGTAATACATATTTACTTTATTTAATGTATTTTATGTAGGTGCCTTAGTTACAACTATAATTAAAACAAGACTCTTCCTGTTATTGTAATTGTTCTTGTGTTATTTTTTTATAGATATATATAGAAACCCATTCAGCTCACAAAGAGAAAGTCTAATTAGCAAGTTAAGATTTAACTGTATCGTGGTATAGACAGATCATGTGACTGTAGCGATTTAACTGTGTCGTGGTATAGACAGATCATGTGACTGTAGCGATTTAACTGTGTCGTGGTATAGACAGATCATGTGACTGTAGCGATTTAACTGTGTCGTGGTATAGACAGATCATGTGACTGTAGCGATTTAACTGTGTCGTGGTATAGACAGATCATGTGACTGTAGCGATTTAACTGTGTCGTGGTATAGACAGATCATGTGACTGTAGCGATTTAACTGTGTCGTGGTATAGACAGATCATGTGACTGTAGCGATTTAACTGTGTCGTGGTATAGACAGATCATGTGACTGTAGCGATTTAACTGTGTCGTGGTATAGACAGATCATGTGACTGTAGCGATTTAACTCTAGATTCATCTCTGTCATGGTATGCACAGGCCACGAGACTCGCAATTTAACTCTAGATTATTATGTTGATAATGCTATTTGTGGTACAAAACCTTTTTCATGTGTAGATACAACCACTTGATGTTATTACATTTGCAATTCTAATCAGCCATATTTGTCATGGTATACTCATTAGTTTTGCCTACAGTCTGAGTCTGCATAACAATGCAAAATGATTGTACAACCTCTGAGCTGATAAAATCGAGAGCTCTGTGCAACACATGCAAAATCCGACGGACATTGATAAAATGTCATGTTCTGAAGACCATTGGGATTCTTGGCCCACTTCTTTTTAGCATCCTATTAAATAAAGTTTTGCATTTCGAGTTAGTGGAAGCTATTGTCAGTAATGATATGTTTTGAATGGCGTTTTTCTCTTTCAGAACGTTGAAAGCTGTGATTTGATTGGTCATTTTCAAGGTCAAGTTAATAAAACATCGTATCCGTGCCAATCAGATTTTCTTGTTATAAGTAGATATCGATTGTAATACGATTGTGTACAACATTACGAACAGGATTCAATAGTAAAATGAAAACTATCCCACAAAACTCTTTCATAACGAGTTGACGTATGTTAAAAGAATGAAAACATATATTGGCTCAGAAAATTGAATGTAGCGAAATATAAATTTGAAGTTTAATATTTTCGAATACAGCAGATGATAATTATAATTGTCCATTCACCAGAAGACAACACTATGGTACCGTTCTGGCTTGACTTGAATATATTCATTTAATGTAGGGCTTGAGATATCAATGTATTTCTTCTAAACCCGTGTAAAGAGAACCTTATGGTTCACTGCTGTTAAAATCAAACTTCTCGTTTAGTTGAGTGAGTTATTCTGCACACACAAGCACACACCAAAACGTATTTATTGTAATACGTGTTAGATTGGTTATTTACATTACTATGGCATTGCAGATTGTTTTTTTTTTTGCATTTCCGCGTTTAATAAACACATTAATCTATTTCTATTTTTGCTTCTAACACAATCCTATATTATAGCCAATATATATAGTGATATACACACTATGAAAAATCAAACCAATGACGTTAGCAAATCAGTTTGCCTAAAAGGTTCTTCAGACGATTCCGATTGTTTACGACGATGAACCATTTAAAGAGGACCAATTTATCTGGTCACTGAAACACTGTTGTCATTTCTGCAAAATAATATGGAATTTATGCAATCAGACAAATCTAGATTTCAAAAAGAAAACAACAAACGTTTTGAAGTGTTTGCTTTTTTAAAAGTTATGAAAATATTGATGAAGCAAACAGTCACGCATATCTTTTTCTAATTTAACAGTGTTACATGCTTGTTTATTCGGTAATATTAATTGAAGAATCACAAACGCTGATAGAAATGAGATATTTATGAAGCAAAAGAAAGTAATCAGCATTATGGCTTTTGGATTATCTGTATATCCGATATTATGTTATGACACTCAACGCAAACATTTACAAGGAATCTAAGCTTAACCCGTACGCACAGAATAAATACCAAAAATATCCGAACAGTCTTGAGACATTAGTTTGCATATAATAAGTCTGATTGCCTAGCAGGGCAAGGCCCATAATAATAAGGAATGTGTATGTGTGTATGATTTGTACTTTTAACATAGCTTTAAGAAAACATTTCAGTCATAGCTACGATGTATGTACTATGACAATTTATAGTGACCTCAAGTACAGTGAGATCGGGCCGCAGACATGTTTCATGATGTCCCACCCAGTCACATTATTCTGACACCAGACCGACCAATCCTAACTCGCACATCCTAATGCCTTGTGCCTAGCGAGGCAGTTGCAGTACCTTTATTATAATACAAGTCTTTGGTATGACTCGGCCGTGGGATGCTATAACCACTAGGACACGAAGCGGTAGTAGTAATAAGGAACATTGAAACATATTTTCATAATAGCATGGAATAACAAACTAATAAAGCTATAAATCTTTCACAGATAAGCATTGACCCTTAAAATCTAATAAAAACGCAATCTCAGATAGCTACAGACGATAAAAAGCAATTGGACCTCAACAGTTCCAAGACATATTGTCTAACTAATGTTCCATAATTCGATGATTTAGAAGTTGTTTTTGTCCATTTTCCAGGAAGATAAAATATGTTGCAAAGTTTAATTACTAAATTAAATATGTGTGATCTTCTTTGTTTTTTTCTCCTCGGTACTTGCAAACATTGTGTCAACCATCCATTGTTAGTGGGGTTTTTTTCGGGTTCGTCGTTGTCCTCTACGTCGAAAGCATGATTACAAAGTGTGTCTAATATAAGTGTTTCCAGAATTTTCAACAAGTCAGCTTAAAGTGAATGTTTAAAAATGAAAGTTTAAAGTCAAAGTTCACATTTTCTCGAAATAAACGACGATCGCAATGGAATACTATTCTTGCTAGTATTGTGTTTATAAAACAACACTCCCACCCCCACCTGCTGCCATGACGCACATCTCGTAAAGGTGTTTTTTTACCTTCTTCAAAACGTTGCACAACTTGGTAATCTCTTTGTGATTGTTTATAAAAAGATTTAGGCGTATATCAGATATTTGTAGAATCGAAAACATAAATTAGTTTGAAACCCCTTAAATGCATATAGTTTACTTTTTACTATTGATACAATGGTATGCATTTCAGAGAGCAATGATTGTTGACCAAAATATGAATTTGATAATTAAACATTCTGTGTGGAAAGATGTGTAATGTTTACCAGGATCTCGACATACCATGTACATTTAGGTCATCGGTCTTTAATGAGTCGTCCGTTGTAATCATATAAGCATGAATGGCATTCATTCAGTGAGACTTTTTATTCGGCCAAATCTTAGGCGGATATCTCAAGAAGCCACAAGAGTTCTGACTGGGCCAGAATATTACAAGAGGCCTCATTTGAATTTATCCGCGTGAAGATGGAAATATAATTGTTTCAGTTGTAGCATAAGATTAGTGTGTAAATTTCAATGAAATTTGTGCAAAATAGTGTTTTATGTCTTTTGCTGTATTGCATAAGTATATATACCAATATTGGCATGGATTCATTGTTTCTTTTCTGGACTGACGCATAGGAGAATGTCTAATTTAAGAGAGAGTCCCTTCCAGATGTGTACTACCCTTGTCTTGATCATGTAGAAACAGTTTTCAGATTTGAACAACTTAATTTTGGTTGGATGTCGTGGCTTACACCATTATATCGTATCGATCTGACAAGGTGCATTTGCAGTTAATACATAGGAACTATGCCTAGCAAAGAGGATGACGGATATCTTTACGGTGACAATAATTGCCACGGCACTGGCGTTGCCGATAAAAAGATGAAAACGGTTGCAGACGATACAAGCATTGTTGTCAACACTTATGGGGCTTGCTGACGCATATTTTTCCTAAGCTGGTGATATATTTATCTAAAAAGTAATTATAATTTTTTTTTATTAGAATGGTATTTTAATTTAGAAACGGGTTACATTTTTAACTTTAATCACGGCTGATAGGTTTTAAAAGTTCAAATAAAATCATTTTCCGAAACGAACAACCAATGGCTGGTAATGAATGGTGTTATGTGACACTTTTACAAAGTACCAGAGTCGTACAAAATCACCGAACTTATATCCTGCTTATTCTTTGCTATAAAGAGATTTGATTATTACTGTCAGTGTGTTCAAAATAGTACTTGTAATAAATTAGACCACGCCATTCATTAATATAGTAACCACCCACACACTAGTTTACTTTCACTGTTATCATACTACACATCTATCATACTTGTACAACAAAATCAGCCAGAGTAACCTTGCCATTCTGATGCATTAGTATTCAGCCAGAGTAACCTTGCCATTCTGATGCATTAGTATTCAGACTGCTTAAGCCACTGATTAGTCGACACTAGAGAGAAAGCTAATATATTATTTTATTCGGAATGGAAGAAAGCCACATTCAACTAATTGATCCCCAAGATCAAACGGACGTTCCGAACGAATATTAGGCAAATTGGCTTCAGAAAGGAGACAAAGTTAACCCGTACTATCCAGCTAAAACCGGTTAACCAGTTTTAATCCACTAAAACCCGGTTTTCAAACATGTGAATAACCGTCATTTTTTTATTGTGATTTTGTTAACATTGTCACCCCGCATACCAAAAATAGTAAGTGCATAAACCCACATTTTATATAAATATTTCATGGCTTTCAAATTTAAAAAACCCAGAACATAATTAATTTATTTGGCCCATTTGACTGATTTGGTCCAATCGCTTCGAGTTTGATTCAAATATTCAATATTTCTCTCTTTTATATTCTGATACATTCTTTCTATAATAGATAAAGATTCTTGCAAATTAATATAAGAACAGTATGTTTCATCTCTTGCCTAATTGCAATATCGATCGATTGAGAGAGATGTTTGCATGCCCTATATTTACTCAATTCCACACTATATATTAATGTTCTTACTATGCGCGGATCTGATAAGTAGAGAAACAATTGAACTGCAAACTGCAGTAGTTGTATAAGAAATAACTACTCATACATACATGATCTTAGGATGTAAGAGAAAAATAATAATATATATATATATATATATATATATATATATATATATATATATATTACAACAATAAAATATATTCTAACAAATAGGTGAATGTAAAAGATTTAAGTTCGGTTGAATGGCAATATTGATGGACGTTTGATCAACAGAAACTTCGCTGTCATCATGAAGTTATAACTCTCTCCGTGACAAAATTTTTTGACAATACTCCTCCAGATGGCGCCTGAGCAGTACCGACAGTATGATTGTTGTAACCCTATAGGCCTAGACTTTTGAAACCTATACTACAACTGCGTCTATTCTGATAAATCTGACCCCAAATCAGTGTTAATACGGGTGGACCAATTGTTATCTAATCTCATCGGTACATTAAAAAATACAATTCTGATGCATTCAAGTCTTTCCAAAACACACCTGTGTACAGTTTATACACTTGATGTTTGTTTTTTATTAGCCATATGTAGCACGAAATTAAAAATGACCACAGTAATAGGGATGTGTTATACCACGTTCATTAAGTTGTCAACCATAAGATTTGATTCGAAAATATTCTGTACACATCCTAAAAGCACATTCAGCCGACGGTATCTTCAGAGCAATACATATAAATATGCTTTAGACTGGTTTACCTACAAATGATTCATCGATTGTATGAATAAGTGTAACCAGATACACACAAAGTTCATTAGGGTCAGATTTATCGGACCTAAATCGCACTATCTAGTGGCATACAATAATATAAGGCGATTTCCATTACATTGTCCGATATTTGTAAATAATTATTCCGATTTTATTGTTATGCGGAAAGCAATGTTATGTTTTAGACTAGTGGATGTGTATGCATATCGTGGTGTTACTCTCACAACTTTTGCGTGGACGCGTCGCCTATAAAAATGAATCTGATAACTCGGAACAGTCATCGTCTTAATCATCTGGAAGCAAATTTATGAGAAACGTTTCATTTCGATGAATCATTCAAGAAAGTGCAATAAAACTGAATTAATACGAGCTTCTAGATATTCATGATTCTCATTTTTGAGGTTATTCAAATAGAATAAAGAATGAGCTTTAGCAAGGATTTTGTTAAATGATCGATATTTCCAAGACGGCATTGCTGTAAATGTTAACACTTTGGAAATGTAACTACTGCATGGTTGACAGAAAGTCCTTAGAAAAGATTCGAAGCCTTATAGCCACAAATACGTATGGAACAAGATTGCTTTCTAAAGATTAAGTCTGTTTTGCTTCCTCCCTATCATGACTAGTCGTCGAGAACAATAAATATTTATGTATGTATTTTTCCATAGGTATTCTTCTATGTAGGACAGAAATTTGCAGAAAATTAGTATTCAGTGTTAGAAAGCAGTTCAGAAAACACTACACAGGATAGTAATGCACAATCGGCATGTATTTCCTAAGTACCGCTACTACTACTATTACTACTACTAACCATAATAATGACAACAACAACACTAATAATAATAATAATAATGATAATAATAATAATAATAATAACAGTATTTGAACAATTTAGCTTTAAACAGATAAAAGTCCGTCTTTATTAAAGAATCGAAATACATCAGCAAATCACTTGACGTGATAACGATCAGTTTTTCAACTTAATTAAAGTTGTGGCCTAGCAAGGACTCTCTCTCTCTCTCTCTCTCTCTCTCTCTCTCTCTCTCTCTCTCTCTCTTCAACGACGATTACCTTCAAATGAATGCCAGCAATACATTAACTGCTGACACTAATCATTTACTTTACAGCAAGAGAGCACTACTTTGCTACCTGGAGGGAGTAGACAACTCTTCAAAGCGGATTAAGGAATTAGTCTTATCAACTGGAAACTAAATGGAAATACACGTGATGACAAAACGTCTCGCACATTTTAGGTCAAGAATTAAACTGTTACTATTTTTATGGGCGCTAAGTTTTATTTTTACTCAATAAGCAACCATACAAATTTTCATTTTTGTTCCTGTACAGTATATAAATATTATTTTGTATGAATATTTCATAATGAGAGACTAAATAAATGTAGATGCATGTACATCACTTCTGGAAGTACTTTCTTTGTCCATGTAAGATGTAAGAAGTGTTTATGCCAATCAATATAATGCAGGCTTCAAGTATTAAAGTTTTGAAAATTGGCGGGGACTGAACATAAATGGCTTTTAGCGTTCCAATTATGTGCGTCATCCACACGATATAGTATATCAGTTACACTCGATAACAAACGGTTCCCATTTCTAAGAAATCTATTGATTACATATATTAATATAATTGTTAAATTAGCAATTATTACTGTCATCAAAATCATAATCATGTCTGAAAACTACGGAAAAAACATCACTGATTAGTGTCGACTGGAAATCTTATTCAATGGTAATCGAAATTTGGATACTGAAATAGCCTGTAAACTTGCAGACACTAACAACTGCTGTCTGAATGCAGAAATTTAGAAAAAGAAGAAATATGAATCAAATTCCTTACAAGTTAAGTCAAGCTAATTAAAATCTGTTGTTTAATGATGTTACTCTCTGATATCTGTTGACGGTTATTTTGTGTTTCTATAGTCGCTCCACGAAAGCAATGTTACTGTATCAATATGCAAATGAAATGTATTAAGAAAGATAAAAAGAATCTTTCCAGTTTCGTGTGAAAAATTTGTTATTTCGTCAAAATATACATTCTCATGCATTAATTACACCATCTAATTTTGTAAAAGTCGCTCTTCAAAATAAGTGCAAGACTTCGGAACTTCTTTTTATCGATTTAGTATTGCAGCCGTCAATCCAACTGGACCAGACTGGAAACAAATTCATACAAATTGAACATTTTGCCATAAACAAGATAAAAGTTTTAAAACATCTACGTTTCGTTAGAAGATACAGGGAAATATTTCACTCGTGAAGTGGAAATATTTTTACAGTACAATGTGTTTACTTCACTCATGAAATATTTCCTTGTATCTACTAACGACACATATATACATTTGTGCTTCTTGTACTTTATTGGTCTTGAATTCACAATATAGCATATTGTTTAGTTGTTTACCTTAATCATGCATCAACAGAATTTACCTTATGATGTTGCTTGATAAATCGGTTACAATGTTACCCTTACTCTACACCACATCAAGCTACTGGCAACGCGGTGGATTGCAGTCCAAGATTGTTGTGCACTTAGATAATCCAAGCATTCATGAACAGGTAGCATGACATGTTTCTTATCGATATCTTGAGAGAGACCTAGATATCATTACAAATTCTTTTTCTGCATTTTTAATGACGTCCAACTGCATGTTACAAATGTACACCAATCGAAACTATCCTAATTCGTTATTTAATAGCGGGTACACGTCGTATCAGACATTCGGTATTGGCTGTTTGGCACGTTCTGCAAACATTTAAATTGAAATGAAATAACCGGAATTTTCTGCGATTGTTACCTTTCCGGAAGAAACCGAATCTAACATGTCAACTTTGTTATTTTAGGTGAATTCAGAAGACATTATTATTTTCTGTTCAGACTTCCATGGTGCGTTCTTTTGAATACACTAAACATTATTCAATAGCCAGTTGTTTTCCAACAATAACTCTGAGAATAATACAAATGTTTCTCTGGTAGCTTAATTTAATGAATCGATGAAGACACAATAATTGCGATTATATGAATGTATTTCTTCCTTCAGTAATTATTTTAAATACTTTTTAAAAATTTGTAATTGGCAAGCTGATATTCATTTGCATCATAGCACACATAGACCAAAAAGTTATCGTGACATGAATTAGATTACAGGATTATTTATGGCACAAGAATAACCAATTTCCCGAGCCGGGGGAAACCAAGTTTTAGGTACTTTGTTTGCGTAAACTAATCAGCCACATTTGTCATGGTGCGTCTATTATTTTCGCCTACGCCGCCTATCTTGCAAAGAAACATTGAAAATGAAGCTTGGACAGAACGAGGGAATTCGTGAAAATGACACGACTAACAACGATTTTAATTGACTTTTGGATACTATTACTGATGGAAGTTTTTAAGGTGTCATATGTTATTTTGATAAAAAAAATGTATCTAAAATATTTAAAACATTACACATAACAATTTCTTAATTGCATGCTCACGTCGTAATTTCCTCGATTTTTGATGCTATTTTATTTTAAGTAGAATATTTTTAAATCCATAAAATAATCATTCTTGTCCTTGACATTAAGACAAGAAAAAAAAGAAAACATACATTTCATCTTAGCAGCAGAGGCATAGCTGGAGGCGGGGGCAGAGGGGGACAAATGTTCCCGGGTGCCAGACTAGTGGGGGTGCCAAATGAGCTTTGAAATAGGATGTATGTGGAATTTTTGGATTTTAGAGTTAAGGGTGGGTGGGTGTAAAATGAATCTTGTCCCCGGGCTCCAAACACTCTAGCTACGCCTCTGATTAGCATAACTGTAATTGTAAAGAGTAGAGTAGTTTTTAACTTGGGGACATCTCCTGTATCTTCACCACATCCGTGGACTTTATATGCAAGGGATTTGTTCCAGAAAGACTGCTAATAGTTGAAGAGCTCAAGTAATGTCCACTGCTCTCTTTCTCATGTCCATTTTTGTGTTGAATGTAGATGCGTTTCCACATTATAGAGCCCATATCAAAAGCTCCAATGATTGAAGATGCAGCCGTCGTTCGTACGTTCCAGAGTTTGTCTTCATCGTTACAATTATTCTAGTAGCTTCATTTCTTTGTAAGTTGCATCTGCTTTGTCCCATCTTTATTTATATTCTGGCATAATCTAAACATGAATGATATCAGTGTCTTAAAGCATTGTTGACATCATTTCACTTTTCTTTTAAATATGAAATTCTCATCAGTTGCAAGTTAATTTGCTTTAAATCATATTTTGTGTTTAAAATCAACTTTCATGCATGCAGTAACAAAATAATTTGATGGCTAATGATCCAGCAGAAACATCTGAATTGAATCATGCCCTTGTTGTAGCATTTACAATGTCTTATCTGCTGTGTTATATTCTCTGCATTTTTGTTTCTATTTCTGTTACAGTTTTCTGTTAAAACGATGTATGAAAATGGTACTATCACGGTTTCATATATTTTATTATCGAAAATGCACTAGAGCTTATTTCAAAATTAACTTTCCGCGTTACATGGTTTTACAAAACCGATGATTAAAGAACCAAGAATTCAATGAGAATTTGTTTAAACATTTGATTGTGTTGAATAATGATAGTTTTCTTCTTTAGAAATCGTATATTTCGGAAACCTAAACAACGTTAGATATGCGAAATATCTTAGCTGTAGCACGAAAGAGTTATTAAAATCGTCTGCTGACTGGGTCTTTCGCCATTATGAAAAGATTGAATGTGTCTTACTATCTTGCAAGCATAGGTTCATATAAAAAAAGTAGATGTATTACCCTTAAAACTAATGATTCGAATTTCAGGCTAGGCCAGTGTGGGTAATTGAGAAGTTTGCCAGTAGTTTCCCGTGGGTCTGTGGTTCTGCTCGTGCTTTTTCCGGGTTTTCAGGTATACTGGTCGCCATATACAGCCTATCATGTGCTGAAAAATGGCGTTAAACCCAAAATAAAAATAACAAAGAAGGACACATGTCAGAGAAAAAATATTGCATGGATTATATATCTCAATTCATTGTATTTTTCAAAGTGTATGCAAAAATAATTCATACGGTGCGACATTTACTTTCTCGAGTCATGGTACCTCGTTGTGTTAAACATCTTTGTTTATAGACAACCAACTTTAGAGATTTTCTTTGGCAATTTAATCCGCTTGCATGCGGACGCTCTGAAAGATTGATTGATGCTTTTAAAGTAATTTGAAGAGGAAAAGAACGCCAAGCTGATGAATACGACATTTTTGTAACCATTTCAGTTAAACTCAATCATTTTAATCACATCAGTTCTGTTCGTTCATTATTTAATTGTCTTATACAGCATTAAGTCATATAGTCACAAAATGCTCAATACAGATTAGTGACACGGTACACATTTAAATTTAAATTTCACTTCTCAGTTCGTAACAGATAAATGATAATTATCGTCAGAAATCTCAACATTATTTGAGCCTCTTATCAGTAGGCTACGATACTATATAACAGTTATCTATTTATTCTTTGAAATATAAAAATTTATTCCCCATCAGACGTATACAGGACACTGGGATCAGACGTAAATAATTGCTGACATCAGACGAATAAAAAAAATGGTATCGGATTTATACAATTATTTGCATCAGACGTATACAAACTACATGTATCAGATGTATACAGACTACTGATATACAATTATTGGCATGGAAGCTGTGTCAGTTAAACACACAAAAAATATCCAAGAAAAAATCGAGAAACACACAAAGCAATTACTCATGACAACGTTCTCTTTTAATCATGTGTGATAACTGTACCTCATGAGTGAGATAAAATGATTATTCAATATTATCATACTATTTTTTTTTTAGTCATATCATTATAGATGTTGTTAAGCGCTTAAAGCTTCTCAAGATTAGTCGCTATACAAAAGTCCTCATTATTATTAAAGAAATCATTATTATTAAAGAATGACAGTGTAAACACCTCTTTTATTTAGCAATTTTTATCGCACCAATACTTATATGCACAAGATTTAGGCTTACAGATTGGCACAATCTTACCAGACCAAAGTCCATTACATTATAAAATTATACTGCAAAATTGACGGATAAGGTGATATTATCACATTCTTAAATCTTGGACATTACAGCTCTTCATTTTGTCTTGTGTTATTCTATATGCATTTCACAGAAGATATTTTGATCAAACATGTTTTACAGCGAGAATCAAACTGATCAATAGAATAGAGAGACAGAGACAAAGAGAGTTTAAAAATGCAGAGTAAAGAAAAAATACGCTTGTGCCGAAATGGAGGTGCATGCACTGATTCTTAAGGAAGATGAGGTACATGCGTACTATAAGACATTCAAAGATTTGCAGACGACAAGAAAAATATAATTCTGTAACAATTTGAAATGCGTGTATTCTATTCTTGAAACTTAAAGTTATTATTTTTAATATAGACGGTTAAATATTTTCTATTCCTAACATGTGATTATTTACCTTAGGTTGCTTAATTTTAAAATATAATTATGAATCCGGGAGGAAGATAGCCTTGTAGGATAGGTTCCCCGTTGATATTTACATGCCAATGTCACCGTCAAATTAAATCACAAAAAACTCAATTTACATTACTGGAACATATTATATCCGAGAACAAATGTAAAGTAACAACAAATATGAATATTTTATCAAACAACAATCGAATACCTGAAATATTTTATGACAAAATACCATTACTAGTTGATAGCCTTCCGGTAGTCATTAAAATGAGTACGTTCCTTAACGGGAATAAGGATTGAAGCATCTGAAGCTATTATGTATTTTAAAAACATGATTCGGTCTGTGCATGTAGTTATCTCATGTGTAACTGTGTAAATGATTTATTTTCAGGTATGCATAATCTTAATTACTATTTTCTCTTCGCCAACTGAATGTCACCTACATTTTAAACAATTTGAGCTGCTTTGAATTCATGTTCTTCCTCAGTCGGAAATACAGGCACAGTTTGTCAGAAATCAATGTTTACGCTTCTTTATAATTCATAAAGAATAAAACAAAAATCATGAAATGTTTTCATTGAAGTCAATTTTGCTTCCAACTTATCAAATGTAAACTATCATACTGCTTAAAAACCTAAAAGAAATGGGTCAATGCATATGAGATTAAAAGCCTCCCCCACATAATGAAAGATCTTTTATTTCTTTTGATATAGGTTCTATGTAAATCCCATGAACACCGTGAATAACAAAATTTTAACCAGAAAATGTGAACTGAAGAATTTAAAATTATCAAATCATGCTAAAACAAAAATGGACAAGTAAATACTTTGCATTGTATTCAACTCTTTCTTCTCGAAAACGGAGTTTTTGGACCAAAACGGTCAGCCCTGCGAAATAATCCATTTTGAAATTATTCAAATTTCTTTTTAGTAATCATCAATACATAGAACGGATTTTGAAACGCAAAGGGTAGGCGACCATCCTTATGTATTTAATTAAACATCAAAACGGGAATTTTAACTTTGAAAACTTTATTCATTACATCTTGCGTACGGAACCATTGACGAGTCTGTCTGTAGTAGAACATGTTGAGCACGTGTTCTGCAAAAACTTGCAATATTACCCCTAAATGCATTAGGATATTACTACTATCAAAATATTATTCTTAATCCATATTTCTGCAAATATTTTGCGATTCGCTTACCTTCAGCACATTGCATATTGTAGCACAATTATCTATGAGGACATACACCGACCCACTAAAACTAATCAAGCTATTTTTCAGAGAAGAACAAGCTTAAATCAATAAAGCAAAAACTAAACGCATGCACCTAATTGTCACATGTTTGAACGCCTGTTGAATATACAAACAAGATTTAAATACTAGAAAATAGAGAAGAAATAGTTTTAAAAATGGTCATAAAATCAATATAATTTTGTGTTGGGTCAGAATAGCAAAAGTAGCAACGCTTCTTACTCGGAACAGTGGCTCTGTGTGGGGCCGTTTCCATCAGTTCAGATGGACTATGATGTGAAATACCTAATTGTTTTATTTGTATCTTCTCTCTTAAGCAAACTTCCTTTCACAATGTCTCTAATATTGATGATGTCAAATCCGCCTAGATATGTTACTTATATGATGCTGATCAAATTATCAAACATAACGCATGACTTATACAGAAATCCGGTTTGTAAAACTGCTTTAACTTGTAGCTGCCGTTTTTAGAACGATACTATGAAATAAATTAATCAGATACTAGTAAATAATTTAAGATTATATATATATATATATATATATATATATATATATATATATATATATATATATATATATATATATATATATATATATATATATATATATTAAAATGTGTTTCGATGAATGAACTGTTTTTTTTCCTTCTCTTAATTTATACTTTCTTACTTTTTCCACTACTTTCTTTTTACCAGTATTTATAGAGTAAGAGTAATT
The DNA here is from genome assembly GCA_030141615.1 of Unio pictorum. Lineage (NCBI taxonomy): Eukaryota > Metazoa > Mollusca > Bivalvia > Unionida > Unionidae > Unio > Unio pictorum. Next base: position 9,239,992 of record JARLTB010000011.1, on the reverse strand, counting down.
AAATTTTGTTATATACAATCTTTCAAATATTTAAGAGTTTCAGAATGCAGGCTGGAGAATTTGCCGACAAGTAGGAATTTATTCTTAACTTAAGACAACACAAGCAATATACATAAGTGTCTCAAGCATATCATGCAAAATGAGGATTCTATTAGTTCTTGAAGGCCCCAGCAATGACAGAACATCAAATAGTAATCGTAAATCAATGCATCTCTCTTTATATTTGATCTTGAAGGGTTCAAAAACCGTGTGTTGATGGTCTGGTTCTCTAATGCTTTCAAAATGCTCACTGATAGTCGTTTAGTTGATAAGAATTGGGGAATTATCAAAACTGATTAAAATTCAGAAAACAGAGAAACTTAATATTAATAAATGTGATCATTGTTGCCGAACAATTTAATTGGGACATCAATTAATATCGTACGTTAGTTCTTGACATGATAAAAAGTCTCAAGTTTATGACAGAATTCAGTTTGTCGGCAAATAACTCGATCTATTTAATATTTGCTAATAAGGCCAACCCCATTATGAGAGAATATAATACGTCATTCTGTCAGAAAAAGGTCTAAATCAATAAAGCGAAGAAAAAAGGCATGTGAATATTGCCATGAAAATATAACAGAGAAACATGATTCTTTTAAATTTATTAAAGATGAGCATTGTAACTTCCGTCAGAATACATCACAAATTCTGAAACAGTGAAATATAGATAAACGCAAAAAAGCATGCCTTCAAATATTTGTTTTTCAAATTCAGCTTCTGGACCAAAATAATACAAACATCATGATAGAACCAAAAACTTTAAAGTTAGTGGGAAAATGAGAATTGGTACACCAGGTATTATCAATTTGACCTAATATTTCATCCTTTAAAAGTGTCTTCTCCTCTCGCTTTCAATTTGTTGGGAACAAAATTAAGACATGATAGTATGCCATTATTTCCGTTTAGTTCTAAATTGTAAAGATAAAACTGAGCCGTGAATGAAAGAAAAGTAGTTTCAGACACGGAAAATTATATTATAGATATTTCTTACAACTTACGGAGCACGAACCTATGTGCATATCTGTCGACGCGTAACCTACACAACTACATCTTCGCCATATGCTACTTCCTTAAAAGGATAATGTAACTTGTACAACTATGATTCATCTCTCAATAACATGAATAATGTTATGTTCGGAAATGGTATCATTGGAGAATTGATTGCTCGGTTACATCATAGTTTCCATTAAGGAAACATCGACCCTGCACATGTGTTTTTAGTGATCGAGCAACATTGTTGTTCACGTGAAGTTCTCAGAGGCAAAGGAAGACGATCAAATAAATCACCAAATAGTGTTTGGTCTAATAGCTTTAAAATTAGATGATGAAACTTTGGCATTTATAGAAATCAATCTCTCAAGTTGAACTCACTTTATTAACTTTTCTTTCTTTGAGAATCCATGTCTACGTTAGACATGACAAGAACAAATAATTTGTAATGCTCCTGTAGAAAGATCATATTTGATGTGTTATCATTTAATATAAAACGTACTCACTGAGATGTTGTAGATGAATAATCCTACGACTGCAAACGAAGATGTAACTTTACTCAATGAATAAATGAATGACAAGAATCACATAGTTTTCAGAAGAAAAAATTGCTCGTGAATGCAGAAAGATGTCGCAAAGTATTGAAATGTTTTTTGTTTAATTTCCCTTAACTCATCTCGCTAAACAAACTATGCAATACATGTTATTGGTTGACAACGCAATCTGTTGAACAGTTTGCGCTTGTTTTCTTTGCGCTGCGCGGTTTTCGAATATACTTTCAAAGCAAAATGTAATAATGTTGGAATATACCACAGCTCAATGCAATGGTCTCAGGCTTGCCTATTAACGCAAACCACCGAAATGTTGTCGATCCACATCGGTTGCCTTGTCTCGCTTATAAATTCGCTGCCTTCATGCTGATTCAAATCGGCTGCACTATCTTCAACTGACATTCGTTGCTTTCCGAATATGCCAATTAAACGAATACGACCATTATTAAAGTGAATATGAACGCTCTCAGTAGTATTATAATCTCTACAATTTCCATAAAAGCACGAATGCCGTAGGAAACGAATTCAACTGACATATTTTTGTTTCGTTGTTTTTTGTTTTTGTTTTGCTTGTACCGCTCCGGTGACCCAGTGGTTAGAACGTCGTCTAGGAGGTCGCGAGTTCAAACCCCGGCCGAATCATACCAAAGACTAATACAACTGGTATTAACAGCTGCCTCGCTAGGTGCACAGAATTTCGAGGTTATTGTTAGGACTGGGCAATCTGGAGTCAGGATAATGTGACTGGTGTCATGATAATGTGACTGGTGTCATGATAATGTGACTGGTGTCATGATAATATGACTGGAGTCATAATAATGTGACTGGGTGGGAAATGATGCTACATGATGCCCCAATGCTAGACATTGCTAAAAACTGCAAACTGCAGACATTGTAGCCATCTGAATGAAATAATTGTTCATGCTACGTTACAAAATCAAATCACACTCACACGACCACAAACTTGTTTTTAAAAATATTTTCTGAACCTGAGACATGTTGGTTGTCTGTATTGGAAAGCGATTTTCTGTTTCTCCAAGTAAGATATTACTGACACAGAAGGCAATCTTAGGAATAATTTTTAAGAAAAAATTTAAACTGTTTGAAAGAAAGATAAAATTTGTAAAGGCTACGATGCGAGAAACCTCCTGCCATCAACAATACATTTTTAATTTAAAAGTATACTTCACATTATCATCACAGTATTCCGCTTTAGCAACTGAAAAAACTAATTGAACTATTGACTATTATATAATTAAAGAACCTCTAAAAGTACCTTAACCACTCTAAGGGAATTAATGTAATAATAATAATAATAATAATAATAATAATAATAATAATAATAATAATAATAACAATAATAACAAAAACAACAATAATAATAACAATTATAATAGTAATAATAATGAGGACTTTGTATAGCGCCCAATCTTTAGAAGCTCTAAGCGATTTACAACATCTATAATGATATGACTACAAAAAAGACAAAAAAAATCCCAAGCAAACACCATGAAATTAGAAAACATAAAAACAATCTGAAAGTATTTAAGGTAGGAAACATTGTTAGATCTTTAAGTTTGTTCTTGCAGTTAAAAGATGTGAGTTTTTAGGGCACTTAATTTGAAAAACTAATATTGAATATCTTACAAATCGAGAAAACATTACATTTGATCAGGCCTTCAGATCGCAAAAGATTTTAACTTATGATTTAGCTGGACATTTATTGTATTGATCAGTCATATTCACTTTTGAAAAGTCATGTTTGATTAGATGAGAGCGGAAGCTAGATGTAGAACTCAGGTTCATAGTTTTGTGGCCTTCAGGCCTAGAACTATTATTGTAAATCGATGTCCCAATGGAGACATTGAGTCCATATTCATTGCTAGCTTGAACTAATTGCTTTTACATATATATTGATTGTATTGACAGACTGTAAAAGACCACTTAAAATTTTGTTTTTATCGATAGTATCGAATGTTCTAAACATGACGGAAATAGAATGTTGCTATGGCATATAGAAGCGGATACTTTAATTAGAAAATTGTAATAACGATTAATCAATGCCGTAGATAGATAGATAGATAGATAGATAGATAGATAGATAGATAGATAGATAGATAGATAGATAGATAGATAGATAGATAGATAGATGTGACGTTTTGTCAACATTATGTATGCATGGTATTTTACATGTTGATTGGTACAAGTTTCATCTGTGTATGTGTCTTTTTTATCCACTTTTGCATTAATTAAAATATTAGTGTTAGATGTAGATTATGTTTGCATATGTATTGAACCATATGTTTGTTTCCAACACGTTAAGCCGCGCCTAATACATGCATATTCTTTTCATTCCACTCAACCTTTATATTCCTGTGTTTTTTATCGTGATGATAGTGAGTGAGCCTCAAGTATTTAACAACGATGGGCGATGAAGTAACAAAGCTTTGATGTTTTAAAAGTAATTTCAGTGACAAGAAACAACTGTTCATCAAACAAAACTGTTGTTGGTTTTTGTGTTGCCAAAACCAAAGCAAAGGATTATCAAATATGGTTATTTTTTGACAATTGGCGCTATTAGCTATTGGGCAATACGTGAAATATAATATATAACATTAGAAGTTGGGCAATAGTGGAAACATACTACAGGACATTAGTTGTTAGTCTGTATTGGAAACATACTATATGATATTAGTTTTTCGATTATACAGGAAACATATTAGATAACATTCGAACGTGGGCAATACAGGAGGCATACTACATGACATTTGGAAACACATAACATTAGAAGTTGGGCAAAGCTTCAAATATATATATCAGTATATATATTTGCCTATACTGGAACATACTACATGACATTAGTTGTTTGCCTCTACGGGAAACATACACCACGACATTAGTTGTTTGCTTATACGGAAAACATACTACATAAGTTGTTGGGCAATAATGGAAACTTGCTACATATCATTAGTTGTTGGGCTGTACGGAAAACATATCACAAAAAAAACAATAGATTGTTGGACTATGCAGGAATCATACTGCATTCATATCATGAATTGTTGGGCAAGACTGGAAGCATTCTATATAGCATTAGTTATTGGTTAATACTTGGGTATATCACCTATCATTATGTGTTGGACTATACGGGAAACATACTACACGCATATCATGAATTGCTGGGCAAGACTGGAACCATATTCTATTAGTTGTTGCGCTATACTGGAAACATGCTACATATCATTAGTTGTTGGTCTATTCTGGAAACAAATCACATATCATTAGTTGTTGGGATATACGAGAAACGTACTAGATAAAAAGGAGCAGCAAGCAAAACGTTCAGACACTATCTGAGTGATGATCATAAACTTTCCTAACTAAGGCACATTTGTGTTGAACAATAGTTTGACATAATCCTCGTGCACTATGATTCGCAACGGAATCTTGGTGCGAATTTTCAAGAAAGGGAATAGAAGATCGATTGACTGTGCATAACAGTAAGAATCACTTCAGAGCTAAATTAATCAGTTCATTGGAGGACACATTGCATAAAATATCAGAACGTTCTTGTCCATCAGCTATAGTGAATGATCAGAGAGTAAAAGCACATACTCATTGCATCTCATGCTTGGGATTTTTATGAGTAGCCGACATCGTTTGTTTTGACACTGATGCTTTCAATAGCTTTGCATGAATAGCACACTGCATTTCCACAATTACTAAACAATATAACGATCTTAAAATCAAATGGTGAGAAGCTTTATATCGATTCATCTAAATAATGTACGTGCTTCTGATAATTTGGTGGCAGTATTGTCAGTAAAATACTTAAAGATTGCTTCTTGTTTGTCAATCTTGTCCGCTGTGATCTGTTTATATTTTCAACATCTGAAAAACTAAAAATAAGCTTGTCACAGCTTTACGTGATAGTTGATGGAAGTACCGCGATCGAGGAATGTTTAGATATGGTAACGAATCACAAAGAATAAATAAATAAATAAATAAATAAATAAATAAATAAATAAATAAAAAACAAAATAAATAACTAAACTAAATAAATAAATAAATAAATAAATAAATAAATAAATAAATAAATAAATAAATAAATAAAAGAGTAAGTAAATACATAAATAAATAAATATTTTGTCATTTTTTTTACATTACATTATATTCTTTATCAAAATATTCGCACACAATCAAATATTAAATTTAATATATTCGCTTTAATTGCCATCTCAATTTGTCGCTCCGTTTATTCATACAATTATGTCTTAAATCTAATGTAAACATGATTTTAGCATACGGGACAAAGCCCTTTTTTCTTGGCTGGCGAAATCCTTTGGTTTGTTCTGGTCTTAGGGTTGATACGGAATGGTCAATGTTTTCAAAATAAACAATGTGAGATGCTTGTTACACTCGTTGACAGTGGCATAGCAATCGAAAAATCTGGTAGAGAGAGAGAGAGAGAGAGAGAGAGAGAGAGAGAGAGAGAGAGTCCAAGTCAAGTGAGATACCAAACATGACTTGAAACAACTTTTATGTGTTGGGAGTGATCACCTGTATTACGTTTTTGCAGGTCGGGTGAGGCCGGGAATTTTTGCTACAACATTCTTCGTTGGTGATACATATTTGGCCCTAAAATAAATTTTCCACTCCAGATGCAATTTTAATCATGATCAATCAAAGTGCCTTATGGGAAAAATTAGAGTAAACAAAGAAGCCACTTCGAATGGCGGCTTCTCATTGGATGATTGCTAGTGCTTACGTAATTAAAAAATATTTGCTACCAATCTCCGATCACTGAAACCCAATGCACCGCTTAGAAAGAGAAGAACAATAAATATGGGTTGATTGTTCGATTGTTCGATAACATGTTGGGGATTTATTGCTCACAAACGCTCTGCACAGGAAGCAGGAAGACTTACGGCACCATTCATTTTGGTCCAGTGTGCAGATGCTCTGTAACTGACGCATGCTAACATTACGATTAATGGTGGATTGAATGAATATAACTATTCGGTTTCTAATACTCGAAGATTTGTAGATCCACGTTGTGGCTTTCCGGTCAATGGTGGCTGCACTTTGCAATAAGCTTACAAATAACACTGTCAGTAACGACACTTCTTCGTGTCATTAAAGTTTCTTAAGTTATGAAAGAATACTTTTCAGTACATCTCTTCCTTTGAAATGAGAAATGTGAAAATTTAAACTTGTAAGGCTGCAGTTTCCATCAGAAATGACAAACTGAGATAATGGCTTGACATGGTCTTTGGCTCTCCAAGTGAATTAATACAATAAATATCGAGGAAAAAATAAAGTGTGTGTGTGTGTGTGTGTGTGTGTGTGTGTGTGTGTGTGTGTGTGTGTTGTGTGTATGTGAAATCAGGGAAGATAAAATGTTTACTATGTAAATAAGTAAAGGGTGTTTACCAGGTTATTGCTCTAAATGCACATACATCACGGTGTAAACAAGCCCACAAAATAGAGAGCGTGTCACATATAGCTGTAAACCGTCTACTTATTAAAAATCAGAGGGTTGGAGAAGCAAGTCGCAGAATACAAAGATGTTGAAATCACGCTGTCCCTATCTGATGATTTGCCGGTCCTCAAGCGTATTCTATTTTAAACTCTATACTGGTTTCGATAAAAGAACTGTAATAAACATGTGTACATAGCGCAGGTGTACATTCAATCTTGGCCTCAATATATAAACCTCTACCACGTTAGGCTTGATCAATATCGTTTGTTGTTCATGAAACAAGGGTTTTAGATGGGAAACGTTAGCAACCACTGTGGAGTTAGGTGGAAAAACAATAATTTTAGAGACGCAAAACAAGTTTGTTACGCTAGCTGAAAGGTTGGTGTAGGGTCGGAATATATAGATTTAAATAGTTCGCTTAAAATGAGTACAGGAAAAATCAAACAATACAATTTGTGCGATTTTCAAAGTGGCTATAAGCATAACATCTATCCATAATATACGTGATTAACTATTTGTAATATCAAAAGAATCAGCTTCTACATAACTGTAAATCACTATAAAACTGGACACAATAACATACTTTTAAGCAAATGAATATTTATGAAGATGGAATCAATATAAAATAAACCCAATAACATACTTTTAAGCACACACACACACACACACATATATATATATATATATATATATATATATATATATATATATATATATATATATATAACTTAGGATGTCTGTGTGCCATTTTGTTGTTTCAGTAATATAAATTGAGACTTCCCACTGTGACACCATTGCTAATTTTATTGTTGTTGTAAAGTGCTCTGCATTATCTCGTTTGCTGTTGTCCTTGTTTTGGAGTTTTACGCTATTTCTCAGCGCATGATAGTCTATACACGTCGGCCAGCATAATTGGTGGAGATAGAACCAGGGGAAAACCCGACAAGAACAATCGAGACACGAAAGCTTCTGTAATCTTTTTCACATGCTCACATTTGGCCAAGCCCGATACGCGAACTCACGCGGACAAAGCTGAGATAGCACTGATTGGTAAAAGCGATCTCTTTAAGCCACTCACCAGGGGACCCTTGCTACTTTTGCAAAATCAATAATGAATATATAGATAATCTGATTAACGGGATCGATATACCTCTAGAACAGATGACGTCAAACATTTTCGGAACTACTCCATAATTACCGTTCTTAAAACCTATATTTATCTTAAAGCTAGATTGGTTCTCTGGTTGGTGTAACTGTGTAACACTAGTGTTTTTTTTATATTCTCTCATGTAAGTTCCTTCGCTATCTTGAGATCGAGCTTCCAGAAACATGGGTATACACAAGATATAATATTCTACCACTGGATCGTTTCGCACATGCTCGCGTTTAAAACACGTGAATCATGTAATGATTAAACCATGCACATTTATGTAATGTCAGTCTATTTATTTGAACTAATATAATATTTTCTTTCCACGTTTTTGCTTTCATGTCCAGATGCAAACCAGTTGGATTTTTATGAGGAGACATCAAACTTGCCAGTTTCATCTCACCTAAAACAATTATATGTACATTGATTGCGGTAAGAGTCTGTAAGCAAAGTGCACAATAAATTTAGATTTTTTTCTGTATAAATGACAGTAAAACGGGAATTAGTACTATACAATATTGTTTCTTCTTTTACCACATATGATTTGTTATTATTCCCCATAAATACGAAACATTCCACTGAATACCTCAGCATTTAATATTGGCTATTGTATTAGAGAGAGAGAGAGAGAGAGAGAGAGAGAGAGAGAGAGAGAGAGAGAGAGAGAGGGAGAGAGAGATGCATATTTACGTACATACACATGCATATGTATATTATAAATACACCACCCTCACTCCGCCGCACATATGCGTATTTATTACCATTGCACTTAAAGTTAGTTATTACAAATTTTCTAGATACTATTAACTCTTCTGCTTATATATATATATATATATATATATATATATATATATATATATATAGAGAGAGAGAGAGAGAGAGAGAGAGAGAGAGAGAGAGATAGATAGATAGATAGATAGATAGATAGATAGATAGATAGATAGATAGATAGATAGATAGATAAAGTATATAAATACAAATCGTATGGCGCATAACAGTCCTTTCAAGTTCACTGGATCCAGCAATACTTTTTTTTTCTCCAGCACCCGCAACAAGTTGAAATAAACCAGTTGAAATAAAATGTATTTAAAGGTTTAATTCCTGTAGAAACATCCATGTACAGCTTTGCAAACACAACGGTTTTTGTGTTTTATTTGTTTTGTTTTGTCTATGTTTGTGCCTTCGAAAAAGACTCATTAAGAGTCAAAAGCGCTTAGGTTTCTTAGATACTACTTTTGCACTGTTTGTTGTCAGTTTATTGCATGCATGCATATATATATATATATATATATATATATATATATATATATATATATATATATATATATATATATATATATATATATATATATATATATATATATATATATATATATATATATATATATATAGTTATCATTTTAAATAATTATTTTCGGTCTCCTGCATAAAATCCAAAAATATTAGGTGACGAATCGTACCATAACAGTATGCTCTTCTTTATTGGTGTTTATACAAACTATTGCACATTTTGTACGTCTAATATAATCAACAAAAGCAATACAAACTGAGACTAACTTCCATCGAATAAGAAATGCCTAATTTCAAACATGCACATATCCGAGCGTATTCTAAACTGTATTTGTAAACTGTATTAGTAAGTGATGCATCAATCCCTATTCACCCAATAAAACCAGTAAGTAACGACTCAGTCCTCATTTACTCAGTAATTTTGTTGTTGTTGTTGTTGTTGTTGTTGTAGGAATTAACGCCATTTATCAGCACAAGATATGCTGGTGACCAGTATAACTGATAGCGGAAGAACCCGGAAAAACGTTGGAAAGAACTGCTGACCCACGAGAAACTACTGGCAAGCTTTCTCACATAACCACATTGGCCGAATCCTGCACTCGAACCCAGTCAGACAGGTAAGATTAGCAGTGTTCCGCAATGGTTAGAACTTAGACCTGCCCATTCGGGGTCCGTCCAGCCAGTAAGTAATGATTCGGTCAGTATACATATTATAATGACATCGTTTTGGAACCCGAGACTTCAACCACCGTGGAGAGATGTTAGATGGCATTTATCAGTAAAGGTGGGCACTTTAGAACACTCGCTCTCCCGCAGGACCTTTCCTTATTACAGTATATTAGTTTAAATCCATGCGTGGATTTCCTTGTCTTAGGCGTGGAATCCGTAATATCTTACGTGGTATCCTTACTACTTGACGTGGAATTCTTGCTATCGAATATGTAATCCTATCCAGCTGACATGGAATCTTTAATATCAGATGTGGAAGAATCTATTTTTCTTGCTTCGAGGTTAGCTCTCTGTCCATTTTGCTTTACACACTTGGTTACGTGTCTGTCGCTTTGAGAACATTTACGAGGGTAGCTCCTTGCTACCTCTGGAGCCAAAAACTATACAAAGTTCCAATTTATGACAAATATTCTATAATGTACGAACAATGTTTCTGCATCATTTCAACCGTGGCATTTTAATTATTCAAAATCTACTTCTCAACTTAGTGCAGTTTGGCCTGACACAGTTATCAAACGGAGCCTCATTAAAAATCAATCAATTACGTACCAAAATGCATTCAAAAGCCAACATCGTTGAATATGCCACAGATTCATCCGGTGCAAAATCAGATACGTCAATTTAAAATTTCAATATAATATAATGATATATACAGCTTCTAGAGGCCGACCGAATGTGATTTTCTGGCTTCGGCCGAAACCGAAACCAAACCGAAAGTTAAAGATGAGCTTTCGGCCGAAACCGAAGCCGAAACCGAAAGATGTATAACCCAGCAAAAGATTTAAAAGCTATGTTGTGAAACTAAGTCAAAGATGCAATAAAAAAAATAAACTTTATCAATAAAACTTTAATACTCAAGTATTTCGTAATCCAGAAATAATCAATACGAGCCTACACTTGCAGTCTTGCAGTAACAGTTGTTAAATAGCTGTTCGTTCAGCGTTCATTGGTTAGTAGTTGAATCCAAACAAACGAATGTTGTAGTTCAGAAACAAAAGTTTTTCTGCATTTTCGCCCAGTAGGTTGCTGCGTCGGTCGGCATACAGCTGCCCTGCTGCACTGAACAACTGCTCACTTGCCACGCTGGTGGGTGGTGCAGACAAGTACTTGCGAGCAGCGGATTCCAGAAGTGGGTATTGACTGCAATGCCAATACGCATATATATCCGTCATTCGAGGCAGACGTGGCTCCTTGAGGTAACTATTTAACTGTTGTTCGTACAGCGGCATGTCATTGTTTTGACTTCGACTGTCATTAGTTTCTGATAGATCGATATTAGAAGACTGACTGTCATGCGCAGCCCACAGATCCACCTCCTCTTCGGCATCGGACGCCTCGCTGTTCTCAGGTTTGGACTCAACGCTGTCAGTTGATGAAGCTGCGGCTGGCGTACTGACATTACTCGTAGCATATTCTTGAACCGAACGTAAAAAATCCAGAACTACTTTCGTTGCTACCGTTTTCTCTTGCTCGCTGAAGTAAGTATCCTTGAAGCGTGGATCAATCAGCGTGGCAGCAAGAAAGAGTGCTGAGGAACCAATATAAGAGAATCGACGATACATTGCATCACGCAGCGACGCTTTCATCTGCTTCAGGCCCTGATCTGCTTCTGTAGTAGTTTTTAGCATGTTATTCAGATTAAAGACGAGCGGGAAAACCAATGAAATGCATGATTCGTCAGCACAAATGTCCAACGTTGCTGTGTAGAATGGTTTTAGAAGTTTCACAATTCTTCCAGCCAGTTCCCATTCTGCGTTCGAGAGGCTGTCAATTCCGCCTCGCTCTACGCTAAACAGATTAATTGCCTTGCTCTGTTCGACCAGGCGCTCCAGCATAAGATAGGTGCTATTCCATCTCGTCTCAACGTCCTGCAGTAACGAGTGTGATGGGACTTTCATCGTGAATTGATGTTCCATGAGATGACGGCAAGCCTGCTCACTATGCTTAAAGTGGGCAACAATCTTACGAGCTTTTTTGATGACAACTTGTACTGATGTTTGCGTAAACAGTGCATCATGCAGAACCAACTGTAAAGTATGGGACACGCAGCCAATATCAGTGACGCCTGCGAGTCTCATTGCACTTTTCATGTTCGCGGCATTGTCTCTTAGTCCAATGTGAATCTTCTCGGCTATCCCCCATTTCGCAATGGCTTCCAGAAGTTTCGATGCAAGATAATTTCCATCATGGTCTTGTTCCAGCACCATCGCACTCAAGATAACTTTACGCCGCACATCTGCATGAATGAAATGAGCCGTGAAGCTCAGCAATGAGCATGATTTCGTTGGATTGCTCCATCCATCTGTTGTAAACGAAATCCATGTAGCCTCTTGCAGTAGATTTGCGACGTGTTTCACGACTTTGTCATATGTGGCAGGCATAAGCGTTGTTCTGTAATATTTCTCGCTTTTGACGTTATAAAGACGAGTGCTCAGTGGATCACCAATGTTCAATCTTTTGAATCCATCACCTTCAACAATTGAATAGGGCAACATGTCGACAATGATTATGTCCATGATGCACTTATCAATTCGCTGAACAGATACATGGTCTTCAGGCCAGATCATTCTGTTCTCAATCATTGACGTCAACGAGGGCTGGACAAAATTCGGTAGTGCATGTTTCATCACTGTCTCCTCTATCTTCTTTTTTTTTGCGGCACGCTCTGCTTCGTCATTTATGGCCATCTTCAAGTACGTGCCATGAAGCTCCTTGTGGCAGCTGGCCAGATGTCCTTTCAAGCCTGAAACTGTTTGAAGTTTTGGTTTATCGCTGCCTAATGAAAACAGTTTGCTACATTCTTTGCACTTTGCCTTACTTGCATCTGCCTCAGCTTTTGTGAAATACTTCCACACCGCATTCTTCGACATTCTTTAACGATGATTTACAATTTTTATACGGATTACGTGTTATATACGTTTACAGACTAACAGCCTTACAGGACACACGGTACTAATTATACGGAAGAGCTGTGAACCAGTCTAAAAATGGGTGAGAGTATATACGGCTTTGGTGGTCCATAGTTGGTTAATAATGAAAATTAAAATTTTACTAAAAATATTTTTTGAGAGCTTATCCTATCTGTAATTTAAAAAAATATAGACAAAATTCTATTGATGCAATTGAAGTAAATTTAGAGGCTTCACCTATTAGTAGTCAATAATGAAAGTAGCACCTGATTCATTTGGTGCAGAATCAATAACATGTGCTTCCTGCCAATTTATGTCAACAACATGCCGCGGGTCCTATGTTTTTCTACATTTAAAAACTTACATCAAGGTTAGTTGTGCATGGAAAAATATAGGTCTGATCATCAGCATCCAGAAATGTTAAGTTATCAAATTTTGAATATGACAGTGTTTCCATATGTTTACCATTGGAGTTGAATTAGTACCGTGTGTCCTACATGTGCCGCTGCATAAGCAGAGTGACAGTTTGTCTCTTGACGTTCTGGTAGTCGACCGAAAGCTTAAATCACTTTCGGCCGAAACCGAAACTACGCCGAAAGTGGTCATATGGGAACTTTCGGCCCCGAAACCGAAACCGAAACCGAAATTCGGTCGGTCTCTAACAGCTTCACTCTGTTATATTTTACAATAACATCTACAAAACTCATACAGTTAAATGTTACTTATCGGCATCCCACGTACTTAAATTCACATACTACTGGACTTGAATACGTACTGCTGCGTATCGTAATACCACGTACTTGAAGTCACCTATATTTGGAATTCAATAAAATTTAGACTTAAATATGTATTGCTGCTTTCATTCCGTGAGCTTCTTACATCAGAAACACTCACAAACTTTGTAGCAATCCGATGTTTAATTGTTAATTCTTAAATGAATGACAACGATAAAGCTTTATTAAAACTGTATAAATTAATATTAAAACCCCCTGACAAACACTTGCAATTTATGTTTGTAACGATTTTTTTTCTAAAATGTGTTTTTTAATCTCTTTAGGAATCGATGCTTTTGTTCATTGATAATTAGGAACTGATAAATTGCACCAGTCGAACGAAATAAATTAATAGGTTGACACATTGTATCAAAATACCTTTCATGACGGAAACAATGTTGATTAATAATATTTATTTTACTTGGCAACCATCCATCCCGGAAACATCTAAATTATTGCGAGTAATGCGCGGCACAACTGACGTTACTGTATATTATTTTAACCAACAATACAAAACACACCATGAAGACAAATTTTAAAATTGCATGGGAGAACGGAATATTTCCATATCAGAACAGTTTATTTGACCGAAGAGATCGAGAGTGTAACAGTCAACCATTAATTTATCAGATTTCTCCTTGTAAATTAAAAAGTATTTTCAACTAGTGGTCACTCTTATTCTGACAAACAATGCTTGCAGTATTTGAAGATTGGGCATACAAAATCTTTTTATCCATCTGTGGAGACCGATAATGAAAACGTTCATTCGAAACAGTCTTATTCTTAATTAAGGCTAATATTCCAAGGCTTATCGCAAGCAATTTCTAAATGTACAGCAATTATCACGAAACAGATGACGGACAGATTTATTGATTCTTTTCTGTGATGTTTAATTATACATAGTATTGAATAGTCTTTGTATCAAGAGTGTTTCTTTATTTAACATTTGTTAAGGTATTGCGTGGAACCTGGGAATATAGTATGAGAGAAGCCTGTCAATAATGTTGTAAAATGAACTCTGTCTACCAACTCCACCCTTTGGTTTTCATTAATATTTCTTTTGAAAGGGTACCAGACGACATACTATACGTTAGCAATCGAGCATACAAATTTCTCGCACAGATTTTGTTTTCAACCACAATGATTTCGTGTTTACTACCCAATGTGAAAACCCCCATATGCCAATAAAACTAATTTACAAAGCCTTAATTACAAATATAAGTAGCACATTGAAATAATTTCTACATTATGCCGTCTCCCTGTTGACTATTTCAGATGATACTAGATATGACTGTATTTTACCCGTTGTTAATTTGGGATTAGAAAAGGTCATTTCGCTGTGCAACGCAGCGAATTGTATCAATTTGGTACCATTATTTGACGGAAACTATTTTTAGCAAAGTGTTTCTGGTGGAAGATGCAGTCCGTAAAATGAGTTACGTCGCAAACGTTAAATGTCGTAAACTAATGCGAAAGTTGATAAAAGAACACTATCCAATACATAATAAATTCAATCAACTTTTGTGAAATAAAATAGTATTGCATGCTTTAGACATCCTTCTGAAACACGGCTGCAATATTTTTCCGTTTTATCACCTTGCAATCGACATAAATACAAGTCAGGTTTCCGAATACAAAACAAAAGAAGATTTGGATGCAATACTAGAGAACAGGCGATAAATACGACGGGATCTACTCCAGAGTTTTAATATTGAAATTATGGAAGGCAGAAGGCAAAGTTGTTTGGCCTACAGCTGTAACAGTGTAGGATACGTAAGCATATATGTCTTTCATCTGTTTGTATTGATATTTATTTGTATGACTGTTAGAAAAAAATGTAAGAAGAAGATGACTGACGAAAATGAATGTTTTTATGTACAATCGAAATGTGCTTCCAACATGATTAATATATCAAATATACCAATTGTTTGTCCATAAAATATTGAATTAATTTTCACTGTGAAAATTACTAATTTTGGATTGTGAAGTGTAATTATGCATATATGAAATACACTTAAGATGGAAGGGCTAACTGTTTATATAACCCGTAAATATTTTATGAAATGCAAATAAGAAATAAGATGGAAGGTCTAGCTGTTTATAATAATAATAATAATAATAATAATAATAATAATAATAATAATAATAATGAGGACATTGTATAGCACCTAATCTTTAGAAGCTCTAAGCGCTTTTCAACATCCATAAAGATATGACTACAAAAAACAACACACCATGAAATTAGAAAACAAAAAATACTAAAAATATTTAAGGTAGGAAACATTAAGTCTTTAAGTTTGTTCTTGCAGTCAATAAAGGTGCGTTTAAGAGCACTCTTGAAGGGGATCAATGTGTCTTTGTGTCTAATTTCAATGGGCAATTCATTTCACGTTGCTGGACCCTGGTATGCAAAAGAACGTTGTCCATATGACTTCGTCTTCATAGTGCGAATGATGAGCATACGATTGTCAGAAGAGGAGCGTAAGTATATTGCTGCTGTGTACACATGGGTGAGGCCACATAGGCATGTTGAACTGGAGTCCGTCAGGGAAACGTAGCACAGAGAACAAGTTTTGTGTTTGATTCTGGAATGAATGGATAGCCAGTACAGAGCAGCCGGGAGAGGTGTGATCTGATTATGGCAATCTAAGGATGATCCGAACAGTGTTTTGAACTGTTTGAAGTTTCTGGAGTATATAATGAGACGAACCATACAACAATGAGTTACAGTAGCTCAGTCTTGAAAGTACACTGTACTAATGAACACACACGTGTTTTAGTGGTATCAACTGAAAAATAGTTGCGAAAGGAGCTGATATGTCTCAGCTCAAGATATGCAGCATGACATATGTCCATGACATGTTGGTGCAATGTGAGAGTACTGTCCAGAGTAACACCTAGGTTTCGTATTGACTGACTGAATTTAATGTTGGTGTTGCTGATATATATTGTTTTAGGTCAAGGATGTGAATGAGAAAGTGTTTGTGTTTTGATCAGAATGGCCTCACATGTCATCCATAATTTCACATCAGAAATGCGCCTCTCTACTCCTTGGATGGTAGCGTCAACGTCAGTTGGGTGGCTAGATTTGTATATTTAGGTGTCATTAGCATACAATTGGTGAGACACTGAATGATTATATATGACACTTGAGAGCGGTAAAGTGTATAGAATGACGAGAACAGACTCGAGAACAGAACCATGTGGAACACCACAACATAGATCAATTAGTCGCCGTTGTTACTGACAAAAAATCTATGTTTAAGTTTTTGCTCGGGGCAGAGAACATAAAATTTGTATCGGTAATGCTCTGGCACTAAATTTCTTTGAAAAAAAATTCGTCTGACTGTGATACTTATTCACCGAACGAGAGGAACAAACCTAGAATTTTGCACAAATACATTCTCCTACCTTTGTACTTGATAAATATAATTGCTTATATCGCTGATGTAACAATAGTGCTGATGAACTTGATGATGTAGATATTGTTTGCTTTTTACAGACAGAAGAAAATACGAAATATACAAAATGAGCGGCACCTGTCGGTAAAACTTAGATGTACGAACCATTACCAGGATCTGAACCTTCAATAACAATCAACTGTACCAGGGTCGAAATAGATCTCTTAGAGTCATTTAACGTCTTCTTGAAAGAGGTTAGATGTAATAAGCATCAAATGTAAGACAATGAACGGAGCTTTCTGTAGCAACCGATGGCCTCCTAGTCGCATGTTATTACCGGCTGCAACATCCATCACTCAGCTTTACAATATTTCTTTTTACATGTCATCGCTAAGAACAATATAGCGGTCTAGCACAATCCCTACTGTATAAATATAGTTGTCTAATTAAAAACGCTGACATTTAGGTTGAGTAATGACAATATGTAACGAAAGATTCATGATAAAAAAACAGCTTTTCCTTTATACAGAATATGCTTGGCAAGAAGTACTTGCAATGACCCATGTAAAGTATGAAAGGAAAGAGATAGCTACGGTATCAGTCAGCGTCAGATAATGTGGTGTTTCTCTATATAAATTTATTCTAAACACCAAACCACTTCAAACTGCATCAAAAAGAATTTCAGTAATCAGTTAATCTATGAATCGATGGATAGACCGATCAATCGATCAGTCAACAGTCATATAGGTACAATTTTACCTTGAGAGTCTCGGGGTTTGCATTCTAATTAAAAGAGTAACATAATACTCGGAGAGAGAGAGAGAGAGAGAGAGAGAGAGAGAGAGAGAGAGAGCACATAAATATAGACAGAGAGAATATTTACTCTTTGTCTTTACTACCAGTCGATATCCCAATAAAACTTTGCTTGTTATTTGCGTGTAGAGTATTCCTTTCCACTTTCAATTAAGAACATTGTATGATGGTACAGAGCGACGAACCGATTGCCAACATCATAGACGCAGATTTGGTAGCAAAGTGATCCTTACTGATCGAGCTATGTAGAATTTCTAGTGATGAAGACAGACTCTGATATGATGGCGCATTAAATGACAGCAGATTTGGTTCAATATGGTATGAAGCAAGGTACGTATTCATGTAGCTAAATACGGTACTATTTCTGGGAAATAACTGACGAGCTTGAAACACCAGGACAGTAAATCCATATTGATTATGCCTAGGACCGGAATGCACTTCGATCATCAGCAGTAATAATATCGACATATACGTCTCAAAGCTTTTCTTCCTATTTGTTAATTTGAATGGTTATGGATGTTATTATTTTTTTGCCACCGGTCAAAGCAAACCACTAGCTGGTTTGAACTATAACAAAGATAAGAAACGAATTTTCTGGAGTTATATTGCAATATTTTCTAAATTGTAATAAATAAATAAATAAATAAAAACTTTAAAACATAAATAAAAGATATATATATGCCACATGCATTAAAAATAGCATGACATTTAAAGTGTTGATATAAAGCAATTTGATATAATTTGATCTACCAATACTGTTGGTTTATCAAATTGTGATCCGCCCGGGGCGCAATAAGACGCATATATAAACATTAATTATTGCGACCGTGTGCTGTTGATTTCTAGATCAGTGTTCAATTTACACACATTAATCATTAGTGACATATGAAAATAACAATACAAAGTATTAATAATCGCCGTTTTGTAAGTTAATTTAATATGGTACACATTTTCATTGAAATCCTTTGAGCTTACTCCCCCCCCCCCCCTCATGCGTAACGGAAAACTTACGTAGAAAAGTGGAATGAGAGAGAAACGGAATTTGGGCTGGAACCTTGAAGTAGAAATTACACCAAGTAACGTACAAGAATGCGTTAATCGTAACGACATGTGTGCACTTTACATGGGATTTATCTACAGTGTTAACAATGATACAAAGTTGCAAACCATGTCGATATTATACGGTATATTTCTCTGTTACGTGGTACACATACTGTGATGTATTTAATGTTTTGTTGTTACTGTTGTTTCTCATGTTTTGATGTTCCAAAAATAGATTATTATTAATTATAAATGAAGATCTCTCTCTCTCTCTCTCTCTCTCTCTCTCTCTCTCTCTCTCTCTCTCTCTCTCTCTCTCTCTCTCTCTCTCTCTCTCTCTCTCTCTCTCTCTCTCTCTGGACAATCGTAGCAAGATAATGGCTAAAACCTATGAAATGACAAGCGTTGAGGATTTTCATTTGTTTCATCCCACATTGTTTTTGGTCTTATGATGGTAAAGGATGAAAGAGATAGAGTTTTAAATTCAAAGCGACGAGAGAGAGAGAGAGAGAGAGAGAGAGAGAGAGAGAGAGAGAGAGAGAGAGAGAGAGAGAGAGAGAGAGAGAGAAAGAGAGAATATTTTTAAAAATTTCATTATCTCTTGTTGGTTCGTCATTTCGATTTGCGTCTGTACGTTATTGGCTAAGCGTTCATGTGAATGGCGTAGCTAACCACGTAGTTGCAGTGCTCTAATTTCATCATTAAATCCATATTTCATGTTTAAAACATAAAACATGTGTGTGTTATATTGATTTATTTCAGTCATTCCTTTTTCTTGTTGGTAATAAAACGAAAGGACAAAAAATACAAACCAAGTTGTCTTTTCCTTAATTTACATAATTAACATTCCTCCTTTTATTTCAGTATAACTTTGAGTCATTGTGGATAAAAGCATTGCGTACAAGTCTTTTGAGGATAAATAAAACAATCTGAGGTTTTAAGCATATACATAGGTAAGGAAAATAAACAGAAAGTATAACCAAAAAGGTTCTGCCAAATTATGAAAGCGAACATGTAGGTCGAATTTCTTTTTTTTTGAATAAGCTCGGTCGTAATTCCCGATTCTCTTAAATATACAAACATTCTGATTCATCATATATTATTTCACAATCATATAGAACATGCCTACTACATACAAAATTCATCTGAATTTCTTTTAGTTTGTAAAGCAGTTGAATTATCTTACACAATGTATCACCTCATATAATATTATCTCAATTTTAAACTTATAAGAACTCTGTGTAGTAGAATTTTTTTAAATTATAGCTTTTTGGACAAGTATCAAATGTAACAGTCACGTGGACGTTAATTTGACAGTTTGAAACAGTTACACTGTCTAGTTAAAGGACGCCATCTTTGATCATTTTGAATCGTGTGGTGGTATACGTAATCAAGAATTATGTTTTCAGTTGTCATTGATAAATCAAAGAAACCAGGACTGCGAATAATATATTCAATTTAGATTCAACAAAATGTGCCCGTATGTGCCAAATACATAAAAAATTATTATGTTAATTGCATAAATCAATACCTTTTGAAGGATTCAGAACAGACTGGAATCGATATAATGTTAAATAGGTGAATTAAGTACAACTTTTAATCAAGAAACCATGAACCAGTCTCGTTCATAGAACCCACAACTAATTCTAGTCTATTTTTGGAAGGTTCCAACACAACGATGTATCTATGTAAATGTCTGAAATGTATACATCTTCTTGCACGTATTTCTCGCAATCTACATAACCTTCTCTCTAGACAATATAAAGACTGCAGCTTGCAAATATTTCGGAGTCGATTAACGTGTACAAAGATTTTCACATCAGCATTTATTCGAACTTCTCTGATATGTCATGCGACAACATTGAACTTAAACTAGATTTGTTTTTAACATTTTTGTTTTTGTACCTAATCCACAACAGTCGGGAAAGAAGGGAAATGTGTTTTCTGATGAGGACACTATCAGGACAGGCCATATAGACTTCTTATGGGCATCAGATAAATACTTGTTTGGTTATATTTATATGTAATCTCTCCAGCAAACAAATACACGAGCATGTGCACGATAAAAAATAAACATGGACCTGCTTGCCAATTTTTTTTATTAGAACATGGGATACATACATTCATACATGCATACGTACATACATGCATACATACATACATACATACATACATACATACATACATACATACATACATACATACATACATACATACATACATACATACCATACCTTACCATACCATACCATACCATACCATACCATACCATACCATACCATACATACATATATTTGAGCCACCTACCTCCTCCATTTTTCTGAGTTAGATACGGAAATCTCCATACGTTGCCGAGACCAACGGCGTAGCCAATCAGAGAGAGTAGAAATTGGGCCCTGTTGTCCCATGTTTCTCTTTCCTCGCCAGTATGCCGGTTCAGTTTTTGTTCCAAATCTATTTTTAGCAAGTTCGCCGTTGACGCTTCCGGTGCGATACTGAGAGAACTGCCTAACGTACTTCCATATGAACTAGGGGGACTTGGTAAGGTCAATGTTTCTTTGTCGTCAGTATGTACCACCTGCTCCTTCAAAGAGTTCGAAGGTAGAAGACTGTTTAATTCAATTTTTTCAATACCTTTCTTTGCCATGATATTTCTTTAAATTATATTGCAAGAAACTCGTTTTACTGGTCCTACTTTTCACTTCTCATATCTTGCAATACCTGGCATGGCGTCCATTTAAGTGCATATCATAATGAAGAATTGCCCTTCATTTGACATACCACACTTGTAGAAAGGAATTTAGTATGTTTTCGTCCTTTCTGCTGCACCGCTGTAACACGTCACACTTCCATGCAAGGCTTTCGTCTAAGACAATACCAATACCAGCTATTACGCTTTGTCCTTCATTTGAAACTCCAAAGGGTGGAATCACCTGAAATCACGTGAAACCAGCACGAACTGACGGAAACCAACGTATCCAAGCAGGAAATGAAACATCATTAAGAAACAAGGGCACAAAATTTATCCCTAGAGTCAGATAATTCAGAATTGAAGAATCACATAAGAAATGTCAAAATCAATTACCGCTTAGCAGAAATAAAGAAGTCATCAGAACAGCGGTGTGCTGAAGAATGACTTAGGTATTCAGTTCAAATAGACCTATAATAGCATCAACATCAGACTATACAGCAACAGGCAGGTTTCGTGTCTCAGAATCGATATCAGTGGTATTGTGCTGAGAGTGGAGAAGCAGTGGACGACATCAAGTGTTTAATTTTGTATTTGCAAGAAGTTTATACTGATGAAAGCAGGGTGTATTTGCGATTGTCATTCTTGAGTGTATGCATATATATATATATATATATATATATATATATATATATATATATATAGAGAGAGAGAGAGAGAGAGAGAGAGAGAGAGAGAGAGAGAGAGAGAGAGAGAGTGTGTGTGTGTGTGTGTGTGTGTGTGCTTGGTATTAAAATTTCTTCGTGTTCCTCTAGGTTTTAATATGTAATATTTCAGAAACAAAAATATGACTCGATGATTCTGCTCTTTCAAGAGCTTTTGTTTAGGTCGTTAATACGAACTGATTAGGTAGCGTCCTAGAGCTAATTTAAAAATCAATATTGATTTTAATATTGTGGATTGATCACATCCACCCCACAATCTTAGATGCTCTTTTAAAACGCACCCATGAAGTTCAAAGTTCGTTTCAGCTATTGAGTTTCCATTCGGGAGAACGTGAAATGTGTACTACGAGCATAGAACAAGGTCTGTATTTTAAATAATAATAATAATAACCATCGACAATAACGCCGATAATTGTGCACTTCGTGCATGGTATAGGAAGAACAGACCTGTGATCAAGATGGCGGACATAAGTTGGAGCATATGTAGATATATAATTTTGTCCCTGAAATTTTGTCCTAAAAAATATTGGCCTGTAATGGGTAATGAACTGCAAATGAGTTTTTTGAGGACGTACCATTTCCCTCATTGGCGGAATGGAGTTACAGCAAGTAAGATGAGATGGCCACAGCAAAAGGTAAAGTAACCGACCTTGGGAATGATATAGATGTCATTAGAATGAGAGAAATGTGAAGAGGCACTGTTGTTCAATATTGTAGATATAACTTGGGTGTCAGTATGGCTTAATTAATGTAGCTGGCGAAATCGTACATATTTGCGATAGGCAGTATATTTCCTTGACAGCTGTATTCGAGGTAGGAGGAATACCAATCAATGTGAGACCATACTTTTTTGGTGTTTTGCAAAAGGTCCGACAAAAAGAGTGGCTTGTTTTTCGGATTTTGGAACAAGGGCCTTATGTTTCTTGAGCTACAATGATTATCCGGTATGGTATGCGGATGGTGTTTTTTAAAAAATATAAATAGTACGGTCAGATAACTACATATTTAGGGGAGATCTTAATGCCTAAAACCTGAAAAGCAGATGTTTGACAATAGTGATAAAAGAGTAACATATGAGTATTTTAAAAAAAGAACAAATAGTTAAATGTCAGCAAAAAGATGATAATATAAGGTGATTTAGTTTAAGAAGTGGAACAACTAACAAAATAGAAGCATGAACAAGTATTGGGAAAATATGTCTCCGTTGATCAGATCAACCTGCTACATTGCACAACCAAAACAATATTTTGGGGGTTTTCAAAAAAGAAATGAGAATTTGGGAATCCCTTTAAATTGTGAACATAATATACGGTTGCAATACTAGGGAGCAAAGCTGTACCCAAAAATATGTGCTAGGTATTACGCAACTAAGGAGGTCAAAGAATGAATACAGCACTTCATCTGTGTTGGACGAAATGTGGGATGGAGGATTCAACACACAGACACACCAATGAAATGCTGAACGAAATTTTGCCAAACGAAAAGGCTGGCTTTGGCTAATGTGTTCCGTTTAATAATATGGTGGTTCATGGATGTACTGCAAGATATACCAGTAAGAACTCGGAGAAAAGCGGACCCTGGGAAAATGCCTTTGCAAGTAAAGTTAAACGTCCGTAGATATTGTGATGATTTTTAAGCGTGATTTTTTTTCCACCAGACATTTAATGTTTTTATGTTTTCTAATTTCATGGTGTTTGTTTTTGTTTTTTGGTTGTTGAAGTCATACCATTATATATGTTGTAAAGCGCTTAGAGCTTCTAAAGATTAGGCGTAATACAAAGTCCTCATTATTATTATTATTATTATTATTATTATTATTATTATTCTCAAGGGTTTGGCGAAATATGACTAGTTTCTCTTATGCATGATCTCATGGATAAATTCGACGACATCGTACATGTTGACGGGTGTAGCCGGAAGAGCTGTTTTGGAATGTCTGAAAGAAAAAAGAAAGGAATGCATTTCCTTAAGTTTGATGGATTTCGGTTTTAGGGACCTGCATGGACGAAATTATAGATAAACTTTAACATGTCACGGACATGGAATCAGAACGGAAGCTGAATATAAGAACTTCGATATTCAAATAATTTGTCGGACTTGTAGCACTCATGGGTATACGTTCGTCAATGTAGAATCAGCCGTTCTGTGTAAAGCACAACAAAGGACAATAATGTGTAGGTATGGGTATAACGTAATATGCATCTACATTGTTCCCTTTGACAGTGACTGCTCTTAAGCCGTACTTTGAAATGAAAGCCACCATTTGGTCACGTGTCTCTAGCTGTACAGAGGAATTATTCACTGGACTTCTTAACAGAAGAACCTATACAAATAAGAGACCATGGATCAAACGGAATATATTTGGTGACGTTTGGGGAACCACTCCTTGAATTAGTGGTGAACATAAGAGATATTAATGGCCTTTTCTTTCTGAAGCTTTGAGTTCAAACATCTGAAATTAAACACTTGTAGGATGTTGTAGCAAATTCACGGGATAAACCAGGTGTTACTTTACAGTGAAAACCAATTACAGAAACCATACAAAATGATTGTGTGAGAGTGATGGATCCAAGACAATATGGGACTAGAAGTAACATAATAATCAACAACTGTAGGGAGAGACTGACTAGATGGAAACACAGGTTTAGGACAACTCGCTGAAGGCTTTTGAGTCTGGCCATGCAAGGGAAGCTGGAACGCACCTTTGTGCCACATTTTGCGAGTATGAAGTATTGGCATGAGGCTAAGTTACTACATAAAGCTCGGTACAGATGTCAATGGGAGTCATGGTGTGGTCCGTGCATCAGGGTATTCGTGTTTGTTATTTGCAAGCGTCTCGTCTCGTCGGAACTGCGAATGAAGTTGACTTAAAGTGACAGGTGAAAAATACGATATGAATGGCATTGAAATTGAAATAATATCTATGATGCGAAAGCGCTTGGAAGAATAAAGCATGGCTATATTTCTGATCTTCTGTCGCATTAACTAATTTTTGTATGTCCTATATGGCATATGGAGAAATTCACAGAGATATGCACACACACACACACACACACAGACAGACAGACAGATAGATAGATAGATAGATAGATAGATAGATAGATAGATAGATAGATAGATAGATAGATAGATAGATAGATACTATAATCCGTACCAGTACGGAATAATTAAAATGCAGTGCAACATGGATGGAATTAAGACATTTTACAACAAGAGAACGAAGAAGAGCAATCATTAAGCATGAGGGGAAGACAACTTTAACAGTTGGCAGAAGGAAGAAGGAAGAAAGTGAAAGGTGACTTAGACACTATAAAAATGCATCCAAATTCTTTATCAAATCCAAAGAGCCCTTCTCTATTAATGATTGATAAACCTATTGTCATATCATCAAACTACCGTCAAATGATGAAACTTTTCCAAGAACAAATCTGAGTCAAATGACGACGACGTTATCAATCGCTCATTCTCCAAAGGAAGTGAGGATCACCCTTGCTAATTTGAATTGGACGTGAATGATCCTTATCCAACACAACCTACTTCCTCCTACACAAGACAGAGATAGTACATATCAGCCTAGAAAGCTCCAGAAGATTAACTTTTTTTTACAGATTAGCTACCCAAAACAACACTTCCAGAAAAATGAGACCAACTGCTTATACTTCAACGGTCAAGCTTAAAGTCTCATGTCCATGCATATTATAATTTAGAGAAATTGAAACAATAGTGTTAAACAACGGCGAGAGGCATAACAACTTTGGGAAACAAATTGGAATTTCGAGAGAAAAAACTTATTCTCTGGAGTTCCTGAAATACAAAAAACAAGCTGTGCTTGCCCGTCGTATACAATGAAATGAACTTGTATTCGTTCGTTTATATCTTATGTTTATAGGGACTAATTTTCCATATAGAAAATGCATTCATATGTATCATCACCAAACGTATTTGGATGTTATGGCTAGTATAACAGAATTGCTCAGATACAGTTATTATTGTGGAAAACGTAAACAAGAATTTACCAGACAGTCTTCTTTGTGAAGAGAGAGAGAGAGAGAGAGAGAGAGAGAGAGAGAGAGAGAGAGAGAGAGAGAGAGAGAGAGAGAGAGAGAGAGAGAGAGAGAATATCCTGGCTTTGTTGGTGTCCAGGTCTTGCATTCCAGAAAGACAAAAATGGATTCAATACCGTACTAGGAAACCAAGATTGGTCGGCCGAGATTGTTACAATCGATATCGCACAAAATATTTCCAACACCAAATGCGTGCTTGCAAATTATTCACAGCGCGTTCAGTTGTGGGCACCATGTATACAGATCTCAAAATCACGTTTTTGCTTGAAAGAAATTATGTATTTTTGTATTCAAATAGTTACGTTAGATCATCGAGATATTTTCAGTGATATTTACATCAAACCCAAATAATTATTGAATGAACAGAATAATTAAATAGAAACAGGACCATGTCGTCCATTTTCTCCTTTGTTTCTCTACTTGGAATCTTCCCAAGAGTGGAATTGACATTCCTAAGTTTGTGTCACTCATTCATCCTCGCCTACGTACATAACTTCCTGTCCCAAGTTTTAAAAGTCTCTGATCACTTCGTCCAAACTTTTTATTTCAAGAATATTGTTAAATCCTGCACACAAGGTCATGTTAGCTGTGCTTTCGTAGACTAGAGCACACGGAGTTGGCATGGTTTTATGACGTGGGAATGTCTCTCGGCGCTGATGAGGTCTGTAATGAAATTGAAACCCAACACAAAGCATATCATCCTGCATAATCGTCGTACGACATGCCATGGCTACTATTGGTTACTAATTTTCACTTTGATCAAGAAAAGTCAAGTAACATTTACAGCAATTTTTTCTGGGCAAAGTTAAGTTGAAATGGTCTGTTACACACGTCTGGTCGTCTCGGGTGACCTCTCTCTTGGGCACACGATGGTAATGGAATTGGACAGCTGTTTTTTTTTTTATATTAATCAACATGTCCATGTCAGTAAGCAGACGTTCAGACAGGTGATCTGGACAACAAGATTTTCTATCTTGGACTGGAGTCTAGAGGCAACGGCGACGGCTTTGACCTCCACTTGTCGTATATGATACTTGACTAATTTGGTTTGATTGATGTCATTTCTCTCTTCAGGTAAGGCTTGCACACTTGGTACGTAGAGTCTTTCTTCTTAGATAATACTTTACTTCGTTAGCATTGGCCATAAAGTGGAACACGATAATAGTTATATTTCTTTTTCAAACGTATATCCACGCCATTCAGCAAATGCTGTCTTACAACCACATATCTAATTGTAAATGATCCACAATTTATTAACTACATCCCTGCTGTTTGACTTTCTTTTGACGGTCGTTCGATCCAATATGGCGAGGATTATTATATTCTGTCAAGTCTTTGCTGTTAACTTTACACAAAGTGCCCAGTTATGGTGCATCCAGACGTGTGTTGTTGGCTTTTCTGTACGTTAGTAGATTTTTCAGATAACCTCGGTACGGCAAAGAGTCTATACTGCTGATGACTAATTTGTTATTGATGGGATTTACCGTGGCGTCGGCTTCCGTATTTAGAACTTTTGACTTTCAGTTTAAAGTAACCGCTACTCGGATGGATGCAGTCTTCGATTTATTCTTTGATTTCTAACTTAATAGGAGATGACGTGTTCAAGGAATACACTGGATGAAATTTCTACCCATTGTGGATTTTGGATCATCGTCATCGTCGGGGACATGGCAAATGGTTCAAATTATATCCTGAAAAATTAGCAAAAATCTTGATAAATTGTTTTCTTGATTAGTCGAAAGCGTCCAAATTTTCGACTGTTTTTATTTTGTTGTTCTTGTCGTGACTGTGAGGGCTAAAGTGTTTTCGACGTCTCATTCTGCCTTGTCTTTGCTTTGGTATAGAGGATGAATCTACGTTTTGAAAAGACGATATTATCATATCTCCCTAATCATGTATTCATTGCTTTGCAAAACTGGTTGCTGGAAATAGTTGAAATCATTTCGACAAAATGTCGTATACTAAAATAATATCCTACAGGAAGTCTTGTGTCATAAATATTCAGTCAGTTATTACCTGTCGCTGGATTTTTTTTTTATATAGTCATAGTCTCGTTTTGGACAAAGTTTGTTGAGTATTTCTACAACAAAAGTGTATTGATCTCTGACCATATTCCTTTGGGGTAAATAATTTCTTCAAGTCCACTTCCCAGTGAACATCGTGATTCAACGTTTTGGCCTGAGGTAAATGACCTGAAAACAGTGAAATTTGTTTGCTGGAAACACATCAATAGAACTGTCACTAGGTGATGTTTTTACGACTCTAGGTATTAAATTGTGTAACAGTAAGAAAATGAAACCAACAAATTAAGTCAAAGTCAACAAATCATTTATTTCTCTGAGCTACAAAGTGAAAATGTAAAACACAATATTGTGAATTATATCCTAAATGATTCCAAATATTATAACACAAGTCCAAACGGTTACACTGTTCTGAATGAATACTTATAGCCTTGAATGTCCGGATAAACCAATCATTCCGTCCAGAATGTATTTAAAATAATTCATTAAAACAAATCCCCAATTAATCTTAATCCACAGTCAATATAGTTTATCACGCCAAAATTTGAGTGCGCTGCTGGTGTCCTAGGTGGCAGCAGTAACATCGACACTTGCACTTTAGAAAGTCGTAAAAAAAGAAAAGAAAAGAAAACTATCTTATCTTAAACGAATGCCAGATCTAATTGCTCACAAAAGTTCGCAGGCCAAACAGATCTCGGTATAACGTCAAATTTCCGCCATGAACTGAATGTACCAAACATTTCTCATGACGTAGGCGGTATTAGAAATGGCTTTGATTTGTAAGTGGCTTTCTCTCGTATACAATATATTAGCGGTTTTTTTTACCGTCACTAATTAAATTATAGAACTAATTACTGCAAACCGTTAAGAAGTTTTCATCCATCGTCACTATTTAACTTAATATAATAAGATGGAGCCAGGGAAGAAAGAAAAACATAGTATCTATTATGCATGAGACTTTGAGAAATAGTTGATATCCTCCAAAGATTGAATTGTATGCAGATCATAAACATATCAATCCACAGTGTGACTGATATCAATCCACAGTGTGACTGATATCAGTCCATAGTGTGACTGTCGCCAAATAAAATGAAATAGCGTACCGTAATCTTTCAGAATGTAGACTCAACAGTAATCCCAGACGACATTTAATAAATTGCCTACATTTATATGCAATTCCTATATTCTTGCACACCCTTCAAGTAGCAGGCGATAATCTAAATGATATTATTAACTCTGATACTGTTACGCATGTCGAATGTGTAGACATAAAGGTCCTATCTCTTGCAGCACGCACGAGTAATATAAATGCATATTTTGCTTTTGTCATACTAAAGACTTACATAAGTGGTACTAATAGCTGTCTCGCTTGGCGCTCAGCATTAAGAGGTTAGTGTTAGGACTGGTCGGCCTGGTGTCAGGATAATGTGACTGGGTGAGATATGATGCTACATGTCTGCGGCATGATGCCGTAGTGCTAGACATCACAATAAACTGTCACACTTCTTACATCGTAGCGAATTGAGTGAAAAATTGTTAAAGTTACGTTAAAAATCCAAATTACACACACACACACACATGTACACACGCGCGCGCGCGCGCACTTTTCTTTTGAGAATTGCACCACTACTACTTTCTTACTTTTAATTGTTTTAAATCTTGAGTGTAAACAGGTTGCAAAACAGTCTAAATTTGTAATTTTAGTATCCTGTTGCTTAAATGTCATTAAGATTACGGCGGAGCTAACATTTCTGAACTGCTCAACCCCCCCCCCCCTCTCTCTCTCTCTCTCTCTCTCTCTCTCTCTCTCTCTCTCTCTCTCTCTCCACTTTACTGCGGTCTTTTTTTAGCAGTGCGAAGCTGGCCGCTAACACTGTTATGCCACGGAGAACACCCTTGAATTGATACTCTGCGCTTGGTGGCTGGGGCATGTTTTTTAAGCAATGAACGCAGGCAGTTATCGAGTAGTTCTGCTGTAGGAGGTAAGAAACTTGTTAGGTTTGATTGGATGTCATGTATTAGTTTGGTTATATTTATCATACGGAGGTTTCTCTTAGTAGCAAATAAAGGTAGAGGGCTAGGGGCTGATACGTCCAGATGGAATTTAATGCAGAAGTAATCTAATGCAAGTTCGTGGGATACAAGGGTGGATTGCAGAATAATTTCATCAGGTCTCTGACGAAACCAGTCGAGAATGTGACCATGTTTATGGGTGGGTTGGTTAACTGACTGTTTAAGGTTGAAAACATGAATGGATTCTAGGAGTTATGATGTGTATGGGTTTCTAGGCAGTTAAAGTGAAAGTTGAAAATCTCCAAGAATAACTAAGTTAACACCTATCGAATTTCCATACTCCAGGAGTTTTGTCTACTAGAAGGTGGAGGACGGTAGAGGCAGAAGAAATGGACTGACCTTTGTTTCATTGTGAATGATGTTTGAACTAGTTTAAACGATGCTTGGCAGAAATTGAAGGTTGTGTATTTTTTAATAGAGATTTTATCATGGAATTCTTTGCGATGCCGGCAATTCCATCTCTGCGTGAGTGGCGGGGGAACGACTTGATGGAGTAACCGGTAGGTGTTGGATTCGCTCACTTAGGCTCATCTTTTGATGTTTTTAGCAATGTTTCTGTCAGGACGAAAATGTCAATATTCTGATCGTTGATAAAAATAACTATTTCTGTGCTTTTTCCTATGGCCCTACTGGTTTGACATTGAATAATGCAGTTGAATGATGGAGATAACTGGAATTTTTCTTCCTGTTCTACGCCGGCCGGCTTTGAAACAACGTTTCTCTCTTCGTTTCCGTTTACATTTAAGTAATGATGAATGTAGTCACAGTTTGTTTAGTTGAGCAGAATGTAGTATGGAGAGCCAAGGAGTGTAAATTTAAAGCAATTAATGAGGGTCCAACATAGCATAAACAGGTTGACTGGAGATCGAGTAATGGCGATTTATTCAAGATCAAAAGACGTTGTTTAATATATATATATATATATATATATATATATATATATATATATATATATATATATATATATATATATATATATATATGGTGTGGGAGGGAGAGACGGACAGACAGACAAAGAAGTAGAGTTGACCTCTATCTATTATTTGCGATCAAAGACAGGCCGCGATTATGAATTCAATTAAATTTTTTTCTTTGTTTCTTTGCTAAACATAAACTTCGTGGAACAGTGAATGGTAGACTTTATTGAACAATGATTCGTACACTTCTTGAAACAATGAATGTTAAACTTCGTTGAACAATGAATCTCGTATCTTGCTTGTAACTTATTATTTTGTAATAATATTGTTCAAGTTTCTATTACTTACATATTGATCAACTGCGGATAACAGCATTGTCTCGTTAACCTATACATGTAATTCAAAAAAGAATCTTGCTTAGATATCGTTTTCGTTAAGTCGATTCTCGCATGCCTGTCTCCTCATCTGCAGTTGCCTTTATTTTATGAAACTGTCAACGCTCTCTTTGTGTGCAGTTGTTATGGGTCTGCTTCGGTCGCATATACTTTACTTTGATTCTTTAGATGTACATCGTTATGGTAACACCGTCAATCAGAGAACCTCCTGTAGCAAGAGTGACCTTTCTACCTTTGGCAATGACTCGGATGAAAACATATTACGTCATAGCCATCTTTTCTTAATGGGGTTATATTAAACGTTTTGTTTCTGAATTAATGTGCCCATTGGTCTCATGCAACTGTGCAAATTAGATTGAGAAAAACTGTATCATCGACATCATTTCAATATTGTGTGAATCCCTGTATTAGGATGCATAACTGTTTTGCTGCTTGGTGCATCATATTGTTTTCCCTACTCGTCTACCTGTTGTTGCTAAGTAATGTTCTCTTCTTCACCATTACAATTCAACATTTTCTGTCTTATTTACAAGGCAGTATATTGTTCCATCGTCCTTTTTCATAACTATTTGATTTATTGGTGATTGATATCACATCTGCACATGGAACATGTTTTGGTATTGCGGCAACGGTTTTAAAGTGTCATGCACAGAGACATGATATGGCAGCTGACATTAACATAATTCGAGCCCATACTCTACTGTTTTTGAGCCTGGCATATTAGACAATTAGTTACCTTTGTTACCTTGTTATTCTGTACCCACTCGAAATCTGCTTGATTCATATCATTAATTCATATCTATTTGTAAATAAACTCATCAAAGACATTTCGGATCTTTAATCGGGCTTTTATTTAAGTATAAGAAAGGTGCCAGGCAGCCGTGATAATGTTTTCGGACAAATCTACATGTAATGGGGCGATCATTTATTTTCACAGTTCTACTTCTCGCCTTCTGTCGCGCTGTGGTAATTTGTCAGCTGTTATTTCTAGGTTATATTTTTCATTGATTTTTTCGAATTTATTTTGTCTTTTCCCAGCTGACTTCATGTTTCGGCCCATCCTTCTATGCCCGTCTTTCTATAGGTATTCCTGTTGATAACATGTCTGCATTTTGTTACCTGATTCAAGTTCAGTTATAGTTGCTGTTGTAGGGGTTAGCGCATTTTTCAGCACACGATAGGCTATACTTGTAGGCTAGTATTAATGGTGGAGAAAGAACCTGGGGAGAACCCCCTGAAAAAACCACCGACCCACGAGAAGCTACTGGCAAGCTTTCTCACATACCCACATTAGCCGAATCTGAGACTCGAACCCACGCAGACAGAGGTGAGACGGCAGTGATCCGTAACAGAGAGCGCTTTAGACTACTCGGTCCCCCTTGAGTTATAGTATCGACCTTTTTTGTACTTTCAACTGTTGGACATCTTTTTCTTCTTCTTTGTCTGTCTGTCTCTCTTTCACACACACACAAACACACACATACGCACACACATACACACACACACACGCACGCGCGCGCGCGGAGCCAGATTTCATCAATCTCGACGGTCTTTACATTTTCTCCATCTCTCGCGTTCTCTTTGATCGTGTATGGAATTAGTCAGCTGTACATTATAAGAAGTCAGATGAGTGACAGACACAATAAA
The DNA here is from genome assembly GCA_030141615.1 of Unio pictorum. Lineage (NCBI taxonomy): Eukaryota > Metazoa > Mollusca > Bivalvia > Unionida > Unionidae > Unio > Unio pictorum. The sequence goes on along the minus strand of JARLTB010000011.1, from coordinate 9,206,296 downwards.
TAACGATAGGAAAGTATGGTAAAGAAATTGCACATAGTAGAATATTGTTTTTTCAACGCATATAATATTATAAGCATATAATATTATAACTAAATTGGATTGAAACTTCTTTTCCCTCCATAATAAAATCCGTATTTCCGACATTTAGTCAACCGAACTCGAATGAAAGCTGTGCCAATCGATTTTGTAAATTTTATCATAACACTGGTGCTGCGTTGTTGATATAACCTGTCAAGATCAGGCAGACCCACGTCCTTTCAGTATACTGTCATAAGGCGGAGACGTCAATTCCCTAATCAATTTTCGATTTGTCATGAAAATATCTCCCGTTCATTTTGCGTTTACAGGCTTAATTTTAACCATCTGACTGTAAATGAAACGTATTCAAGGAAACATTCAAGTTGATTTTGCAAATTGTCACGTGCGCGTCTTTAGCCTATACTAAGGAAGCGTCTCTAATGATTATTGAATAATTTTGTCTTTGAAGTGCTCAGGAAAATAAATCACTATAGAAACCTGAAACAAAATACCCGAAACTAAGGTTTATTCAAATGCATCAGTGGATAGTTCATACATATTATCATACACACGTTATCATATGAGTTGCCTTCCCTTGTTATTAAGATTCCTTTATAAGTCTGTTCATATCTCAATGCACAATGTCAATTAACAAGAAAGAAACGTGATGTATTCAAATGTATTAAAACATTAGAGGATAACAGGGGATCCATACAAATTTTCAGACGAAAGTGACTATAATTTATCTTCCACTGGCTGTAAAATTAAGGCACTATATAAATTTTAATAAAGCTCTTATATATATATATATATATATATATATATATATATATATATATATATATATATATATATATATATATATATATATATATATATATATATATATATATATATATATATATATATATGTGTGTGTGTGTGTGTGTGTGTGTGTGTGTGTGTGTGTGTGTGTGTGTGTGTCCACGGCTATTGCACGCGCGCTGGTGGTTGATGAGCCCAATACGTGACAGGGCACGCCCGTCCACAGAGGCTGCAGAGAATTGTCTGGGTTGTGGTGGGTGCTGCCGATGGTTCCCGGTTTATTTTCTCATTCTGTTTTGTTCAAAAAGTGCCAGTTGCCCGGTGACCTGTACGTCGCCAGCTTTCACGGACAGCAGCTTCTGATGCCCATTAGCGGTGATCGATGCCACAGATGGTGAGAGTCTTTATATCTCTTTCGAGGTGCCCCTCTATCACGGTGGCCAGTGGACAGCTCACCAAACAGTGCGATCTTTGGCATCCTAGACACGTGCCCTTCGTGAGCGTGGCCTCTACACTGGTGATACCTGCTTGTTCTAGGACTAAAGTGTTGGTGACGAAGTCACTCCAGTGGATGTTGAGGATAGTGCGTAGGCAGCGCTGATGGAAGCGTTCAAGGAGGCGTAGGTGACGGCTATAGGTGATCTAGGATTAGGCGCCATATAGGAGGGTGATCAGTACAAGAGCTCTGTAGACGCTGGTTTTTGTATCTCTTATGAGACTGGCGTTGTACCACACTCGTTTATAAAGTCTGCCATTGTGCTGTTTGCCTTGGCCGGTCTGTTATCTATTTCTTTGTCGATTTTGGCATCAGAAGAAATCATACAACCCATTTAGATGAATTGGTCGACTACATTCAGCTCTGTCTGGTCAATGAAGATGCTTAGCGGCCGGTACTCTTTCTTGGGAGCAGGCTAGTGAATTACCCTGTTTTCTTTAGGCTGACCTCAAAACCAAAGAGCTGGCAAGCTTCTGCAAAGCAGGATGTTACGCGCTGCAAGGCGGCCTCAGTGTGGGCAACAAGGGCGGCGGTGTCTGAAAAGAGAAGTTCTATAACCAAGGTCTTGGTGTGGGCCTGAAATCCCTTTAATTTGAAGAGGTTGCCATCAGTATGAAACCGGATATAGATACCCTCTTAGTCATCAAGGTCTTTTGTTGTTTTTTGAAGCATCATGCTGAAGAAAACTGAGAACAGTATGGGGACTAAAACGCAGCCATGTTTCACGCTATTAACGACGAGGAAGGTCTGTGACAGGTCATTATTGTTTCTGGCCAGACCAAGCTGGTCTTCATGTAGCTGGATGACCATGGTAAGGAACTTTGGAGCAACGTTCCCTCTAAGCTGCGAGCGCGCAGCTGCTCAGGCATCCCCGCGCAGCTGAAATGTCAATTTTTGCTCAATCCAACGTTAAATTTTGCTCGTCTCCGTAATGCTTGCGCAGTGCAGCAAGCACTGCACGCACATCTACCATTCGCTTAGAGGGAACGTTGCTTTGGAGGACAGTCGATCTTTTCAAGGATTTGCAACAGTCCAGTTCTACTCACCGTATCAAACGCCTTCTTCACGTCCACAAATGTGATGAACAGTTCTTTTTGTTTGCTCTTGGCATTTCCCCTGGACCTGTCTCAGAACAAAAACCATGTCAGTTGTGCCACTTTATTAGCAGTGTGAGATTGATTTGTCACCAGTTCATGTATTTATACTCATCTGATGTATCTTTTTCTCTGATATTTATCCCAATTCCTTCTCCTCTTCCTCTCCATATTTCCTCTAAATTCATTCCCCTCCTCCTTCTCTATTATTCCTATACTCCTTTTTCTCCTCTCCTCTTTCTCTCCCACGACTACACTTCTGTCGAATTCGACTGTCTCAGCTAGCCTCAATCCGTTTCCAACTTTTGAAGACTTGGGACCCAATGGAACATGAAGTTCTCTATCACCTTAAAAGTTTCCTGTGAAAACACAATGACGAGACAATATTTTTCTTTAGCCCACTCATCTCACATTAGACACAGCGTATCATCAGATAACGGCTATTAAATTTCTTCGTTCACGCATTCGTTCACATCGAGATGCCCATACGTTCTTGTATCGTAAAACAAACGTCATAATACAAGGAATGTTGTCAATTACTTATTATACATACATCAATAAATTCCGTCAGAACATTCCTAATCCCCTTATAGTTAACAAAATCACAATAATCAGTCGAATTTTTTATTTACCTTACAACTCATACAAAGTACGCAAATATTCAAATATATAGTCTCTGATATATTTATACGTCCATATTAACTAATCTTACATACTTGAACCATGTTTCGAAATTCACAACTCAAGCATGTGTAAATTCTAACATAACGTATAATTACATGCAAAAAATTAATTCTGACCGCAAACTGACAATCTACATAATTCCGCCTCACATCTCATATTTCTCTAATTCATATTGAACTAGTCCAAACAAAACTTGCATTGAAACAAAGGTCAGTCCATTTTTTCTCTTACTATTAGAAAAAAACAAGCTGACTGTATCTCTCTTTTTAGAGCAGTTTCCGAATCTTCTGGAGTATGGGAATTCGATAGGTGGCAACTTAGTTATTCTTAAAGATTTCAACTTTCACTTTGACTGTCTCGGAAACTCGTACACGTCAAAACTCCTGCAATCCACCCTTGTATCCCACGAACTTGCATCAGATCACCTCTGCATTATATGCCATCTCCACGTATCAGTCCCTAACCCTCCACCTTGATTTGATACTAAGAGAATCCTCCGAATGATAAATAGAACCAAATTAATGCATTACATCTAATCAAACCTAACAACGTGCTTACCTCCTACAGCAGAACAACTGGACAACTGTCCGGGTTCATTGATTTGAAAACATGCCGCAGCCACCAAATACAGATTATCAATTAAAAAAGTGTTCTCCATGGTATAGCAGTATTAGGGACCAGCTTCGCACTGCTAAAAGTCATCGCCGTAAAGCAGAGAGGCTTTGGCTTTCCACCAGACTCACTTTTCATAAATATGTATATGAAGATGCTAAGAAGAACGTCACAAACATAATCCATGTAGCCAAATTATCCCACTACAATACCAAGATCACGGAGAGTTCCAGCTGCAAAGAGCTCTTCGAAATAATTAACAAACTAATGTCAAGGAACAAATGTACACCACTTCCAACTAACTTCACTCTTGTAGACCTTCCGGACCTATTTGCAAATTTCTTCCGTGAAAAAAAAAAAACAAATTCACATGTGATACACTTGACAACACAATTTAAATTGACTCGTTGTCATCATACAGTTACGTCACATAATTTCAGCGACAAACATTATGAGTATTTGAACCTCTCTCTATGAATTTCACAGCCTTACAATGGTTCAGGTCATACATAGTCAACAGGACACAACCTGTACTTGCAAGTGAAATTGTTGTTGTGTTCCACTGGGGTCTGTTCGTGGACCTGTTCTCTTCATTCTATATACTTAGCCGCTCTCAAGTGTCATAGATCATCACCTAGTGTCTCACCAATTGTACGCTGATGACACCCAAATACACAAGTCTAGCCACCCAACTGGCGTTGATACTTCCATTCAAGGAGAAGAGAGGCGCATTTTGTTATGTTAAATCATGGATGACATGTAACGAGCTGCAAATGAATGATGACAAAACTGTGGTCATTCTGATCACAACACAAAGACTTTCTCATTCATAGCCTTTACCTCAGATAATAAATATCAGCAACACCAACATTAAATTCACAGTCAGTATGAAACCTAGATGTTACTCTAGACAGTACTCTCACATTGCACCAACATGCCATGAACATATGCAAGGCTGCATAACTTGAGCTGAGACGCATCAACTCCATTCGCAAATATCTTTCAGTTGATGCCACTAAAACACTTGTGTGTTCATTAGTACTTTCAAGACTGGACTATTGTAACTCAATTCTGGTTGGTTCGTCTCAATATCTACTCCAGAAACTTTAAAAAGTTCAAAACACAGCTGCGCGGATTATCTTTAGAGTACCAGGATCAGAGCACACCTCTACACTGCTCTGTACCATACACTGGCTATCCATTCAATCCAGAATCAAACACAAAATTTGTTCTCTAGGCTACTTTTCACTCCAGTCCAACATACCTATCCGGCCTCACCCATGTGTAGACACTGGCAAGATAATTATGTTCCTCTTCTGATAAATCGTTTGCTCATGGTTCCCTCTCTGAAAACGAAGTTATATGGACAACGTTCTTTTTCATACCAGGGCCCAGCACTGCGGAATGAATTGCCCATTGAAATTAGGCACAAAAACACGGTTATCCCTTTCAAGAGTGCTCTTAAAACTCACCTTTTTTGACTGCAGGAACAAACTTAAAGACCTAATAATATTTCGTACCTTAAACATCTTAATCATTTTTTATATTTTCCAATTTCATGTTTTTTTTATCGTTATTTTCTGTAGTCATATCATTATTGATGTAAAGCGCTTAGAGCTTATAAAGATTAGGCGTTATACACAGTCCTCATTATTATTATTATTATTATTATTATTATTATTATTATTATTATTATATATATATATATATATATATATATATATATATATATATATATATATATATATATATATATATATATCTGTGTGTGTGTGTGTGTGTGTGTGTGTGTTCTTAAATATCTTAAAATAGACCATATACACGTACGCAAAATGCAGCTATAGAGAATCAGCACAATTTACAGTCAAATTTAAAAAATTAGACAAAATCATTTACCAAGAGTTACAGAAAATATAGATATACATAACAATGAACAGTACTGTTCTGACGTGCCATTAAGTTATGTACATGACATCGATATTGTTTATGTCGAATAAATGTAATCTGACGTTGTAAAGTGTACGTGATCATCAAATTGTACTGTAAATTTAACAGAATACAAATTCTGGTATTCATCAACATTAAGGACACACACACACACACACACACACACACACACACACACACATGCATAAATACATACATACATACATACATACATACATACATACATACATACATACATACATACATACATACATACATACATACATACAAACATACATATGGGGTCTTGATACAGTTGAAAAGATATAATATCGGTGATGACAGAACCCTAACGAATATTGTCATCATAGCTGGAATCGACAAAAGTATTCTTATTTCCTAGCATCCGTTACACAAAATCGATCGATGCCTTTCCTAGTTGAACAAATTTAAGTACTTGTGTTATACAGTCTCGCCTCCACATGTTAACACCTGAAACAGACGTTTGGAACCATGGTCAAATTGATCGCGAATCCTCAGTTTTGTTGGGATTGCCTAGGACGTTTGGAACAATGGGTAAATTGATATCGAATCCTCAATTTGCTGCGATTGCCTAAGACGTTTGTCATTTCTGAGATGTAGTTGTTAGTGCTCAACTTCTCTCTTGGAAAGATTCAGACACATGACTTCTATGAAAAGAAATCGTGCAAAGTAACAATGTTTTATGTAATTGTTATGAAGAAAAAAACACAAGTCGTTGTCATGCCGAGAGAGAGAGAGAGAGAGAGAGAGAGAGAGAGAGAGAGAGAGAGAGAGAGAGAGAGAGAGAGAGAAGGGCTCTCTTAAACGCGTGCCGCCACGATGATAAACCAGCTACACTACATCTGAAATGATAAGGAGAAGATCTATTTCCTCGTCGATAGGAACTGACTTTATTTAATTAAACAACACAAATATATTGACTACATTCTAGAAACACATCTAAAAACTTTATAATAAAAGTTCATGCAATACATATTATATTTTCCTTTTTCAAGCTTTCCAACTTCATTTATTCGTATAACTTCTGCATTTTAGAATATTATACAAATAGTTAAGTCTCAATCAATTTCAAGATAGCCAAAAGTGTAAGATGTAATTACTATAGTTAATGTAACAATTAATTTAAAGAAATGCATTTTACTTATTTTAAAATAGAATATAGATTTAAAATATGTTGCTAGATATTACTCTTTCTTGCTTAAATAATACTTTATTTCAATCATTAAATCTAAACATGAAGTTGGTAGCGAATTCAACCTTTACAATAAAAATTACATAAATATAATTAAATATGAATCCTTTAGAACATTTAAACATTCCGTTACAATATATTATAAAAAAAGTATTAAGTGAACAATGTTGCTAACATAACAATGTTACTATTAAAATCTCAACATCAAAAATTCTTATTCCTAAAGAAGTTACGACATATACAATTGTTTTACCTGAAATGATAAGGCGAAGATCTATTTCCTCGTCGATAGGAACTGACCTGACCCTTTAATGCGCGGTCTATTTATACACATCTTGTGTCAGGTCTTAAGGCATCGACGAGAAAATATTTCCGCTCTTTTCAGGTAAGGGTTAGTTTCTCCCGGTCAAAACCGGCTTAATTTGACGTCATCTGACATAAGGTACAACTCAGATTTGTAGTTTATCTATATTCGTTTGGCACTAGTTAGATCCAAACATGATAATTCCTTAATATTCTAAACCAAAAACATGTTTAAAATATTAAGCCAGCAGCAATGTCTGTCCATCTTTAGATAAGAACCATTTTGTAGCGACGACTGTCCATCATTAGATAAGAACCATTTTGTATTTACGTCAGTACGGAAGTTTGTTCTATGTTTTACTGATAAGACTTAGGGGCTGACTGACCCAGTAAGATTTTTGCTTTATAACCTATTTCCACACAATAATGTACATTCGTATAGCTAATGATTCACGTTGCCAACTTATGCTATAAATGAATAAAACATTACTTTGATACAATTTAAAGAAAATTGTAATCTTATTAATTTTACTAAAAAATCAATTCCTAATATAGTTATCAGCAATATCAACTTAGATGTACAACTGTCCACCCTGTCGTCGTTGCCTTCGTTCGCAATAGCCACCACTTAACATATCAGAATCTTGACTAGCAATGAAGCATGCAATCGATTTGCACACTGTGTTATTTCCAAATGTAGCATTATACCTCATCATAGAATTACAGAAACTATATGAAAATAAATCTCTGTATGTGTGTGTCTGCCTGTTTGCTCTCTCTCTCTCTCTCTCTCTCTCTCTCTCTCTCTCTCTCTCTCTATATATATATATATATATATATATATATATATATATATATGTTAGGTTATGCTTTAGGTTTTCAGTAATGTATGTGTTATGTTATGTTTTATGTTTTATATGATAAAACATAACCTAACACATATATTACTGAAAACCTTCCACGGCTTGAGACAGGGTCTGCAACGTACGAACCATCTTGGTATTAATTGTAGATTTGTATCGATATTTTCCGCAAAGTTCAAGACGGTTGAATGTCTCGTCAAAATCAACAGACTCATTATGCATCATTTCTTGGCAATATATCTTTTTTGCGCATTCGATTTATTTTTAATTCAAGGTTTAGAATATTTCTCGACATATCAATTTATCCTACCAACACTCCATTTGTTTCTCTGACACACTTAAGAACTGACAAATCCATATATTAGATGTGATTTCTGATATGACCGAATACACAATTAGCACCTAAGAAACTACGACACTTCACCGTATTTTCGTTGAATTATTAAGCATACGTCATATTGAATAAGTGCACATATGTGTCTGTTATGCATAAGGTCAAATATTATACAATATATTGATTAAAATAAAAGGAACAAATATTATACAAGGTATTTTTACCATAAAAGGGACATATATTATACAGGATATATATATATATATATATATATATATATATATATATATATATATATATATATATATATATATATATATCAGGAAATGTAATGATTAAAATAAGAGCCAAATATTAGGAAATGTAATGATTGAAGTAAAGGCCAAATCTTAGTAAATGTAATGATTGAAATAAAGGCCTAATATTTGGAAACGTAATGATTGAAAAAAGGGACAAATATTATAGAATGCAATGATAAAGATAAGAACCAAATTATTAGGAAATGTAATAATTTAAAAAGGGCCAAATATTAGGAATTCTGATGATTAAAATAAAGACCAAATATTAGGAAATGTAATGATTAAAATAAGGGCCAACTCTTGGGAAAATTAATGATTAAGATAAGGGCAAATTATTAGGAAATGTAATTATTAAAATAAAAGGCCAAATATGATAAAATACATGAACGGTGTTTGTGCTGGCAAGTGGGGCGACCGCCCCAGGCTCCGCTTTTGAGGGGGGGGGGATCAGTGTTTGTAGTAGCATACATTTCGAGATGCCAATACTCTGACCCCGCTCGATCATTGTCGGCCCTAGGCACTAGGTACTCATAACGCCACATCTGATAAAATGTAAGGACTACACATTAGGAAAGGCTATGATTAAAATAAGGACCACACATTAGGAAAGGCTTTGACTAAAATATGAGTCAAATTCAAGGAAATTAATGATTAAAACAGTTGTCATAATCACCAACACATTTTATAGTTTCATAACTTTATTTTAAAAATGTCAATTCTACGCTAGTGTCAAGCCTATTAAGTGCACCACCACGTATGTAACAATGATCATGAATGACATTTTCCAATGCGATAATTTAATTTAATTTTTTTTTTTATCTACTTGTTATCTTGTCTCTTTTATTATTGGAGTGTTTTTAAGAAAATAATTGGATGTAATAATTAATTTGATTCTAATTATTATTGACCAGTCATATAAAAAGAAAAACACATAACAATTCTCAATTACGTATTTACGTATAAATTATGCAAGCCCCACGGATAAATTATTGGACAGGTTTACATATTCGTATCGGTTTCGTGTTGGGATCGCTATTAGTTTAGACCAACAAAGATGATAATTCCGTTACATTGCTATCAAAGCAGGGTATGCTTTATTGCGAGACAGTTTGGCCATTTGCGGCGTTTTCATGCAACCACAACCTTGGGTCAGAAGTATTTCAGGGCCTCAAAACTGTCTACTCTGGAAAAAATGATTTCTAGAGGAGCGAAGGAAAAGTATAATAGTTTGTGCATCAGTTACCTAATTTCGAGGCCAAATAAATATTAAGACGTACATCACAATTAATTGTGCTATATGTTCTCTTCATTTATTTCTCAGTACTGACCTTTCCACTTTGTGACAATCAATACAAATCATATGTTAATCTAAAATACCTTCAAAGATGACTTCACGGTGAAGTTCTTGTCGAAGGTTCACCGGCATTTGTTTGAGATGCTGCACTGTAAACAGAGAAGCATGTAAACAGAACAAATATTTTACTTCCAGATCATCAGCAAGGCCTTATTACTCACTGTGCTCTGTTGCCGAAATACACATAGACAACCACTCAGAGGGTCATATTCTCAAGATTAATCAATTGCCTTTAAATCCCGACAAAAAATGCATAAATATAACTCTTATATCAACCACCAAAATGAGAGAGGAAACAATTTCTAAAAATACATTCGTGGGCACTGAACTGAAAATACTCATTGTGATGTGATTACATTAGGAACAGTGGGGGTGGGGTAAATTACAGCCCAAATTACTTGCACCAGATTATGGGCAGATCCGGTTTTAATGCAGGGCTGATTTGGACCATGTTAATTATTAAGTTTTATCCAGGAATTAAATGTTAAATTTATATTTGTATGAAATTTTTATTTCTCATTATTTCCTTGGTAAGGTGAGCTGTTCAGTGAATGCATTTTAGGAAACAAAACCAAAGTTGTTCATATGATAATGGGGGTGGTTATAATAAAATGAAATAATGTAAGACTGTTTATCTTGTGTTGGGAATAAAGCAGTGAAATATTTTTAAGCAGCTCAATATAGCTCAATTTTTAAGCAGCTTCACTAGAGATGTTTTTCAAAAAATCAGCTGACCTGAATTTTCTTTGGTAAACAAGTAATGTTGACCTTGATTCAAGGTTAATGGCAACCACATAAACTTTATTTTAATTTTAAAATGATTGGTTGTCAAGGGCAAGCTGGGGCTAGTGAATTAAAAGTAAACAACTTTTTATCTTTTTATTAATGAAGTAAAAATGATTGGTTTTTGTCAGGGTCAAGTTAGGAGTATGTGATATAAATGATTTCGTGACTACTTCCTCCCCTTGTGATTTCATAATTTGGGGATTTTTTAAAACTGCTTATTAGAGTACAATATGATCTTTGTTTTAGTGAAATATAGTTAGTTTTGAGCTTTTAGATCTGACATTAAGTTATTTTCTTTTTGTTGTGGCCAGATTTTAAATCCATGTTAACTTTTCCTTCAGTTCAGATGGATTTTAAAGGATTAATTCATATCTCTTAAAATATTTGCTGTGCTCATACAGAATTCTTGGACAAAGACAGTTTATCAAAATTTTATTTAGATTTCCAACACTGGAGTGTTAAATATTGTGTTTCTACAAGGAACTGTAAATAAGCACGATACAGACTTCAGCATACATCAACTTCCATCTTGGATTTTCCAACAGGACTCGAACTTGAATTTATTAGAACATTTCATTACTAGGACTTTTGTAATTTAATTTCTGGATTATTCTTGGATTAGGTTTGGATTTGATTCTTAAAACTAAGGTTTTTTTTCTCACCCCTTTTACAATCTTTTTCCAGCAAAATAAGTTGTTTGTTAAATTGTAAAGAGGTTGTTGTTTTTACTTTTTGTGTTACTGTTTATTAGAGCCTAAATACATAACACTATATATGCACAGTAAAACCTGTTTTGAGAGACTAGAATCTCCATGCATAGTTTTATTCATTATATAGTGTTGTAACCTGTTGCGAGAGACCATCAGTCTTGAGAGACCATTATTTTTTGGCAGAAGGGGTGGTCTTTCAAGAATGGTTCATCTGTGTGTGTGTATATCTATATATATATATATATATATATATATACAGTGGGACCTCACTATAAGGGGCTCCGTTATAACACGAATTCAGATATAATGTGGTCATGTCATGGCTCCCGAAATTTCAGGTACTTTATTACAGGTATTTTTCTCAACCCCCCCCCCCCAATCTTATAAGTATGAAAAATAAAATACGTCAAGAGTTTAATTATCATTCTCATACTCTTCTTTAAAGTGCGAAAAAGAATGTGTAGAAAATGTATTATCATTTTGGGGAGGAAATAACACACAAATTCGAATATAAAATAATTGTTGTGTAGCTCCTAAAATTTCAAAATTAACAAATTTCTTCTAGTTTTGTGCCAAAATAAACATCGGAAATACAAACCAATTGCTGGGCCTTCTGAGAACTTTGATCTTTGTTTATTGTTGAAAAATGACAGCTCATAAGTGTCAATATTATTATTTCTGATCCCTGAGCAATGAAGCCATCGTGTCTTCTTTGTGTTTGTCTTGAATGCATTCTATATACAATCGTTGCTCTAATAATCTCCGATATATGTTCTCTATATTTCATACACAACTAAGCAATAGCCGATGCCGGGGTTGATAAAAAGATTCTCACCAGAATGTTTGTTTGTTTGATTAGGATTTTTAACGTAGCTTTAACAATTTTTCAGTCATATCGCTACGATGTCTGCAGTGAGGCAGTTTATAGTGATGTCTACCACTGGGGCATCATGCTGCAGACATGTAGCATGATGTCCCACCCAATCACATTATCCTGACACCAGGCCGACCAGTCCTAACACTAACCTCTTAATGCTGAACGTCAAGCGAGGCAGCTGTTAGTACCATTTTTGTAAGTCTTTGGTATGACTCGGCCGGGGATCGAACCCACGACCTCCCGCTTCCACAGCAGACGCTCTAACCACTAGGCCACCGGAGCGGTTCTCACCAGAATGTATTAATCAATTAATTTAAGTACATTGTTTATCATCAAAGTCAACTGCCAAGCTAAACTTGTTCAAATCAGGGGGCAACGATTTATACAGCATCAAAGAAACAAAAGCTGCCAACATGTGCGCGTGGCTTGGCGGTGTTGTTTTATGCAATCTGTTGACTAGTAAATAATGTTGCCCACTTCGTATAAATATACCCCAATTGTTTAATGACAATTATTCTTGTTGTAGTCTTTCAAACCAATAGGAGTAAAATTGTTAATTAGTGGTCATTTAGAATGGAAAATGGAAAACGCAAACGTAAAGCTTTTACTGTTAAAGAAAAGATTGAAGCATTGGACAGGATTAAGTCCGGTGTTAAACAATCACATTAGCTAAAGATTTAGGTGTCAATGAATCAACAGTTCGAGGATGGAAGAAGGAAGAAGCAAAATTAAGAGAGATGGTTCTGGATATCCACGAAAGTGAGGGAATGATGAGGAAAAAAGCAAGACTAGCAGGAGACACCCAACTTGATGAAGCCCTGTATCAGTGGTTTGTCCAGACTAGAGCTGAAGGAGTGCCTTTATCAGGACCAATTGTTAAGGCACAAGCTGAAAAATTAAACACCGATTTACATGGGCAAGATTCCAGCTTCAAAGCAAGCAATGGATGGCTACATCGTTTTAAGAAGTGACATGGGATTAGTCACGTGACAGTTTGTGGAGAAATTCGCTCTTCAGATTCTGAAGCTGCTATGAACTATTCAGATGAATTGAGGGAAATAATAGAGGAAGGTGGATCCCAGAGCAGATCTATAATTGTCATGAAACTGGATTGTGCTACAAAATGATGCCTCACACCACCCTAGCTGTGAAAAAAGATGAACATAAACATGAAGGATTTAAGAAAATAAAAGAGCGATTAACGTTATTGTTTTGTGTGAATAAAACGGGACGATACAAACTTAAACCAATATGTATTGGAAAATTCAAATCTCCTAGGTGCTTCCATCATTTGAATGTGAACACCCTAACATTTTCATATGATGCCACAAAAAATGCATGGATGACAGCTGCTTTGTTTGAAAAATGGTTTCAAACTGAATTCGTACCAGCAGTTCGATCCCACCTCAGAAATCTGAAGATGGAGCCGAAGGCACTGTTATTATTAGACAACTGCCCTGCACACCCACCTGCAGAATGCCTAGTTAGTAAGGATGGGAAAATAAAAGCTAGCTTCCTCCCAAAGAATACAACTTCCAGAATTCAGCCTCTGGACCAGGGCATAATATGAGTTTTTAAAATGAATTATCGCAGAGAACTCGTGAAAAAGATTGTTTGCGATGAAACCTCAGTCCAGGCGACACTAAAAAGTTTAAATTTGAAAGAAGTAATGTACCTCGGCGGCAAGTCTTGGGATGCCATTACGCCACGCTGCATTGAGAACTGCTGGGAGAAACGACTTGGGGCAGCATTTACTATTACACAGGAAAACAGAGGAAACATCACCAATGATGAAAATAGTTTATTTGATGGATTTTCAGAGAATGATGTGTTTCAGGCTGAGAGGGCATTTGGGGAGCTGATGCAGTCACGTGAAAGCATTGACGAATGACTTAATTTTGATAATGACTACCCAGTTGCAGACTACGTTTCGGATGCGGAAATTATTAAAAATATTAAGTTCCAAAACACTAGTTGTGATGCTGACAATGGTGATACTTCTGATGATGACAGCGAGGACACTTCACCTGAGGATAGTCCACTATTAGCAACATAAGCTGTCAAAGGTTTAGAGTGTGCTTTGAGATGGATGGAGACACAAGATATCAATTATGTTCGAATTCTGCAACTGAGAACTATAATTGATTTTGCCAAGAGCAAACGTGACATTAGCAGAAAGCAGCTAAAAATCACAGAGTTTTTCAAACAATAATAATGTATTACAATTGACAGATGAGAAATGTATTGTTATAAAATGTATACAGACACCGTTAATCTTCGGACATACTATTTCATCATTCATTACATACACCCGTTACATAATTTTTGTTATTTTCTTTTCATTGAATTCAGTCACATAATAATCTGTGACAGAATTATTGAATATTTTACATCCGTGTGTGGATATTTTTGATGGAAATACTTATATTATGGATTCAGTGTATGTTATGAGATTTGCTGGTGAGTACATGGTGTTGATACTCTTTTCATGCAATAGATCATACATGTATATATAAATTAGACATGTGTATGTACCAATGCATGGTTCTCTGAATAAAGTAATATATATGCAATTTATGTTATCACAGCAAATGTTTTTCTCATTTAATATATATTGATCACAAATGGTAATTGTGCCATGCATTTTCGCACGCATCTTTATTTACCCCCCCCCCCAAATTAAATCCAAAAATATGTTGGTATTGTACATGGTTGCTTATAACACGGTTTGGTTCATAACATGGTCGGATTCTATGGCTCCCAACTACCGTGTTATAGCGGGGTCCCACTGTGTACACACACACACACACACACATATATACATGTGTGTGTATATATGTAATAAATAACTATCTTTTTGGCATGGTAAATTAATATGTTGGGTCAAATTATATGTAATACTATTTAATAGTGTTGATACTGTCCTGATTTATGAAAAATTAACTTTGTATTTCCTTAGTGATACTGTGGAAAGTTATTTTGATTAATAAATTGAAAAGTGATAGCTGATATTTATTTTATTTTGATTTAGGCTAGGTGACTATTAGAGATTGCTTATAACTATTTGATATAAATTTAAGAGTTCCATATAAAACTTTGACATTCCTTTACTATGCATGCAAAACACAGTAATAACTATTGAAATAAATCATTTGTTCCATTGTTTTTATTTTAATATTTCCCATGGTCTGAATTAACCAGTAATTTGGCCGAATCAGCCAAAGTCTGAATCAGCCAGGGTCCAAATCAGTCATCATTGAAGACAAGCTCATGAAATTATGTATGCTGTGACTGTGTTAGCAAATAACTCCTAATTGGTTTGAAATGCTAATAATATGACAGTGTTATGGATACTTAATGACAGTTGGCTTCAGAATCATAAATTTATGTGTCAAATTGAAGTTTTCTTTATGTTTTTATCATTGAGGCACTTTTTTTTAAATTGGTGGGATACAAACTGGTGGGGTAGTTGGCAAATACTATAATTTGCTCACTTTGACTACAATATGTTATGCAGTTGTACTACCCCTCCCCCACACCAGCATTGGTGTTTGCACAAGAGAAAGACCTTTACTGAATGTCCATTTTGTATTCCTGGATCCATACGTTATCCTGGGTTCTTCCTCCACCATTTATACTGGCTACCATGTATATGTATATAATGGGTGGCCTTTCAAGAATGGTTCGGATAATAAAAATAATAATGTTGAATTTCTATAGCACCGTGTCTAACACTGTGTGTCATTCGATAGTGCGTTAATAAAGTTAAATAAGAAGTCAGAAAAGTCCAATATGGTCAACACAACCACGCTGTGAGACAATCTATTTGAACTGGCGGGTAAAAACCAGAAATGAAGCCGGATATGGTAAAGTACTAAGTAACATGCTAGACACGGCAAAACCAGATACCAGAAACCCGGAAACGGAAGATGAAATTTTTTTGAAAAGAAAATACGGATTTAGCATTTCCGATTAATTGAATCGGAAAAATTTCATGCCCAAAATCCGGAATCGGAAATCGGTAGAAAAATGCTAATCAGTTATGCCCTAATATATATATATATATATACACACACACACACACACACACACACAATCACAATGTAAGAACTATGTTCTCCAAACTTTTTAATCTCTACTATAATTTAAATGTGAGCAATGCTACCCTTGCAAAAATTACCTGGCTGACTTTGACCTTTTGTTACTAGATAAACCAGAATTATCATAGATTTTATTTCTAGGCCTTTGGAATCACATGATTTGTAGATCTGATTGATCCTATTTGATTATAAACATATTGAAAGACCCATTCCGATTATTATTATATTATGCAGAGACACTATCAGACCATTTCTTTCAATAGCAGTTTTTTAAAATTCCCTCTCATTCCATGTTGGTGAGAGAATATATCTAAGAATTTGCTGGGATCATTGGGATTTTAAAAACTAATTTATAGAAAGATTAATAAACATTATCTTCGATTGTAATGTTATTTCTTTTATAATCTTTTTTTTAAAGTATTCATCTTTAAAACATTTAATTGTCTTATTTGATAATTAATTGATATTATTTTCTGTACTATTTTTCAGGAAGAAAATATGGTACCATGTGCCTGCTGTGAGTTCCCTTTGCTATTTTGTAGTTTGAATATACCGCTCTTTTGTTTGTACCCCTTACCAATTTAAAAGATGAAAAGCACGAATGAGATAAAGGATGCACAGGACATAGTTCATTTATTGATTTATAATTCAAACCTGATTATGCCCAGGTGGGACCCTATTGTGTGTGTGTTTCATTCCAAACGGAAATCTTCAATGTAGAAGAAGACCTTTTTGCCAGTCGTATCCAATTCATGGAAGTCCATTTTCAGCAGAGAGGTGTATGCATGACTACACATGTATGTATGTGGAAGGAAAATACTATGCCGTTTACTTCTGATGTTTACAATATTGAATCAAGCAAAGGAGAGGAATGATAATTACAAAGTTGCCTTTCACATGGAGTTAACAAGTGGGGCAATTTCTGTGTACATGAGTGCAAAAGGATATAACTCTAAATTCTCAACATTATGGTAATTTACAGAATTATCCAGCAGTTACTGAATAAGATGAACTATGTCACAATGTTGTCTGTGCCATGTTGGTATGGAAAGTACATTAAGCATGAAAGGTGCAGAGAATGCCAGTGTTAGGGCCACCTTGGTCACATTCAGGTTAGAAATTATAAATCTGTGAATGAATTCTGTGCTCTTTTTATCACATTAAAGATTACCGTTATTGAAACTGGTATGGGGGTACAAGTTATAGACAGATTATTGTTATGTTACCGTAAAACTACCACTATGTCTTCTTTCAGTATCTTCCCTGAATCATTATGTTTAATTTAATTATAACATATTCACAATACTTTAAATTATTGGCATTCTAGGTTTACTGATGCATTCATGTTTTTTATTTGTGTATTCACATTATTTATAACAAGATTAAAATAGATACTTTAATGCATTCTTTTATTCATTATTTATTTACAATAAGAGACTTCGAGTTTTGGAGGCCATTTGAACTTCCAATGCAGAAAGCCTTTATGTTGAAGCAAATGAACCATGGCCATTTTGAGAGTCTTATTATTGCTATTCCTCCTGAACGTATGGTCATATCAAATGGCATTTTTGCTAAAGGATTTCTTATGATGTCTGGCCATTTTGAAAATCTTGTTATTCTAAACCTTTTGAACAAATATTCATATTAGCTTATGGTTGCCTCTCAAAGATTTCTTGTGAGGTTTTAGTTTTTCCTACATGAAGATACTGCTGACCTCCAGTATGGCTGCCATCTTAAAGACTATGCCAATCTGACATCCAATATGTTTGCCATTGCAGCTATATTGAAAGTTTTGTTATAGCTATGTGTCCTAAATGGATGGTCATGTCAACGTGGGGCTTTCACCTAAAGCTTTTTTTAATGATATTGTTCTTAATATAGGATATTACACATACCAAAAGACATCTAAAGAATTTGGGTTGGTCCAGAATGAAAACAGTGCCAATATGACTCCCATTATGGCCACCATCGTATATGTTTTCCTCCTGGATGGATGGTCATATTGATATGGGATTTTCACCAGAAAGGGAGCTGTGGTAGAATATTGTATTCATAAGCCAAGTCAAGGTTTCAATATCAGTCAAGTCCAGCCTGGGATCATATTCCTCAATGTATCCCTGAGAAAGGCACTATCTTATATGTCCATGGTATGATATAGCCTGTAACAGATCAAAAGTGCCATTAAAACTGTCCAATCAAAAAACAGAATAGTTTGTCCTAGTGAAAATGGTGTCAAGTTGATATCCAGTAGGGCCATCTTGAAAATCTTGAAGCTACTCCCTAATGAATGTTCATAGTAGAAACTTTTTATCATAAGACTTGTGATGTCTTCTTGATTTTATATTAAAATAGTGTTGATTTTATATCCAATTAGGCCACCGTGGTGGCTGTTTTCAAAATCTCTGAGATAAATTGAAGAAACAGTCGTACCGTAGCTTCCTGGAATTTGTTTTGGACAGTAGAGCATCTTATATTTATAGTGTTTTAAAAGAATTGTTAGATCTTTAACTTTTATCTTGTTGAATGTTTTATTTAGAAGCCTTTTTGCTGAAGACTTCTTACTACTGATATATTTTTTTAATACTATGCACCAAGTAGCCATGACTGTGCTGTTGTACTCTATTCCCTAAAGTCTTCATATTAAAATATTATTTTGATGTTTTATGTTATGTCTTATAGCCAAATGTGACAAGCATTATCCCAAAGGAGAGAAGAATATCAGCAGGATCCATGAGACGAGCAGTTCATGTTAGTCATATGTTGTACAACTACATCACACAGATCGTAAACACCGGAGAGCTGGATCCCAAACTTGGTGATGGGAAGATCATGATATCACAGGTGTGCATAAAATTAGTGATAAAATGGAGGAAGGAGATTTTGTATGCAGGGATATTACATGTGGTATTAGATCTTTGTCTGAACTGTTTGGTGGCACATGATGCAAAAGAAAAATATTGTAAATGCTTTTTGTAATCATACATGGATATCTGATTTAATGAAGATAGATTTAATATAATCAGACACAAAATATGACTTGATATCATATTGGCATGAAGGTCTTTCAATTTAGCTGGTGCTGATCTGCACTCAAACATGGTCAATGTTACTATAAATAAAAAAAACTTTGAATAGCTTCTCATAAGTAGCCGAAGAAAATTGACAAAGAGCATCCTGGCATTGGTGGCTTTCAAGATTATGTAAATGATGCATCTATGTGGAAAATTGTATTAGATCCTCATGGGTCTCTTGTTTTAAGACTCGACCTTATTTAAAGATGGATCAGTGCCCCAAAAAATGATGGTAACTCCATGCAAAAATGAAATCACAAGTATTCCTAAGCTTTACACTGTTGTACAAACTTCTAAAGAATTAATTATCTGGTACAGTTTTCAATGTACATGAAAATATAATGCACATGTTACTATTTTATCACTTTGGATTGGAGAGTAAGCAAAATTTTTAAATTATATGACATATTAATGTAAATTTTTTAGGTAAAAGTTGTTCCAGATTTCAGTTCTGTCAATGTATACTGGCTGGTTAGTGGTACAGAAGAAGATCAGGAAATTGAGCAACTATTAAAACTGAGAGCAGGAAAGCTAAGGTATGTACATTTCACCAGTTTTCCTCAAAAGAATTTCAGGAAATCAATTTCTTGATTCATGTCTTGTGCAAAGATCTATAAGTTTTCAGGCTTGATAGGGAAAAAGTTTCTTCTTCTTTGGATAAATTCTTGATTTCAATTGCAATATGCACCATTTTCCATCCCAGTCTCAGATGGTAATACTCAAGGTGTTTTTCCAACAGCTTTCTCAGACTTTGAAAGAACCCAAAATAATGTTTTTGCTGAGTGATCATAGGACTGTATAATTTACAATAATGTTATGAAACAGAATTTTATTTTTATCTTTCTTGAAATGGATTTATGGTCACAAAGTTTGTGATGGTTTTCATCAATGAGTTTGAAATGTTGAAAATTATGGCTTAAATATTTTTCATGTTTTTAATATATTTTCACTTTAATGAAAATAAAATAGTTATATTTTCATGTGAAAATAGATGATTTTCTGTCATGCTATGTGATGCTTTGTTGTGTATTCCTATAGAAGCAATACTTGCAACAAGAAAACAAGCAGTTTGTGAACTTGTGCAATAAATGGAAAACTGCATTACCTTCTATTAAATATAAAAAAAAAATTTTGGCTAAGAATTAAACTTGTCAGCATTTGCTTATTTCAGATTGTATGTTTTCTTGACAACATTGTCTACTTTAATAGATAGGAGATACTTTTGTTATCAGGTAAAATGCCAATCCTATCATTCACCCAGATTGCTAATATATCATCCAATGATTACAATTTAAATTTAGGTGTATTTACAAATGGGGGTAGTTTGCTGAAGGTTAAACTTAATCTTGTTAAGTTTCAATACCAAGCAAGAATACAATTATCTTTTTATGCATGTAATACCAGATATATTTAATCTAGTGGGGAAAAACCCTCATGTTAATAAAGTCTGGGCTTTGCTCCTTGTTAAAATAATAAAATAATAAAATAATGTTGTTACATAATGCACTGGCAGATCAGAGTCTAGTTTTTTTTAGCAAGTACCTATATCATGATCTTGCAGAACAATAGCAGGACATGTTTTGATTGCAGTCAGTTGTGCTTATTAAATAGTTATACATTATTGCTTATTTCATGATCATGCAAAGCAATAGCAGACCAGAACATGTTTTGATTGCATTCAGTTGTGCTTATTAAATAGTCATACATTATTGACTTAATACAGTATTTTTTGTATATATTTCATGAGGATGCAGCTGATGACAAATTCACACTGACATCATAAACAATTCCCACATTGCGTTATATATATGACTGCTCCAGTGGCCTACTGGTTTAGATTGTCTGCTTCAGATGCGAGAGGTCATGGGTTCAAACCCTGGCAGAGTCATACCAAAGTCTTATAAAGATGGTGCTAGCAGCTGCCTCGCAAGGTGCTCTGCATTAAGATGTTAGTGTTAGGACTGGTCAGCCTAGCATTGGGATGATGTGACTGTGTGTAACATGATGCTACATGTTTGCAGCAGTGCTAGACATCACTATAAACTGTCACACTGCAGACATCATAGCGATACGACTGAAAAATTGTTTAAGCTACGTTAGAAAATCAAAATCTCTCTTTCTCACACAAGAAAAGAAACAACAATATTCCCCCCCCCCCATTGATAAATATTGCATGCTTGTACTGTAAAAATCTAGAAAATGAATAATTCAGATTTAATGTAATGCAGTTAACTGCAGTAATAGACATAATCTGTGTGGTTCAATAAATACAACCAAATGTTGGTATACTGAAATTATTTTAAAATTTTATTTTATTTTAGATATGTTGAGATCTTTGACTTTTAAAATAAATAAATTATTCAATAATACACTGAGCAGTATGATTTTACCCTGTGTTGAGCTTCTTATTGGCATGCCCCATGCATGAACACTACATACATACAGTCAAACTGGAGGCTGCAAAATGGCAGTTAGTTGTCTGTCGATGTTTTGAACAATAACTTCCAGTTAAGTGTTACTATTATATTTCTTGTAATTTTTGGTACAATAATATCCAGTGTTACCTGCCATCCATATATAATGAGAGATCAGTCCTAAAATATAATCATAAATAGTCTCAGTTATGAAAAAGCACCATAGAGCTAGAATAAAGAGGATATTTCTATAATGCTGATATCATTGCTTTGTATGTTAAGCCAAAACATGCAGAAGCTAATATACAATTTTACTGAATTATGTATATCTCTCAAACTTCTTCCATGTAAAAGGGTAGTTTTTATTTGAAATGCAAAAGATATAACAAATGGCACAACCATGGCCTTTTCTATATAAAAGAGAATACTTAATAACGAGGACTTTGTATAGCACCTAATCTTTAGAAGCTTTAAGCTTCACGCAATTCAACTGGTTAAGAAACACTATCACTGTACTGCAGCCAAAGGAGATCGAGTGACAGTTGGAACATCATTAGCCTTTATAGTTACATTCTTTGAGCACACCACTGAAGGGGAGATAACCTAACCATGAAATGTATATGTATTCTGCAATACCATTGAGATTTTTTTACCAAGTTTGATAGAAAATGCAGTGATTCATCAGTTTAAACCGAGAGCCATGCTTCAGTATGCAGGCAAAGCTATAATAAGCAATCACCTTTGGGAATAGGTCAAATAGGCCTCTTCAGACAGGTGACCTCTGAAAGTAGGTTCCACTACCAAACTTGGCTCAGTAACACCATACATCACCAATTTTGCAATTTATTATTACCATCATTATTTTTTACATTTTTTTTTAATCATTGCTTGTATTTTTGTTTTTGTTACTATTACTTTAATAAATAGCATTTTGGTCTAAAGTCATTATACGTTTCGGGCCTTTATATAAACTGGAAAGGCGGTGGTGGTATCTCTATCCGGCAGAATTGCCAAGTTCATTGAATTCACTATATATTCATCATTCAGAAATTATCTACAAGCTTTCCCATTGTAATTTCTTTTCAAACGTGGATGGATGATTAATGAACATTTGGTATATATATGTATGTACATGAATTTTTCATGGTCCAAACTGCATTTATTTTTGCATACGTATTTCAGTTTTAATTATATATCATGACTCAACAGTGTCACATACCATAGCCATGCCCCTTGTCACAAAGGGATATAGAAGAGTGACCTCTATCCATGAATGTCTATAATGATTGAACCACTGAATATGTAGCCTTAAGCAATTGTATATCTTGATATTGTTTCAGGTATCGAGTCCTACCATTTGCTCCTTATGTCAAGGTCATGACAAAGGATAGTGTAAGCTAGTAGCTTGTTTCTTCATCCAGGCTGTCACTTTTGAGAAAATAATTTCACGAAGCTTTCCCCAGTTACACATTTTATCACACAGCAGTCAGTCAAAACCCTGGCTCAAAGGTCAATATCATTAGTAGGGACAAGGTCATAAGATGGGTATATCATATGTTATATGTGGTAATCTTGTTATCAGCCAGGTTGACAGTTTTATAATGAGACTGATCAAAATAGCCAAGTGGTGTGTTTAATGGAGTGAATGATTTTTATCTTTGTGTCATCTATGTTTTGATGTAGCTAACATTCTCCCTTTTTATTCCTGTGTGTACTCATTCATTATGCCCTCAATATCTTCAATTCTTTTTCACTACATTGAGGAAAAATTATGTGCATACATCTTGTTTCACCTACACTTGAGAAAGCTGTGGTAGTTCAGCCAGTGAAGCATCAACCTAGAATGCAAGGGTCATTGATTCAATATAAACCTAGACCAGCTTGGATAGGCTGCTTAGAAGGCATCCTTTCATTGGCAGGACATGGTAATGTGCTCAAAATGCTATTGACAAAATCAAAGCAACTTTGCCTACACTCCAGGAAGAACTTTAACCATGCCCAAACTGGGCCAATATCATCAAAGTTTAATGCTTGAGTGACTTAATCACTCATTACACCTTCAGTATTGCATGCTATTTAATCTGCAAAATGGTATGTAGATACATAAATGAATGGAACATGACCATACAAAAACTAAATAAATGTGATCTATTTTTTACACTCAAGTTACTTCTAGTTGCAGCTGGGATTTTTCCCTCTTTTAAAAAAAAGAGGCTATTTTAGACACTTATGAAAATGGGTATATCAGTACATCTTTATGGAAGTTACTCATGCATACTGAAACCAGGTCACTGTCACCCAATTTTCACTCTAGTAAGTCTATCAAATTTTCATGTATCGACTTCCATCAAGTGTAACAAGTTTTCTTATGTGAAAGTTAGGCAACTTATTATGCAGCATTTTTTTTTGGCAATTCTTAATATGTACATTTTTTAAACTTAAATATTTAATCAGCTAGCTAGTATTGTGCTGATGTGCTGTTAAACTCTAATACATGTACATGTAAATACATTGTATTTTCTGTGGTTTGTTTATTATACCCTCAATACCTTTGATTCTATTCCACATACTCTAATGAAATTCTGTATGTGAATACAGCTCAACAAAAGTAACTCAAACATACCAAAGTTTAGGTCAGTGTGACACAATTGTCAAGCCTTAGTGACTTTGATATATTCGGCTGTTCACTAAACTTAATATGTTTAGCTTGATTTAACCAATGTTCACGGAGCATGTCATCTAAATAAATCTTAAAGAGGGTAATTATAACATACCAACAACTAGGTCAGTTTGACATCATTTTCATGCTTGAGTGGCTTCAGTATCTTGGACCCTAGTTATTTACTTATACTCATCAAAATTGATATGTGGATGCATCTCAGCAAGGGCTAACATTTTTTCCAACCTTTTGTTCCCAAATGTTTTGAATAAAATATATGCTGTGCCCCGGTCCTGTGGCATCAAAGTCCCAACATTTCACTGAAGTCACACCAAGCATGTAATGCAGTACATAATATTCTGTGCAGCACTTGATGACAGTGGTAAAATGTATTTTGCTGTTATATCCCATTGTTTTTTCCTCATTTCTGCATACATTAGTATAATGCAATGATTCAGCAGAAACCGAGTTTGCCAGAAAATAGCTGCATGCAAAGATCAAAAACATGGATGAGCCCTGGACTTTTGGCTGAAGGAATTTTCAGCTCCTGCTCAAGGAGAGTAATTGAGCTATACCAATAGTACATAACATTGTGCTTGTAGCATATGTATTTCACTTGATATAGTGCATCTGCCTGCATAGTAGTGGCTGCTCCTAACATCTTCCTTTTGGCAAGCTGATTCATTATAATGAGTACACACTTTATCACATTATTTAAGTATTATTGTATATTGAACACAAATATGCAACATACAATGAAACCTCCAACACCCAGCCACTCTGACTTGTCTTCCTTTGTATTCTGGCCATCTATTTCAGTCTGAATAATACTAATCAAACCTTTGTAAACTGGACACCTTTATAACACAATTTTTTAAAACTCCCAATAGCATCCAAGTTTGTGAAGTCTTATTTTATTCCATTTAAAATTAACATCTATATCCTTTTTTGCTTTTTCAGGCATTTGCTGATGACATATCACATCTTAGGTATTGTTCCTCCTGTAACCTTTGTACGTGACAGGTCATTAGTTAATGTCAGGGAGGTTGAGAGACTTCTTAAGATTGCTGATTATGGGCCTGATGAAAAATTTGAAGAAACTGAAGAAATCCCGCCCAAGGTTACCAGCGAGAGAAAAATTGCACGTCTGCGTCAAATGGGCCAAGAGTTCTCCGAGAATTGGGCTGATTTTAACACATCAGACACTCGAACAGAAGTGACTTATTTAGGAGGAAGAGGTGCATTAAAAACAGATAGTTCTAAATGGGAAATTAATGACATGACTGAAAGTAATGAGAAAGTGAACCTGCAGAATGAAAATATGCATTCTGATTCAGTGGGTCGAAGAACAGTTTCTTTGGAACATTCTACAAATAGTTATGACGCTAAGTCAAACTCTAGTGCAGAGGTGAAAATAAATTTCCGACAGGACTTATATGGACTTCATCATGACTTCATCATGAACAAAATTGTTGCTGCTAAGCAGAAATGCATGAGACAAAAGTTGGATGATGCAGAACCTATAACCTTGTCCATTGAACAAGAAACTCGAAAACCAGTTACAAACATGTATTCCAAAAATACTGAAAGGATTGATAAGAAGGGCATTTGGCATTTGGCCACTCTTGAAAGAGATATTGTGCTGAAGGGTTTGAATGACAAGTCTTCAGATGATACACAGCCTTATGCTAGTCAAAAGGAACTAGACTACTACAGCGATGACTATAGTGATAACAATTATGAAAGTGATGATGATGGTGCAGATGATGATGATAATGCAAGACAATGATCAATTACATTAAGTGAAAACAGACATGGAAAATCACTGAGAATCAAAGATAAAAAATTTCTTTCCCAGTTTCTAAGCATGTTGTTTTGTTTTTCTTCACATTTAGTTTTACATTTTAAAACTGCTGTTTCCTCTTCAAATACATTACAAGCAATAAATAACGTATTACATCATTTGGCTTATTTTAGCAATGAAAGTGCTATATGGACTAGTCTTCCCTTGAAAAGTGGGATTGATGCCAAATCCCATCATTTGCCAGTTACTAATTACACTGATGACTGACTAATCAGCATACTTTCTGACACATTTTCACATCATTGAAGTGTTTAATTATATGTTGACCAACAGTGATTACTCCAACATTCAAGCTAATTTTGGTTTGTTTTGACCAAAGACCTTGGCTATTTGTCTGAACTAAAACCCCCCATAGATTTTGACATGGTTAAAGAAAGCACCCTTTTAATCGGTCAAAACTCTTGCTGACTCTTCTTTCAGACAGAATGTTTTAGTCCTGTCTTATCATTCAACCAAATGTGAAATAATGGTTTTGTATCTCATGCAGTGGCTTCTGGTTTCATTTCTATGAACGGAGGTTCTAACTCTTGGAAAATCAGCTATTCATTTTGAAATTGCCTTGTCTTATTTGGACCCTTCTTTCCAAATGCATTTTTAGGACCCAGTCATGGCACCTGAATTGTACCAAGTTGATCAGAACAGTGAGGTTTTGCATTTTCTTAACCCTCAAAGAGGAAAGGACAATTTTTATGCTTAACTGGTTACCAGCATTGATAAATTGAAAGAAGTTATGGAAAAACAAAGGGCCCTGCTAAAAGAGAACACAGATGTCAGCAGCTTTAGTAATGAAACTCACTGATGCCATCCAAGAAAGCAAACCTAGTATTATAAAGAACTAAACCATAACATCACAAAAATGACAGAATACCTCATTCAGAATGGGAGCCACCATGAGCAATTGCCTGAAAACAAAGAGAAAAATGATGAGAAAAGAAACCAAAAACAGGAAATCCAAAAGAAGAGGTCTGAGAAAGCCATAGGCAGGCCTGTGAGATGGCAAACAATCAAGAAAGAACAGATGAGTGATAGCCAAAAAGAAACAGAAAAAAAAACTTTTGCAAATATTGACGCTCACCATACTAGGGAGGCAGGTTGCTGATACCAAATAATGTTCAAATAGAACTTCTAAATTTACTCGGGTACATGTAAATTATAGGGTATGGGATAAAAATATACGAGTGAATCTGATTGTGGCATCATGGAAATTTTTATAAATTTACCACATAAATGAAAATTTTTGATGCATTATACATTATATAATTCATACATAATATTTATGTTAAATCAACTAAACCATATTTGGCTGTCAATGTTGTCAGAAGATTTGAAGTTACTTTTTTTTTTCTTTTCTTTTTTTTTTTTACATTTTAAACAGCCAAGCTAAGCAATGTGTCCAAAAATTTTGTAAGGATTTCTTTTTATTAGTTTGACTCTTTGTTGGGACACTAAACATAAAAAGCAGAATAATGGGCAGGAAATTTAGTCTCAATTTTTTGTAAAGTTTCAATTTAAGTTCATTAATTGTAAAGCTCTCACTGATCAAACGGTGAATGGTAGTACAACACTAGTACCACAATTTATTGAATGGTATAAATGTGCTTGTCAGAATCTGCCAGGATCTGTTGGGTTATGAGGGCAGAGTTAAGCATTTTGTACATTTCAATAGAATAGGAAATCAAATTTAAAAATAATATGTGCAAGTTCTAACAAGAATCCACTGAGTGTTAATCATGGCCCTCTGCATAAATTATGTTAATGTTATATTGTTAAGCTATTAAGTGTACATGTGTTATTTATTCTTGTTAAAGTAACTGAATTTCTCAAGGCTCTGTTTGAAATTAACCTACATGAATTTAACTGAATGTTAGCCAGTGTTTCAAAGTCTGTCACGAAGCAATCTTGTTAATAGAAAATCATAACATTAAAACTTTGATATTGTGAAGTTGATTCTATCTAATAAACTGTTAAATTAATTATGTTTGTTCAAATACACACTACCACTGTAATATAAAATGAAAGAGTTTTTATCTATAAGTGATGCACCTGATATTTGAGTCCTAAATTTTTACTGCCATGATTTTGTGACAATAACCATATGTAACTTAAATTCCATTCTGGGTTTCATCCCAAGCCCAATTCTTATTATAACCATTTTCATAAGAGGATCAAAGAAACCTTCAAGAGTTAAGGTCTAAGTTTCACAGGCCTTTATTCTAACTAATTTATCGGCCACAGACAGCATAGTGAGTCAATGAATGGCCACCAAGTTAACGACCAACACTAGCCTATAACATAATGAAGCTATTTTTAGCCTGTTGTATATCTAAACTTTTCATAGTGTCTCATATATTCATATTCTGAAACCTAAGAGTTGAGATTAAAAACAAGGGAGGTCAGTGGACTGCTTTCTTATCTTGGCTGTTTTTTCCCCAGCTGTATGAGATCATAAATCACTCTCACACAGCACACAAATCAGCATCTTTCTGAAAAAATCTGCATTTTACAAAGCTAAGAAAGATCGCATTATCCAAAATTTATATTTGTCTTCATCTAGCCACCGAAGTTGGAATCAGTAGTCAGCCATATAGAAGCATACAATAAATCAAATTTAAACTGAGACTACAATCAGGGTTTTAGGTTTATTAAAATCTCTAAACAATTTTTTTAAATAAATTCAAGAAAATCAAGGCTTTTCACGGTATCCAGACAATATTTTGACTTTTCAATGTGTTTTCAAGGCCTGCTATGGACATTGTGTTGTCTTTGAAACTTTGTCTATATGGTTTTGCCATCAACAAATGTGAAATAGTGAGTCTGTGCAAATTATCTACCTTAGTTGTGGAATTTTCATCAAATTTCTTAAAATGGAGTAATATCAATATAGGGTCAATAATTCATAATTTTAAGGGGAAGATCCTACATACATGCTTCTTGGTTCTTAAGTTTTCTTTATTAAATTAACTTTCCATTAAAATGACAGATGTTAGTGCCACAGAACATATTTGTGAAATAGGTTTAGAATAGGAGTGTTCCAGCTACTGGAACTTGATAAAGAGATTGCCATGACATAGAGGATCCTATTTATCATTGATCATGCAGGAACTTATGAAGGGACACAATTTTAATTTCCATAACAATCGGATGAAAAATTCAATTTGAAATTTAAATAAACAACTACATTTCGTTGTACATAGGTAGAGAATTCTTTGGCAAGTTGTATTTTTGACATCTTCCATAGCAACCAGGTGAAAATTACATGTTTTCATATTTCCAAATAAAATATACTGGCAATATTTTAATCTAAGTATTTGGGGCAATATTTATTAGATCACGATCTACAAACAAAAGTGTGAATCTTGGTCCCTGTGACAGTTGGGAGCAAAATATAATTTTGACACCGTCATTTAATGCTGTCAAACTTTCAAGAAATGTTCAATGTAATTTGTTTTATTTAGTGTTAGTTCCATAGAAAACAAACACATCCAGATATAAACATGTTTGAAAGTAAAATGGGCAGTCCTTGAGCTGAATGCAACCAGGAGAAAAATCCTGGAACCTGTTGATTACTACATTTTGCTGTTATTTCAATCTAAGCCTAGTGAGCTCTACCTAGTTCTTTTAAACTATATTTAGTTTACCCCTTGATAATTCCCTTCAATTTTTGAAAAAGGGGTTCAAGAATTAGGACTTGTTCAAAATATTTATATTTATAATATGCAATTAGGTTGGTGGTATATTGGATTTACTATGTCAGTCTACAACTTTGGGTCCCTTTGGCTAACTTGTTCATGCTAAAACTCATATACAGATTCTCTTCTTAACATTAAACTCGCACTATGTGTCAATTTTGGATCAGCATGTGTATGTACCATATAAACAAATGCCGTCCTTTTATTCTGTGTAAAAGATAGAGAAATGTGTGATAACATAAAATTTCAATCAGTACACTTGGAGATGACCCCTCCCCCCCATTGCATTGCACAACAAATTACTTGCTTTATCAACTGTTATAATACTACTTATGAAAACTGCTTTACTTCAAGGAGAGTACATTTACTATCTATTACAGCTATTTCATCCCATCATTGAGAGCAGTACAATCTTTTATTATCACATAAATTAATCCGAAATCATCAACATCCACTCTCATGTTGGTTACATTTAGAGTAATATTTTGATTTGGTATGTGATCATATTATCGTAGTCAAGCTCTATTTTTAGACAAGGAAAGCCCTACATACATTGAAGTTCGTCCATATTTGAATGCAACTATCAGCTTTAATTGGTTTAAAAAAGCATAGTTTCAAACCTTTTAGACATTTCGAATCAAGTAGAAAAATAACCAAAGAACTTTTTTGTGCAAAATCATGCAGTACAGCCCCTTTAAATCAATGATGTGTTAATTATGTACAAAGTATACATAAAATAAAATGTTGACTTAGCTAACATCTTATAAGCATAATAAACAATAACAATAAAATATTAAAATACAATATATAGGAGAATTCAATCAAATACAGGCTCATGAAAATGCCACATGTTCCATAGAAATATTACATGCTAAATGATTACAAATAAAGAAGATAAAAAATGAAAATAAAAAAGAAGAAAAAATGGAAAAACACTTTTTCACTATTAATTGCACTTGAAATTTCATTTACCAATACACCCCCACCCCAATTTACATATAATCAACCAAGGTAAACAATTCAAAACGAACTTACAAAAACATGAGTTTCTCTCGCTCCAAAAAGTGGAAAAACTTCAGCTGTTCAGTCTTAATTCAAACCAGTCTTTCAGCAGCAGTGCATGATAACACATCTGTTATGTACTGGCAGCCTCCCTTAAGACATGTAGCACTTTCGACAAAGCTCCGTAAAAGCAATGATCTTCTACCAGCCATATCATCATTGTTAGATGAACCAGCAATATTACAATTTATGCTGAAATAAAGTTCCTTTCTTGCTCTTTTTAACAGTTTGTTTGGTTTGTTGATGAAAATAAGTGAATGAATAGTAATTTGCATATAAAAAAGCAAGTTTCACTGTTGGGCATGAGTCAGTTAGCTCAACGCCTTACAGTGAAAGCATGAGATACTGCATTCACTAGAGAAATTCCATTTAAACTCCAAAGTCACCGGGTCGAGACCTAAAAATAGCACCACATTGCAGAGCAGTGAACGGCCTTTATTTTCATATAAGTTTGAAATATATATGTTAAAATTAAATTTTCAAAGAAAGCATTCTAAAAATAGATTCATTTTTTCAGTTAAATATCTTGGCCATTTTTAAAAATGAATATACGATACCTATATGCGCTGGAAAGCCCAATTTTCGCTGAATTTAACAATATGCATGGCTTCGAGATTGCATTAAAGGCAGCCAATCGCAAGTGTGTAAACCACAAGGCCATATTTAAATATTTCGAGTTACGCACTGTGAGGTGATTCCGAATTAAATGGCTGACTTCACATCAACATTGGAATTTTTCCAAACATTTATAAATATTTCTATGCATTTCTTTATTTTTATTTTAATGGATTAAATAAGATACTCTTCAATAAAGTGTGTTTATACTGTGACAGGAAGTTTATAATTGCCATGTGTTAACCCATCTTGCATTCCGTGGTTGCAAGAATTTAATTTTAATA
This sequence comes from Unio pictorum, assembly GCA_030141615.1. NCBI lineage: Eukaryota > Metazoa > Mollusca > Bivalvia > Unionida > Unionidae > Unio > Unio pictorum. The sequence continues at coordinate 9,174,144 of JARLTB010000011.1, read as the reverse complement.
AACAACTACCTATATTGATTCGATGAATGCGTAAAATGAGTGAATAATTAATCAATCTGTTCGTAAATATTTTGTGTAGTACTTGTTTCTTTGTTCATTTTCTCACATTTATTGGACGTTTATAAACCGAAAGTTTGTTTCTCTCTTACAATGTAGCTCATCTGTCTGTATCAAAATATTTCTTGGTTGAAGTTACATTGTTATTTTTAGTTGGTATCTCTGGGAAATGAATTATCATACACCAATAGTAATTAATATCACTATGTCTGTCTGTTTCTTTGCTATATAAATTTAAAAAATACATTTCCATCCTCCCAATTAATGTCATTTGGTGTTATGTATAAACATATCAAAACATTTTTTGGTATAAAAAGAAAAATCCAAAATGTGCTCACAAAGTTAAAACATTTAAAATTCTACGACCTGAAGATCTCAATCTAGAATATAGAAAAAGTAACAATTTAAAATTTTGATAAATATTTTAAGTTTCAAACTGGAAGAAAAAATTTTAGTTTCCCAAACATTGCACTGATACAGGTCTTATAAATTATTAACTGCTGTTTTGCACTTTTACAGAGAATGAGGACTTCCACCATATGTCTAGGTGGTTGATTAAAAAGTGCAAAGGGAGAAAAATAGCCTTTGAGCATCAAGAGCAAGATGTCATCAGCTATAAGTTTTTGATCCAGCTCCATCGGCTTAAAAGTAAATTTCCTGTCACTTCGAATCAAATTCAAGAACTTTCTGAAAAGATTTGTTCAGCCTTGTGTCAAGATGATCTTAGGCATACAAATTTGTAGAAAGAGATACATAATGATCTGAGAGCTGCTCCTGGAGCAAATTTAGAATCTATTTCTGAATCGGATGCTTTGTTATTTCTTAACCACAATGCAATCCATGACTTGGAGAGACGCAATGTCGGACCTTTTCTTCAGCAGTTGAACTTGAAGCAGCATCACTTGCTCAGCCCTCATTTACTAAAGACATTACCATGTCCAACTCAGCCACCAACCAATTGAACAATCATTGACTTGCTGATGTTCAAGAGTAATGAAAACACTGTCATGTGTCAGGAATGGTTAGAGTTTGTTGGGATAAACATTTCTGATCTTTCAGACAGAGTTTCTTTATAGAATGAAATAGACAAGAAAAGCTTATGACAGTTGCACAAAGAACCTGAAAAGAAAAGAAGCTGAGCAAAAACTACAAGAATATTTGCATAGGCCTTCTGATGAGTTCAAGGTTTGTTTTCCTGGGCAGACATTACTAGTTGAACCATGGCCATCCTCAGATATTCCACACGAAAGCAGCTGCTACAACAAAATTCATCAACATTTTGCTCCTTTAACTCAAAGACTTGAAAGTGCCAACAATCAGCTTGCATCTTTGCATCAACAGGTACAAGAGGAGCAGCATGTTAATGAATGCATCCTTGATAAGTGTTCTTGCAGAGGAAAGAAAAGAATTGCTTTGTGAACTTGATATTTCCACTTCTAACAATGCTGTTCTGTCCAGTCAGCTTCAGCAGAAAAAGCAAACAACTCTGCAGCTGCAGAGAACATGTAGCTCACTCCAGACAAAAAATAAAAGTAATCAACATCAACTGACTGTCCAAAAGAAGGAAAATGTAACTCGCCAACTAAAGTGGAGAACTGAGAGAGATTTAGCAATGACTTGTCAGCTGAAAAATGCTATCAGGCAAATTACACGACTGCAGAAGCAAGAGCAGCAAAAGCCAGTCATTGCTAGTTCAAAAAGCTGCTCTATGAAAAAAAAAACAAAATTTAAAGAACTTGAAGAGGAAAACATTAGACTTCAGGCAAATGCAGAGCAGCTGCATGTTCTTCTGCTCAAAGATCCTGAAACAGGATATTTCACAAGGGAAACAGTGAAGTGTGTGATTGAACTGATTGGGGAAAAAGAAGTATCAGCAACAAGATGTGCAGAAGTGATTGAGACTGTGCAAACATTTGCTAGATATTCACATCCCTCCAACAGAATTACCTTCCCTTCACAGTGTTTTACGCTTCGCAGATAAAGGACACGTCATTTGAAAATTCCAATTAGCAGATTCTGTCCTAAACTCAGAACACTTTGATATTCACACTGGTGGAACAACCAAGTAACACTTGACAATGTTGCAAGTCTTGCTTTTTCTGTGATAGCCACAGAAGAAACATAGTCTCTCATGGAAATCACTACCAATCTGCTGCAAGAGCTGACAGATGTATGCCAGAAGAAAATGAATAAACTGACAAAATGTTTAAAATGTTTTTCACTTAGCTTACAGCAACTATGAGTGACAGGGCAGCAAACAAAGCATTCAACAAGGAGCTGAATACAATGAGGAAGACAACTATTGGCACTGAAGAAGACTTGGACTTCCTCCATTGCAATGCCCATGTTCTTCTCTGGCTTGTAAATTCAGCTCATAAAACTCTGATGAATGTGTTTTGTTCGGCAGTTGGACGTGAGAAGTCTACAAAATGTTCTAATAATAGGAATAATGAAAATTCTGTGTGGCGTCTCATCAGAGAAACATGTACAGTTGTTGGACCAAGAGGTGATGAAAGGTACTTCTGCCAAGATGCATGGCTGGCATATTGTTCACTCCGGGGCTTAAATTCATAAATTCCAGGATCAAAGAAAACCGATTTAACATGTTGTTCAGAGCTGCTGCTGCTATCCACTTTCATCAGTCAGACCCTGCAGACTTTCTTGGTAAGTACAAGACTGAGAAGAACTGGAAACAGGACGGCATTGTGCATGACATTACATGTGATGACATTGATGCTGCTCTGGTACCACTTGGGATTATCTTCTTCAGTGTCACACAACCATACAGGCAGCTTTTGGGACGACCAATAGCATATCTTGATTTCTACCAGTACGTCGTTCTTCTTTGCAGTTTCCTCAAAATATGGTCCGTACATCCAACTGATGCCTTCACAAAAGACTTTGAGCCTCTCTTCAACATAACTGTTGCTGAAGACAAAATATGCTTGTCTTTGATGAACACCTCGAGAGAGAGAGAGAGAGAGAGAGAGAGAGAGAGAGAGAGAGAGAGAGAGAGAGAGAGAGAGAGAGAAACGAGAGAGCATCATCTATCATTTGCCATCTGTGATTTCTAGACATAATGTGTATTACTTTTTGTATTTAAATTTGTTTTTTCATGTAATTGTTACTGATCGCAGAATATGATATTTTAATATTGAAAACGTTGCTGGAATGCTGATTTTAACAAATTTTTAAATCATTAGTTAAAGACAAAAATATGAATTTTTATTTGTACATACACAATTTTTTTCTTCTTTAAACATGATTATTTATCAGGTAGTTCAACGTCAGCTTACAGAGTTCATGCCAGACAAGCCAGGTAAGTACCATGCAGTTCAGGATGAAGAGCATCGACACAAACTTGCTCACTGTCAGCTGACCAACATGTTCGGGGAACAGTGCTTTGGAGATTTGGACTTCAGTCTTTTCAAGCGCAAGAATGCTTCAGCACATCACTTGTCTACGCTAAACATGCTGAACAGAAATAAGACAGTGTCTTCTTTTCTGGCATCCCTCACTGAGGAAGAGGAAAACTTTTTGTTCCAGAAGTCTGCATGCCTAGCAGTCTTTCAAAGCAAAACATCGACAAGAAGAAAAGGATGCAGTTGAAAGAAAGAGCCATCAGCTGGAGGAAAAGAAGGCCAATAAAGATACAGCACTGGTGAAAAATTGAGCTCAGGTTACAGCAATTCTTGCAACTCTGAAAAAACATAATGGCCCATGCAGGACTGCTGCAGATGTGTGCTGTAATTCAAGAAACAGATAACTGGAAGACTGGGCGCAATCAAGACTGAACTGCAATACCACAGAGTCATTTTACAACTTAAGTCACCACTCCTTAAAACTAGTTTGTCCTTCAACCAAATGGTGAAGAATTTGAAGGAGTTCCTAAAGACTGCAACCAATGAAGAGGCAGATAAACAGATAAAAGAGCAGCCAGAGGCAGAACGTCAAGATGCTCCTGATATGCCTTGTCTGAGGGAATGTGACAGTTTTAAGTTTGCTCGGATAGGCATCACAGTAGGTGTGCTGTATGACAGCGATTATTACATCGGACAGGTGACTGTTGTCAAAACAGAAACTGTAGGGACTTAATTTCTTAGAGTGCTGCATGATCAGAGATGATGCTTATCGCTGGCCTGACATACACTGATGAGGCAGAAGTGAATGCCGAGTATGTTTTTATATTCGATTTTGAAAAAGAGACATCCAAATATTTTGAAAGAGAGACTACTGGCATTCCAGCAAAACCTGGATAGCTTCTAACATTCAATTAACTTAAGACTTGTTATCCTGATGTGGTGTAACTTGTAATTTAGAAATTATTTAACATTTTTCTAGAAAGTTTTCCTGCTGTATTTATTTTATTGAGATTTTGATTTGCAAAGCTGACTGGGGATTTTCCAAACAGACAAGACACTTTGGTATTGAATTTGCTATGTAACATGTCTTTTTCATTTCAATAAAATATTATTGCTTGTGCTCTTCTGCACAGTGCCGATTTTACTTTTTTGTGTGGTTGTATGTTGATGTCATGCAAATTCTGCCCAGGGGGTGAGGAGATGTTAAAAAAAATTGTTTTAAATCCTCAGAATATAGAATCATTAGATAGTTTACAGCAATCTAAACACAATACACTATAAATTTTAAAAATTGATAAATAAGATATTGAATTTTTATTATTTGCAGCTGTATTTGCCGTTGATGAGTTTAGTGAAGATCGTTAATTTTGTAGGTCTGCTACATTGTTATGTCAGAGAATTGAGTTCCCCCAAAAATTGAGCAAAGTCTCTGTATAGAATGTAAGAGATCTGGAAAGTAACAGATTTAAACTGTAGTTAGTTTCAATAATATCAACTACTTAATTAGGCCATTTATGCAATTTGACAATTTTTTTTAGAAAAACATGGCATTTTATGAAATAAATTTTTACCCATAACTTTTGTACCAGATGAGGTAGACGTATAATCTTTTTTTGTTCTTTTAGTTTGATAAAGGTCTATCTATTGGTTATAAAATACACACAGAATTTCTAAGTTGAAATTTTGGCTGCCAGTACATATTTATGCTTATTTATGGGTACAAATGTATTTTTAGCTAAATCATTATAAATTTCTTTCATACTATAAAATATTTTATCAAATCATAAATATCTGGATGAAGATTATTTATCTATAAGGAACCATTTAATTAAAAGTCAAATGTTAGAGTAGTTTTTATTGTACGTGCAATTCATGTGAATGAATTTTTCACTCTTTGCCAATGAAAAAAAAACTTTTTTTAAGTCATAAAATGTGTAAGGTAAGGACAAACTCAGTTTTTAGAACTCTATGCACATCTTAAGCAAAGATGATGGGCTGAATTTTTGTTTGCTATTCAAAATCGGGTACTCTTATATATTTGCTTTTCATCATTTATTGTCACTTAAAACATGACTTATCTCCCTTTAAGTGATGTTTTCTTAGTTCCCCCCTTATATTGAGCCGCAAGAGAGTTGTTGAAGTTGTAGGGTTTAACACCATTTTTCAGCACACGATAGGCTATAGGCCAGTATTAATGATAGAGGAAGAACCTGGAAAAGAAAGAACCTTCTACCCATGAGAAGTTACTGGCAAGCTTTCTTACATACCCACAATGGCCGAATTGGAGACTCGAACCCAGGCAGACAGGTGAGATGGCAGTGATCCGTAACAGAGAGCGCTTTAGACCACTCTGCCACTCTGGGGGGCCCCCTCACGAGAATATCCTTTTAAATGTACTTATTTTGTATTCTTACTGTTACGGCTGTTGGATTTAGTTTTATTTGTTTTTAATTATTAAATCCAAATTTGTCATTTAGGGTTTAATATTCATTAATTGGGAGATTTTTTCTAGAAAGTTCAGGCTGACCACTCTAACTGTAAACAAGTTTTTGACCTTGGCTTGGTTACCTCTTTATCCGACCTTGCTTCAGATTGATAAACAGGTCTTTAAAACTATTGGTTAATTTCAAGGATAACTTTTATTTTTAGTTCTTGGGGTGTAGGAAATATCTAGAATATGTGACTTGCTGAAGGTAGTGACCTTCCATGAATTTCTAGAAAATCACGTGATCACTTGTTTACTTAAGAAAAACAGTTATATAGACTTGTTTGGGATAGAACAATTCAGTAGATGTTTGGGCTTTATTATTATTAAGTTGTGTATTCATATTTGAGTTTAATTTTAATTATCTTGTTCTGGACATTGTGTCAATTCATTGAAGAAAGAAGAATTATCTGGAAAAGGACATGTGTTTATGATTTTCATTTGGATGATAATAAAACAAGAACTGCATCACGTGACATTGTCAGCCATTTTGGATTACATCGTCAAGATTCGAACCTGGAACTATTAGAACATTTATTTATCAGGACTCTTACAATTCCATTAGTGGATTATTTTTGTGAATTCTATATTGGATTAATGTTGGATTTGATTCTCTAAAACTGTAAGTTTATTTATTTTTATGAAAATAATTGTACTTAATAAATTCATTGTTCAATTTATACAAGCTTGTTAGTTTTCACTCTTTCTGTGTTGCTGCTTATTCGAGCCTAAGCATGTAACATTACAGACATCTCTAAAATAGGAAGTCCCTCTCAATGGTATTTCACCATGGCAGTAGGAACACCTGCATTCAATCAATGGGGTTTGCTGAACACTTTATTTTATCTGCAGTGCTGTCCAATGATTTTCAAAAAAGTAATACAAAAGATGTTAACATTATTGATAATAATGCCTTTGCCAGAAGAAAAAACTTTGTTTGCTATATGATAACACAGGCAGATCAAACAATTTAAAGTTTTCCATTAAGCCCCTATGCTTATTACTACTTGAAAAACTGGAAATATATTAATCACAGTGGAAATCCTATTGAACATTTGTATATACAGATGGGCAGATAATGGTAACATTAAATTTCAATTCCATAATTGTGGCTGGGATGAATACTCATCAATCTGAAAGCCAGTATTGCTTTCATATCCAGCCAAAATTCCATAATCCAGATAATGCTACTCAATACGATTCCCAGATCTGGCAATCGGGATCAGCAGACTGCGGTACTCATGTGGAAGATACTGCTCAATCAATGAAGTCAAACTTCTTTTTTCAGTAACGAAGCCTTGTCTGAAAAAAAGATATAGAAAAGATACATAGCCACTTGCGTTTTACTGCTGGAAAGATTTTGTACTACAACTATTTGAACCATAAATAAATGGGTAAAACTTAAAAAGCTCAGACATGAATCACTCTTACACAGCATTACTCAAATGACTTTATAGGCATACTTCGTTTTAAGGACATCTGCATTGTGGCGTTTCGCATACGGCATATTTTTTTTTTATTTGTTATCACTTTGGAGACTAAAACAAAATATTCACGTGGCACTCAAAATTTGATGTTATGCTACTGATTGCGGGGCCAATATAAGTCCATTTGTCTACCAAGTTGATGAGTGAGTTGTATTGAATGCTGTGTATTCATAACAAAGATGGCATTGTATATTGCTCGCAACGAGCCAAGAGGTAAATACCCGAATTTTGATTACACGCGCTCAGTCTGTGTATGGGCATTGTTACATGTGTGTCATACTCTGACAATTTGTATTATTTCATTAGTCATGGCCTCTAAATCTAGCGCTAGTGGAAAAAGGAGTCGTAATCCTCTTATTTTAAATCAAAAGCTAGAAATGATACAGCTTAGTGAGAGGGACATGTTGAACGCCGAGATAGGCCGTAAGCTAGGTTTGGTGTGACAAACAGTTAGCACAGTAGTGAATGCAAAAGAAAAGGTTTTAAAAGAAATTAAAAGTGCCACTCCCGTGCACACAACAGTGAAAAGCGAGCGAGCTAGCCTTATTGCCGAGATGGAGAAAGCATTAAGTCTTAGTATTTTTATATTTTTGTAAATATTAAACCAATTGTGGTGTGTACAGTGTCTGATTTACCTAAACTTATCACTAGGTCCATCATACGTCCTGCTCGCTTTATGACTGGTCGGCAGGAACCGAACGTAGTCATAAGTCGACGATTACCTTTATATCATATTTTCTTTCACCCTAGTGCTATTGTGCAATCAATATATGATGTAGGAAACAGATTTTAAAGCTTTTATATATACTACCGAGTGAAAATAAATGTGACTCGCTTTACGGCTATATTCGCATTGCGGTGGTGGTCTGGAACTGAACCCGCCGTATTAGCGAGGTATACCTTTATTTTAATATTGCTGTAACAACTTCTCTTGGCAGTAATTTAGAAATTCTAAGCTAATGAAAACTAGAACAATTCTGGATGCACTTTTTAAAGTTCTATGTAAATAAATAAATACACTACAAAAGAAAATTCTAAATCTGAAAGTTCAAAAGTTTATTTGTAGTATTGCTGCAAGAATAAAAAAAAATCTAAATACACCATCTACTTATGATTGAAAACAAGCATATACATTTTGTTTGTTCATTTACATCAAGTAGTTTTTCTTAATTATGAAAGCATTAAAAATTGGCCCATCAAGTCAAGAAATGTGTAAAAATTGAAATAATTGCAATAATGTCCTGAAGATCTAATAGGTTTTCTGCATCTGAATACAAATGTGCACTCTAAATTTCATTTGAAAATCTCATCAAATCTTTGCTAAATTGTGCAAATAAATGTCTAACCTTGATGTGATGTGTTTGTAAAACATATATGCCTTCACTGCAGACCAAAATGTCCAACTTCAAGACATTCAAAAATTGAGAAAAATCTGAATCCAAACAAGTCATCTACATATGCGTACAAACATACATATGTCAGTTTCTACCTGAAGTGTATTTGCTTAGTTGTGCTGACATATTATTTCTGGTAAAACAAAAATCTGAAGTTCTGAAAGTGCCAAAATATGTACAAACTTTAAACAGTGCAGCATTGGCCTTAAAATACAGAGAATCAATTGTTTACCTCATCATGCAAAGGTTTGTATTTTGTCTACATAAAGTCTTTTGGGCTGAATGGATAGAACCTAATCAAAATCCCACTGCTGTAATCAGTATGGGTATAAAAACTGCTGTAAGACATTAAAAAAGTAGAAAAAGAATCTACTTAGGCTTACAAACACATATTTACATTTAATTTGTCTACCTAAACTGGCATTTATTTTTATTTTTATCATGCAAATAAGGTTTTCAGTAGAATAAAGTCAGTCTACAAAATTGAAAACTTGCTATATTGGCCTGTTATACAAATTTCATTTGTCAAAATGGAATTAGATTATGTGCAATCTTCTTAACAAGCTTTCTGGGACAGGTCAAGAAATGTCTGGAAGGATGGACAGACATGGCCAAACCATGATGCCATAACTGCTATAAGTGGGAGCATAATAAATAAATGACCAAGAGGAATGAGACCGCTCTGGTGACCTGAGTGGTTAGTTCATTTGCCTTGGTTATAGGAGGTCGTGGGTTTGATCTCTGGACAAGTCGTAACAAAGACTTATGAAAATGGTAGTAACAGATGCCTCACACGGCGCTTTGCATTGAGAGTTAGTATCAGGACTGGTCAGTTATCTTAAGTTCATACTCACCTGGTAGGTTCTAGTTTCCCCAAGAAATTTTTACTTGTGAATAATCATCCGTGTATCTCAATATTGCCTTTTTTCCACATACAATATAATTTATGTTCTTTTGACACAAGGTACAACATGTATTTATAGGAACACTGATTTTCAGAAAAAGTGTCTGTCAACTCCCTGCACCAACCATTCCCATTTATTTTTATGCATATTTTATACCTAGTTTAATATTTGTGACAGTTCATCCCTTCCTCCGCCATGTTGATTACACACATATTGATATTCATGATGTTTCTTGTGTATGAAGAGGAAAGAGAATAGAACAGACTAGTTCTGACTACCTGCTGGTTATACAACATACTCAATTTGCTGTCTGTATACCACTGGTGACCTGGTGTAGCTCACACTCATCCACCCACCAAATTTTCTCAGCAAAATATTGCATATCTTAGGAATCCTTTTTATAAAAAAAAAACAATGGAATTCAGCCCAAAAATGTTCCAGTTACATGCCTGTAACTCTCAAACGAAATTGCAGTCACAAAGTGCTTTGTCAATATGTGCATCTTCAGGTCATTTAAATATATTTACCCAGTTTCATGGCAATTCCTAAAAAATAATTACATGACTATTTGTGCTAAAAAGATTGTATCCTACTCAAAAATGGCAATAACTTTTTAAAAAATTGCAGGAACAAAGTGATATGTCGATGTGACCATCATCAGGTGATGGCTATAATATATACCAAGCTTGTTGCGATACATCAGAAACTGCATAAATAGTTGTACTAACAAGAGCCAGATAAATGAACAGATAATATGTGTGCAATCAACATGGCGGGTTGAAGGGATGAACTGTCACAGATATCAACCAAGGTATAAAAATAATAGAAAGACTGTCACACCTGTCAACAATGATATGTGTTACATGACCTGAAAAAAAATCCCAAATGTGAAAATTAAGTTGATTATGTACCTTTCATGGCTCAAATTGTACCAACATGAAAAGTTGCAACCATACCACGTTTCTATATGGAACAGTACCAATTAGAAACCATTGCAGAATTACTTTTAATTAGAGAAGGTTTTGTGGAAACTGTTTCTAAGGCATGGATTTTTTAAATCCATTTTTGTTATAGTCTCATTATCTCACTTTACTGTTTAAGATTTTTTAAAATTCAAAGTGCACAGCCACAATTCAAAACTGCATGATGCCTCAGCATTTACCACTTTCTTCAGTATTAACATTTGTACTCAACTTTTTAAATTATTTTTTATATTCCTCAAAATATTTGGTCACCAGAGTGTTCTAGAGGGATAGGGAAACCACGTATCCATTCAAGTTTCAGAACTGAGAATACAGTTTCAAGACCATGGGATTTGTAAAATGAGCATGTTGCCACCATTCAGTCCACATCTTCAGTGATCCTTGGTGTAAAGGCCACAGGGCACCTGTCCAAAATTTGAAGTAGTTGTTTGTGTTGCTTTCTTCTGTAAGACAAATTTACCTTCTTATTAACAGTTCAACATCAGCCTCTGTGATTGTCTTTCTCCCAGCATGAACAGCAAAGACTTCCAAATCCTTGACCATTTGATCAAAATATTTCTCTGACCTGAAAAATAGTTTAAATTGTATGTAAACTGTCACAAATACTTTGTCTTACACCTTACACATAATTAATAAGTGATATACAACAATCTTATTTAATATATTTTCGAAATCTTAAAACTGGAACCCAGATATTTGCTTGTCACCATTAGGGTCACAGATTGCATACATGATGCTTACTGGGATTCTGTCAAAGGTTGGTATTTTGCCTCAAATTTTTCTATTTCCTTCACCAAATGGATTATCTCATTATTAATAAGTTCCTTGTATTAATTGTATATTATTTTTTCATGGATGTAAAAAAACATAATATTAAGTTGAAAAAATGTTAGATCTGTAGTTGTTGTTGTTGGGTTTAACGCCATTTTTCAGCACACGATAGGCTATATATGGTGGCCAGTATTATTGTTGGAGGAAGAACCCGGGAAAAACCCCCGAAACAACCACCGACCCACAAGAAGCTACTGGCAAGCTTTCTCACATAATTACATTAGCCAAATCTTCGACTCGTACCCACACAGACAGAGGTGAGATGGCATTAATCTGTAACGGAGATCGCTTTAGACCACTAAGCCACTTGGGGCCCTGTTAGATCTGTAATTGCAGGTCCTAGGAGATTCTGTTTTAGCAGTGACAACCAGTACTACTTACTATATCAGGACAAAATGACCAGGATCTACATGTCAAGTGTACCTGTCAAAGCACTGCTATAAAACCTTTTACTTGAAGGTCGAATGAGTATGAATGGGTATACAAGTGTGTTGCAGATTGCTTTCTCTTGGCTTCATAATGATTGATTGGTCCATGTTAGAAGAGAATTCGTCAAGGGTTTGGAAATTTAAGCAAATGAAAGAATAGGAAGCACAAGCTTCATGCAAAATATCTTGAAACAATGACCTTGACTACAAGGTCATAGGGATAAGTGTGAATTTGTTTCAGAATGAATTATCATTCCTTCATAATGCCAAGTATGGTGAAAATCTATAAAAGGATTTAGGAAATACAAGCAAAGAAAACTATGGTCACTGGGGTAAGCAAATATGTTGTAGAATTTGTTTTCTTTTCAAACTGCTCTGGTGGCTTAAGTGGTTAGAGCATCTGCCTTAGATGTAGGAGGTCGCAGGTTCAAGCCCTTGGTTTAGTCATAACAAAGACTTATAAAATGGTACTAGCAGCTGCCCGGATTAGCGCTCACCATTAAGAATTATGTTTAGACTGGTCAGGATAATGTGACTGGGTGGGACATGATGCTACATGTCTATAGCATTATACCCCAGTACTAGACATCACAATAAACTGTCACACTGCAGACATCATAGCAATATAACTGAAAAAATGGTAAAGCTACTTTAAAAATTTAAATCACACAGACTTCTTTTCATGATGGCAGACCATCAGTTGTACAAATTTGGAAAAACCCCTGTTCCAGAATTCTTTATGTCAAATTCTATTCTGCAAATTTGAAGAAAACATTTAATGATTTTCTGCTTTGGGTAATGCCAGTCACATTTGATGGTAAACAGGTTTTATTTACACAGACTTAAAAGGTTTATAAGCCAGGATGCTCTTTATGATGTTTGATTGAAGTATTTTTCAGTGATTTTCAGATGATCAAAAAAGATTTATGGCATTCAACTGAAAACCCAGACAAGTAACATTCACAAGATTCTGTCTTATATTAAAATACCATCTATAATTACTTGTAAACCAAGTCCAACTACAGCTGGACAGACCCAGATTTGGTGTTGCATAATGCACTGGCAGATCTGGGGCTATGCAGTTTTTTTTTATAGGAGTAATCAGTAGAACAAACAACATATACTATGACAGATAAAAATTTTGTTGTTTGCATTTTGATTTGGCTTTTTAAGCACATACATTGGTAAGCAATAACTTAAATAAAAATCACAGTAAAGTGATTTGTCAACATGATGATGACCATAATATCTATGAAGCTTCACAGTGATATATCCAAAACTGTTGGACCAAGATTCTGTGAGACCAAGATTCTCTCATAAATTACATTCAATGGAATATCAAACAAAAGGGTAATGCAAGATTAATGTGATTTGTTAAAATTCGCATCTTCTGGTAAACTTTTTAATATTTATCAAGTGTTATGGCAACCCTTTAAAAACTGGGATATTAATTGTGTTTACAAGATTATGTTATGGATGGATAGATGGACATGGGGATTCCTATATATTCCTGCCTCTAGTGCAGGGTTATAAAAAAATACACTACCATATACAAACTTCCTCTACTGCCTCTTTGGAAAATTTCAGCTTGCTAATATTGGCCAGTAATTTCTTTACAATTGATGGTGGGATTGTATAATCCACAGTGTTTGCCTTCTTTCTTCTGGGTCTGCAACAGAAGCATTGAAAATTTAGAAAGATAGTAGACACTGTATGAATAAAATTCAGTCTGGTTACAAAATGCAATCAAACATTATATGCCCTCTATGTGCTTAATAATTCTCTATGAAAATAATAGTAAGACATATTTGATTCTTGATATTGACCCGAGTTTCAATGGATGTTCTTTCATGAATGTATGAAGTCTTGAATAAAACTTACCATGGAGAAACCATTCTGTTCTTATGTGAATTTCCACTAACTTTGATCTTAAAACCCCAAAATCCTGAGGTTTCTTTCTTATCCTAAATGCAACCAATCCACAAACTTTGGTCTAAGCTCACAGTCTAGAACTAAAGTTAATATGTGAAACTATTATTTTTCTTCTTCTTTGGTGACCTTGACCTTTCACCTTTAGATCCCCAATTCAACAGGCTTCTTTCTTACCCAAATATTGAGCCATCTGGAAATGTTGGTGAAGTAAATTGTTTGAGAACTGAAATTATTGTTCAGAAACAAGTGTTTTGGATGGTTTTGACTAGACCCAAAACAGCTATCCTGAATCGTTTCGGAATCTGGACATTGCAGAAAATGTCTGAACATGTTAGTTACTGACCATGCATAGCTCGTACTCATAACTGACTGTTGTTTGTACATGAAAGAATTTGCAATTATAAATTAAATACAATTATCAGCATTTTTTTTACTGATATTAATTCAATTTTTAAGTTAGTACTCCACTCATTATTGTCAGTAAATCAACCAAATCAAGAAACATAGAAATATTCTCACAGACCAATAATAAATAGGTCTTATTCATTATGGACAGTTAATTGTTACATATATATTTACTTCATTACATGATTTACCATATATATGTTTCAGTGGAAAGTTTCTTTAACCAGTTCTTATTAAAAGATAAATGGTTTTGATGCTGTTTACATGAAAACACACTGCTATATATATTACACCAGTCCAATCAATCAATTAGTCCAAATTAAGCATAAACCGAAAAATAGAAATGACCACTCCAGTGGCCTAAGTGGTAGGGGCATACACCTTGAATATGGGAGGTCACTGGTTCAAACACTTATCGAGTCATATCAAAGATTTATCAAAATGATCCTGAGCATTACGAGATTATTGGTCGGCCTGGTGTCAGCATAATGTGACTGGGTGGGATATGATACTACATGTCTGCAGCATGATGCCACAGTACTGGACATTGCTTTAACTGCCTCACTGCAGACATCATAGCAATATGACTGAAAAACTGTTAAAGCTATGTTAAATATCCAAATCACACAAACTAATCACTTGTAACCACAACCATTTACAATGTAAAGACTGTTCTATGAATTAAAAAAAAGAGGCTGGCTAACTATTTTCTCCTTTTACAGGTCATGTTGATTATGTAATTTGTTATAAACTTAAAGCCAGACTATAGTATATGTCACCAACTTCCACTGTGGTGCTGAAATCACTGACATTAACCATTCCTTCTTCAAATTTAAGTTCAAATGTTTACTGATCATTGTTAAAACGCGCACAATGCTGCTAACATTACAATGGGCAATCCTTTCAAAGAGATTCAATGTAGTCGTGAAGTATATCGGTTGTCTTTGGAGTTTTTGTACATGCTAATGTGATGTAATATTGTATGCTGGACATGCAGTTTAAAGCATCAGGGGTGCTGCTGTAAAGTCAGTCTGGTTCCCTGACTAATTTCATTAATTCTAAGATGAAACCCAGATCAAATAAATGGATGAACCAATTATCCAACAATCATTTTGCTGTAGTTTTTGCTATTGTGCTGAAAGTCTATATTTTAAGGGTAATTTGTGTAACACTTACAGAAACGTTGTAAGAGTTGGCATGCCTGGCAATTATTTCCAAATAAATGCTAAAAATGCATGTTGTACTTTAATATACATCGAGTATAAACTGCAACAAGTTACTCTAAAAAGACTGACTGGATTAGATAATGTGTATATTTTGCTTGATAGTTGCAATTTTTGTTCAGTTTCAGGTTAAAAATCAGGTCAATGAAAACCCTTAATCCTTTAAAGTCCAAACTCTGGACCTAATTTTGCATATTTCCTGATTTATCCAAAGGTGACCTCCCTTTTCTATCATACTTATCATGTACATATCCAAGAAGTAAACATTTTATCCATCCTTCTATTAGCTGTGTATTATATTATATTTACAAATTTTCACATGAAAAAAATGACTTAAAAATCGACACTGAATTTCTAACTTTGGAAAACTGCATTAAATAATGGAAAATTGAAAGAAGGGGTTTCAAAATAGGTAATTTACATTTGGTTTAATCTTAAAAGGGGAAAAAGTCCTGATCAGAAATTACATATTTACACAAAAAAATGAAAATGGAACTTATTAGCATAAATGGTGTCATTCATTGCAATAACATGTGTTCCACTGTCAAAGAGGCTGAGAAGTAGCTAAGGTTGTGTCATGTAAATATTATGGATTCATTCGTTTTGGTAGTTTTGTGAAAGAAAATTTTTGTGGGTACTTAGTTTTTTGGATGTGCACTTCCTTATCTACTGGTGTGGAGGTCCTCATAATGCCAGGTGAAGCTGCCAGGACCAAGGATGGGTCAACTTCCTTTTCACTATTGGGTGGGATTGAAGATCTATGTAATGCAGCAAACCCAGATCGATTCTGCTGACCAAATCCAACAGAACCCATGGCTTCTACAAAAAACATGGAACATAAATAGATATGACTGAAAGATGTTTTATCAATTGAACCAAAAAAAAACAACAAAAAAAACTGTAGGCATATTTTGCACTGCAAACCTAAAAGAAAACAAAAAAAAAAACCAACAGAATGTGAATGCATAGAGTGGTCATCATGGACAAGAAATAATTTTGAAAGTGGCACTATTTTTTACTGACTGGCAAAAATTGCTGGTGTGAAATGTTTGTAAAATAAATTTTTCATTTTTCGTTGATAGACACGGGCCACTTAATACCTGTTTTCACTATCAGCGGCTGTCAGTGGATCATGTTGGTAGATGATGATGACGTTATTCAAACATCAATGCAGCTAACTGCAAGCTGTCAGTTGGTTTTGAGAAGCAATTAAATGTGATTAGTAGGAAATAAGGAATGACCAAGGGAAATACTCTATTGTTCAACAGTTCGGCAAAACGATTCGGTGTCAATTGCATGTGTTGTTAATTTATGTTTATTGCAAACTGTGAGTGTGAGATGCACTCAGGACTGCTTAGAGTTTTACGGATTATTTATTTAGATAACATGTTTTTGTTGTCCGAGTAACACAGGATGCCAGAAGTCGACTGAAAAGGGCCCAAGTCATTTATATTAATAAGAAATTAAACATTTACTTTATAACACAAGTCTGTATCAAGAGAATCTAGTTCTGAAAAACTAAGATTTATATCCAGCTGCATCTCAGGCAGCTACCAGGTTACTTGTTGCCTCTATTTCTACTGCAGACTATGAGAGAGGGTTCTGTCGACAGAGTCTGATCAAAACAAACTTAAATTCTATGGGTAAATCTACTCTGAAAATTTTATGAGAATTTCTAGTGTTGAGACTTTTGATTTCAGGAAGGCATTTAAGAAATTGTCTGGGAGAAAAATGAGGCAGATATTGATGAAGTGTAAGTGACATTTTTCATAAAGATAAAGCAGTATTTTGTATTTTTAATTATTTAATTAATTAATGCATTCATTCTTGCTTTTCATATGCTATACATTGAACTTCACGTGTCTATAATGGTGTTGTTATATTTAATAATAATTATTCTTGTGCTCTGAAATGTAATAAAAACATAAACACAGTTTCGTTGTCATGTTTATATAAATTATAAATAGGGTAAATATAATATTATGCATATATTTATGTCCCTGAAATCATGGCATAAAATGGCTCCTTTGGCCAAAAAGTGGCTCCAAATTTTTAAATTTGCCGATATCATGGTGCAAAGAAAACTATTTACAAGGGAGGCCTTGCAACTTGGAAGTGTTTGGAGAATATGATAAAGACAGAACTTGTAACAAACAGATTGTGTTCAGAGAATACATAGCTCACCTCTGTCGCTTTTAATAGTTGGTAGACAGAGGAAACATTAATTATCTTGAAGAAAATACAATTTTATGTGGTCTTGTCCTAAAAGATGTTTGCCTCTTGTTTATAAAGAAAACAATTTATTTAAGAAACCATTTTTTTTCTTGTCTGTCCCTTGCTTCCTCATTGTCTGTACAATCTGCTTCAGAGGCTACTATCATTTTTGACCCTTAGAAGCCAGATTTTGCTGAGTGACAGACTTTGAGTAACTTTGGAGTAACAGCCGGGAGTGTGTTTTGACTCATAACTAGCAATATGGTCATGACTATATGACTAACTGAATGTTTTGGCAACTCTGCTGAATTCTACTCATCTATATATTTCATTTTATGTATTCTACAAATGAATCTGGTTCTTTTCAAATGTATTCAACAAATGAGTCTGTTTCTTCTCATATGTATTCTAAAGATGAATCTATTTCTTATATGTATTCTACAGATGAATTGGTTTCTTATATGTATTCTAAAGATGAATCTGTTTCTTATATGTATTCTACAGATGAATCTGTTTCTTATATGTATTCTACAAATAAACCTGTTTCTTATATGTATTCTACAGATGAATCTGTTTCTTGTATGTATTCTACAGATGAATCTGTTTCTTATATGTATTCTACATATGAATTGGTTTCTTATATGTATTCTAAAGATCACTCTGTTTCTTATACGTATTCTACAGATGAATCTGTTTCTTATATGTATTCTACAAATAAACCTGTTTCTTATATGTATTCTAATGATGAATCTGTTTCTTATATGTATTCTACAGATAAATCGGTTTCATATATGTCTTCTAAAGATGAATCGGTTTCTTATATGTATTCTACAGATGAGTGAGTTTCAAGGCAATCCCATGTTTGTATGGATGAATAGCACTGTTGTTTATCTTCACGTTCAGAAATCATGTCTCAGCCTTCATTTTGTTTCAGACAACTGCTGTCTCAGTTTAATAGCTGTTTTGATGTTGAAGTCATCAGTGGTCTTAAGAAGTCTACCAAACAAAGACTGAAATAATTATACGATGAGCATTAATGATTAAATATAATGGCAAATAATTTTTTATTGACCTGTGTAAGTCTACACTGACATGGAGATTTGGTTATAGAAACAGGCTGGAAAATGCTGTCCCACGTATGTGTTTGGAATATGGAATTCTCAATAGATAATCTACAATTCACTCAATGGAAATACTTAAAAAATGCAAACTCTCCATACAAAAATGGAGAACCAAAGAAATAATGAATTTACCTCTAGTGTGAATTTCCTGCTGTGATGATGCACGAATGACTCTTGACTGTGACAAATGAGAGGACATGGCCACTAACGGAGGAGATAACACAGTGATCAGTGGGTTCCCATTCTGTTCTGACATAACCTGGTAAGCTGGGGCGTTCTCCCTGTCTAGCATTGAGTCTCTGCCAGATTGCGGTGTAACAACAATGTTAGGTGAAACCATAGTCTGGGACAAACTGCCATGTGAACTCTTTTTTCCTTTCCTGGCTGAAAATGGTGTTATAGAGTTTCCTAATAAATCTGCCTGGGATGTCGATTCTGTAAGAGTAGGTGATTGTGAAGCTTCAAGCTGATGTAGAGATGTTCTCTCGGTGTAAGCTGAAGATGACACAGCCTCAAGGTGCTCATCAGTTGCTGAATGAAATATCAATGAAAAGCATGTTTATCTTATATCTTTCAAGGGATTGCTCGGATACTGTTTCTGATTGTATTCCTTAATACATTCAGAGTTCATTATTAAATGTAAGTAACATATTTGAGAGTCTATTCAAGGATGTGTAAATGCAAGATTCATACTTGTTTTTGAAGCAATGCACAGAAAATTCAACCGAATGCACAGAAATCTGACATATTTTGCAAGTAATACCATGAAGAAAAAAAATACCTCTTTCCTCATTCATAACAGGATGGGGTGGGTTGGTTTGGGATTTTGTCCTTGATTTTCATTCTAGAAACAATATTAAAATAATATTCTTATGTTGTTTCTCAATCAAAATTGTATCTTTACATTCTCTTTAAGTATGATTTTTTTGTATTATCAAACTTAACTTTGCTATTAACAATCTGACTGCAATAAGATTAGAGCTGTTCCGATTAATCGCCTGTACGCATAATCGGGCCGATTATTAGCACAATCAGTATAATCGGGTATCGGCAAAAATAATCGGTGCCGATGCAAATAATTTTTTTAAATAACCAATTTTTCCTGATAAAAGTTGTATATACAGTCGCGTTTTGACTGACCGTAACTTAATCCTTTGTAACACTAGAGCTCGGAATAAATGCAGTATGCAAACAAGTTGCTCATTAACTAACACTACTGTATAGTCGAATAACCATATATAGAGATAAACACATTGAACCATCAATTAATCTTTTGTAACAAAGAGATTGCTCTAATAAAGTATTTAAAAAGAATTTATTTTGCTGCCAGTTGTGCGAAATTTTCAACTCCAGCATCCGGTAACATTTGTAAACTACAGTAAACCAGACTAAAGTACATGTCGCTAACCGCCATTGTAGTGCCAAAGTCATGTGAATAGCCAGTAAGATTAACATCAAAGGGAGTAATGATGGATATATACACAGTCGATTTTGAGGTTTGTGTTTTTTCTTTATCTTTATGAAAACTCACAAAACACCGATAGTCCTTATGTCCCAGTGAGAAATTGTTTGAAAGGGCTTCAGTGTAGGTTTGAGTACGTCGTCTGTCTTTCAGTTAATCCGTAATGCCTGGAGGGTGAACGAACTCGTTGTCTTTAATAGTAGTAAGTGAGAATCATTTCCGGATTTTTTAAAATTATTTTTTATTTCTTTTGTTAGTGTTTCACCAAGCCACCATCTGGCAGAAGGGGCGGTCTCTCATAAGTCATAACAGGTTTTACTGTACCTTTGAAGCACCGACATATACTAAACAAATAAAACAATTCAATATTAATGTTTTACAATTTTCTGATGTTGCCGCAGCAATAACGAGTATTTGTTGTCGTCAAAGCAAGCCGACGACCTTTGCTCATAGAAAGTCGGCAATAAACTCAAAAGCATTGCCTCAATTTACATAGTGATTAGAATATATTTATTGTGCCGCGAAACTTTCCTGTTTCCTATAAGAGGTGATTCGTAGTAAATGAAACAGCTATTACAGATTAGCTGAAATTTTATCTGAAAGAATACACTTTGGTCGAAACAACGAATAAAGCAAAAAAACAATGAATAAAGCAAAATCTGCAACTAATATATTTGGGAATAAAAATGGATTTAAGTGACGCTATGCACACTTTGCACTGCGTAAGTACTGTACATTATAGTATATGGTCTCCCTGGTAAACTCGACCGACCTGCGAATTATGAAGGCTGTATTTTACCTTTATGTAATTTCGTGTTGTGGAAATCAGAAAATATGCACATGCAAAATAATAACAAAATCAATAATAAATAGTACTTTATAAAAGTTTAATAATTTTCGGGTCACCGAAAGTTACTTTTTTAACATGCCTATGTCTTAGAACACGGATATTTTTGTCCCAAGATGTACTGCCATTACAATACACAACAAAAACACCTAAAACCTGTAAAGTTTTGACATTGGCCCACGGATAAGCCCCTCCTCCCCATTCCAGGTCTTTATTGTTTTCTAAATTTGTCGGCTTATACCCGAGTACATAATAAGATAATCAAATAATCGGTCTTATAATCGGTATCGGCAATTTTGATAATCGGCTATACGCAGTATCGGCATAATCGGCAAAAAGTGACATTGGTACAGCTCTAAATAAGATGATGGACACTCATTAATTGCTTGAAATGACCACACCTTGGCTCTTCATACTACATTGTGCTCAAGACTAAACAAACTGGGACTACATTCATCATTACTTAAATGTAAACAGAAGCAAAAATGAAACGTTTCAAAGCTGGCCGGCGTAGAACAGGAAGAATTCCAGTTATCTCCCTTTCACCCTTTTCAGATAAACAATTTTGATAACCTGTTGCAAATCCATCTTAAATCATCAACCGTTGTGTCAACTGTCCTAGAGATATCATTGCTTATTGCATTATTCAATGCCGAATCAGTAGGACCACCGGAAAAGCACACAGAAATAGTTAATTGTATCAATGACCAGAATATCGACGTCTTCTTCCTGACAGACACATGGCTAAAAACATCAGGCGATGAGCCCAAGTGTGTGGATTTAACACCCATCGCTTACTACTCCATCAAGTCGTTCCCCCGCAACTCTTGCCAAGGTGAAATTGCTGTCATCACAAATTCTATGATAAAAAAAAATGTGTCAAATACAACACAACCTTCAATTTCTGCCACACATCGTTTGAACTAGTCCAAACAACACTCACACTGGAGCTAAGGTCAGCTGATTTTTTTCTGATCTACCACGCTCCTCTTTGTAGAAAAACAAGCTGACTGAATCTCTCTTTTTGGAACAGTTTTCAAATCTTCTAGAGTATGGAAATTCAATAGGTGGCAACCTAATTATTCTTGGAGATTTCAACCTTCACTTTGATTTTGCCCTGGAAACCCATACACGTCAAAACTTCTAGATTCCATTCATGTTTTCAACCTTAAACAGTCAGTTAACCAACATATCTATAAACTTGGTCACATTTTAGACTGGATTCTTCATAGAATTGATCATAATATTCTGCAATCCACCCATGTCATGAACTTGAATCTGATCAACTTTGCATTATATGCCATCTTGATGTATCAGTCCCTAACCCTCCACCTTGATTGATACTAAGAGAAACCTCCGTATGATAAATAGAACCAAACTAATGCATGACATCCAAGAAAATCTAACAACCTGCTTACCTCCCACTGCATTCATTGCTTGAAAACATGACCCAGCCACCAAATGCTGAGTATTGTAATAAATTTGGAATATGTATATTTGACAGCACCCCATTTTTAAGCAATTCTTAGATTTATTTGTGTGAGTATTTGGTCTTCGGCACCATGGAAATATTACTAGCCCGAAATAATTAGCCAACTAGTAGGAGCAAACGTCACAGAGCCGAGTGTTAGTGAATTAGAACCATGCTGGGGTCGTTAGTAGTGAATTTAGGTACAAGCCAAATGACTGTCCCTGGTGTAACATAGTCCATATTAAAAATTCAGCGGTGTATAATAGTGTTGTGGTTAAAATGGCAGTATTTATGGTTGGAAATCAGTAAATTATATATAATGGAATCAATAAGTTGGAACTTGATAGATACCGTTTATGTGTCCATAGTGGAAAATAGACATATTTATATGAGCGTGATACGCTGGAAATTCTGTGGATTGACTGGCGCAGTTAAATATTTCCCAGTTAGTAAGGGAATACTAGTGTAATTTCTATGGCATGACGGGCTGGCAGAACGGAAATCGGATGATAATGAAGAAAAACCATGCAAATGTGCGGTTAATGGATTGTTGGGCAAGTTGTCTCATCTGTGGTCGCCAATTGATTAGAGCAAAATTTATTAAGTAAAGCAGACACGTCTGTCTTTCCATTTTACAACTCAAGTTGTATGTAAGTCTTTGGAAATTTGGGGAAAACATGACTTCCAGCGTGATACGCACCAGGGTTTTGACACCGCTCGGTCAAGTGAATACCCCTGTGCGTGTAACAGTATCAATAAATAAAAAAGTGTTCTCCGCAGTATAGCAGTGTTAGGAATTAGCTTTGCACTGCTAAAAGACATTGCTGTAAAGCAGAGAGGCTTTGGCTTTCCTCCAGATTCACTATTCATAAACAAATCTATGAAGCCACTAAGAAGAATGTCACAAACATAGTCCATTTAGCCAAATTATCCCAATACAGTACTAAGATCACAGAGAGTTCCAGCTGCAAAGAGCTCTTCAAGATATCTAACAAACTAATGTCAAGGAACTATATTTTGTGTCAGATCAGCACCATTTTTATTAAGCAGCTTAGGAAGAGTAATGATAACTTGTGCTAAAGTAAAGACAGATAAGGATGATGGAAAACAGGCCATCTCATAAATTCTTCATGAGCTAAAATATGTGGGAATATTTGTACTAAATAAATAGTGTCATAAACTGCATTAAAGCCATAATGATTCTGCTATGTGCAATAAGTCATATGTGAAATCATCTGACTAACACTGAAATCCTGAAAGATACTAGTCCTGAACATTGCTGGGTGCTATTAAAACTGGATAACATGGACATTTCATCACATTATGAGCCATGTAATTTCTCCCTCAAACTGAGAAACCCATGCATTTTTCACAGGTGTACAATTTATCAGATGTTGACATCCGTGGACCAAACCAACCCATTTCATTTAAAAGCTGAACACAAGATTTGATGACGTTACCGTTGTAAACAGAACAAACCAACACCATGATACATTAGGTGATCTTTATGTGATAAGCTATTTTCATTTTTTCCCTCAGATGATGCAGCACTCAGCATTTTTTCTTCAAAGGCATAACTGATGTACATAATTTTTTGCCAGTCAGTATTGTATGCTTATCATCTAATTTGGAAATCTACAATAACTGGGTTTATCTTTAACACTAGTTCACCCTTCAAAGTATTACATTGCCCCAGTTGATCACCAATGTTTAACAGTCATTTTTATATCTAATGCATGCTTTTTCTTAGGTCAGCATAACAAAAGTAGGCATGCCTCTCTTCATTCCCTCTAAAATCAATTTGTACACCACATACAAAGTTTGCTGATATTAGATTAGTCACTAACAGAAATTGTGTAATATATCACGACTAGTTTTGGAGCACTCCAGAAAAAGAACGAAATTACAAACAACTTTGAGGACTGAATTAAGAAATGGCAGCACTTACCGTATTTTCCCGCCTATAAGTCAATACTTTTTGACTTGAAAGTTATGTTTTCATCTTATACTCCGAATCGACTTATATATGGATTGTGTCATTGAAAGTTTTTATAATTTACAGTATTAACTAAAGGTAATAAAATGAACTACAACATGGATGTGCTTTCAATTATAATAAAACAAGCATGAATTGTTTATTGAGCTGTGTCAATTGATAACAGAATATAGCAGTGATTTGTTCAGAAGTAAAATCACAAGCATGCTAGCATCGGTAATGCAATTTCACAATTGCCGGTAATATGGAATGTCATCCAACGATACCATTACTAGTGTAAAATATGAAGCCAAAATATTTACCTGGCCTCGTCTTATACTCCGTATTGACTTATATATGGACAAAGGATGGAAAATTTACAAAATTGGTATTCGACTTAAAACTCCGAATCGACTTATAGGCCAGAAAATACGATTTTTCTCAATTGGATATTTGAATGTCATTTAAACTTAACATGCTGATTATTTCTAGAAACAGTTAATGCCATATCATTTTTTTGTATCAAATCATTTCCTTTCTTCCAAACTTTAGTTAGCATTGAAGAAGGGTGAAATTTTTTAAATGACAGAAATGTAGCTTTAAGCTACAGGACAAAAAAGGAAATAAATCTAACAGAAATTGTGGACCAAAGTGATTTGTCAATGTGTGCATATTGCATATTTCCTTAAAAAAAATGTTAAATAGTGTATTAAGAATTTATTATCATTTTGGTGAAGAGATTGCTTATGGAGAAGAGATCTCCAATTTAGAATCAAATACATGGTTCCAGAAATTTTAAATATTTGTATGTGTATTTTTCCCGTATCGGGATTTTTAAATTTAAATACGAGAAATAATGTGTAAAACATTTGTTATCCTTTTGAGGAAGTTCGTGTATGAATTTTAAATTTTAATTTAATACGATCGTGGCATAGCTTTATAAATTTAACAATTTCACCAGGTTCTTGAAGTGTTATGCCAAAATAAAGAGTATGTGGTCTTTGTGGTTGTCTTCAATTAATTTATACAATCGTTGCTTAAACAATAGTAGACTTGTGTTTCTTCTTTAACTGCACACACAACCAAGCAGCATGCAATGCGGAAGTTGATAAAAGCTTCTCACAGTTTAATAAACATAAAAAAAAAAACAAAAGCTGCCAACCTGTTTTCTGGGCTTGGCGGTGTTATTAGACACAATTAGTTGACAATAAATAATGTCCACTTTACAAGCTGGAAATTGAGAGGGTATGAAATTGTACAAGGGTTCAGCTTAAAAACAATTATAAAAGTGACTTGTGACCATTTCAGGCTTACTGCACTTAGTTATCAGGTTTTACATGTGTATGGGGTTTGCTTACGAAATCGTTATTTATTTCCTACTTTTTATATTTAAAAAAGATTTTTCTCTTTTGAAAAAGCTAGTTCACAAACAGAAGTCATTCTCTGCACTTTGCGCAAAAAAGTTATGATTTTGGGGAAGAGATCATGTATGAATTCTAATATAATACGATATATACTATGATAAGGAACAAGAAATAGTGTGTAAAACGCTTGGCTTCTGAAATTTATCAATTTCACCAGGTTCTTGAATTGCTATTCCTAAATAAACATTATCGGAAAAGTTACTTATTATTGATCCATGAGTAAAGCCAGAAAATCGTCTATGTGATTGCCTTCAATCAATTCTGTATAAAATCCTTGCTCAAACAATAGCTGACATGTTTCTTCTTTAACTGCATACATAACCAAGCAGCAGACAATGCGGTGGTTGATACAAGAGTCTCACATTTAATAAACATCAGAAAACAAAAGCGGTCGACATGTTTTCTGGGCCTGGTGGTGTTATTTGATGGAATCATTTGATCAGTAAATAATATCGGCTTTATTAGTTGGAAATTGAAAGGGTATGAAATTGTACATGTGTACAGCTTAAAAAAACTTTATATCAGTGGCTTGTGACCATTACAGACTCACTGCATTTAGTTCTCGGATTTATATGTATAGTATTTGCTTATGAACTAGCCATTAATGCATAAAAAAATATTTTACCATTATGGAAAATTAAGTTTACAATTTGTATAGACACCTTTCATAGACCCTGAAACATAATGAAATGTACATGTGCTTCGTCATTCTTAACCTAATTTTCTTTTAATTTTTCCCCACTGAATTCAGACACATAATGATCTGTGACAAAAATATTTAATAGTTTAAATATGTTTGCAATTTTTGCAATGAAATTATAGGTATTATGGATTAGCTGCATGCCACGACAGTACTATATCTGACGGTGAGTAAACGGTGTTAATATTCTGTTCATGCTATATAGTAGACATTGAATTCAGACACAACGATCTTGGACAAAATTATTGAATATTTTAAATCTGCAATTTTTCAATGGAATTACATGCATTATGGATGAACTGCCTGCTGCAATGGCACGATCGTAAACGATGTTGATACCCTATTCATGATATAATGTCAGTCTGGGTACTATCGACCAACATGTATTTTCAGAACAAAACTATAAAATTTAGTAAAACTATTTAACGTAAAGTAAAAACATATAAATATATAATTCATCCATTATTCTGAACAAGTCATATTATTGCATTCCATTTAATACTGAACGATATTATCCCAATTATTTATATTAGACATGAATACACATATATATGACAATGCAACATTTTCCGAAAAAAATTTAAAATACTGTAAAAGACTGCATTAACACAACCTCACACTTATTGAAATACAATTTTATGGACCCCAATTATTGCGTTATGGCGGGGTTCCACTGCAATTGATGTATTAGTATGAAGTGGATCCAGATAACTGATGTAGTAGTATGAAGTAATCAACAGCATAAATAAGCATTTCAGCACATTAGTGGCTTATGTGCCAACCAAAGGGAAAGTTGTTAGCATAGACCCATGCCTAAAAAAGTTGATATAACAATATGATACCACACATCAATGGTGAAAAAATGGTGAAATTACCTCTAGACTGAATTTCCTTCTGTGATAATGAATGAGTGACACTCAACTGTGACAAACGTGAAGACTTAGCCTCTAACTGAGAAGATGACACAGTAAGCTGAGGGGTCCCATTCTGTTGTGACATCATCACTTTGAAAGTTGGGGACATTCCCACATCTGGCATGGACACTCGGACAGATTGTGGCAAACCAACAGGCTGCAATGAAACCAATGTCTGGCTAGGGGAAGCATACAAACTCTGATTTCCTTTCTTGGCTGAAACTGATATTACAGGATTATCTGACAAATCGGCCTGGAATATTGGCCTTGTAACAGTGGGGGATCGTGGTGTTTGATGCTGAGGTAGAGATGTTCTCTTGGTGTAATCTGAAGAAGTCAAAGGCTCTTGGCGTTCATATGGTGCTGTAATATCAACGAAACTGTCATTGTTAGAAACACATGGATAACATTACATTTTATTATCAAAAAATATATTGAACTCTTAATGAAATTATTAATTATATTATAGGGTCTATTCTATGAGGTGTCATTGCAAGATTCACACAACTTTTAAATCACATAACAAATTCAACTGAATCTGCAAAAGTCATGCATAATGTTTGCTAGTTTTGTCTATGTTATTGGTTATTTTGTTACATCTCCCCATGGAAAATCTATCCACCCTTTACGAGAGAGAGGAATTTCTGCCCTAAATTGCAAATTCTAGAAGAAGAAAAAAATACATATACTTCCAAAATTTCAAACATTAACAATATCGAAGTATTTTTAATTTATATTCATAGAAAATAAGTTTGTTAACTAAAATGTGAAATTTATCTACTACAAGCTTGTATCAAGATGATATCACATTTTATCTGAGGTATAACTTTCCATGTGATCAAGAAAACTATCATTCAAGAAATATTATAACAACACAAACTATCAACAATTGTCAAGGGTCCTGGTCACTACAGTCTGATTTGTAGTCCAATAAAACAGGATGTTGGAAAATCAGAGTAGGAGAAATCAACAACTAGCCATTTCAAACAGTGCTTCCTAACCTTTCTAAGTATGAGGTCCCCTTAACTTATGATCCAAACATGCTATAGTTGTACTTTTAAGTAAATACCACATGAAATAAACCAGCAACCCACAGATAGGTGAGTCATTGCTCTAATTACCAGCATGGAATGAGATATATATTCAAGGTCTCATCAATATAAAGTTACATAGCAGATACAAAAGAAGCTATCATGATGCATAACTTTTTTAAATGATAATCTGGAAATTAAACTCATTCAAGGTTTTGTTTAGTTTCAATTTAGTTAGATATGTATGTATATATGCATGTATATAGGGGGCTTTAGCTGCACATCAGCACAATGTTGGCTCTGACTAAAATACATTCTTAAGATGTCTAGCTAAAAACTATCATTTTAGAATGATAAATACTTCCAAATGTAAAGATATACTTTTATAAAATAAAAGATAAAAGGTTATCAAGTTCGCATTCTTTAAAAAGTATTTAAATGATAATAGTAAATTAGAAATGTGTCAATATGCAACTGACCCCCCCCCCAACCAACCAATATGATGCAAGGGTAAAGTTATATTCTGCTTAAATATAAATTGAAATTTAAAATGACTCCAGTCTTCTTCATGAAAAAGTCATATACCAAATTTAATTTCAATCTTTGAAGTTTTTTCAAGAGTTCTTGTCAGGGGCCATAAATCCACAAAATTCTACTGGAAAAAGCTGAATCTTTTTACATACCAGGGTATTATTAAAGTTAAAGAGTAATATCAAATTTAATTTTGATCAAATAAGTCCTAAAGAAATTTGTTACATAAACAAACTCCTAAGAAAGTCCACAAATTTCTTGGGTGTTCACATCATCAAAAAGTTAATGATCAACTGACCTCAAATTAAAAAACTGTGTACTACATACCGTCAGTGGACATTGGCAAGGTTTCCAGTATGGAAGAGGAACATCCTTCAGCATGTAAACAAAACTAAACATGGAACAGATGCGGGTCCTACATGTGAGTGAAACAATACAATTTATCTCTCCAGTTTGTTCTATATTAAGGGTGTCACTCTCCAATAATTGACTTGACATCCTTAAAGCTTGTGTTTGTTGAGCTTTTGTTCCACAATTTTCTCAAGTAGATACAATACGCCGTAAAATATTTAGAACAATTTCTGTTCCGTACTCTGAACATCAATGTGACACAATACATTTTCCATATTTTAAAAGTCTTTGTTCTCTAAGATATACAATGGGGTGTAACATTTAGGGCTTTGCAAAGCTTTCGGTGTTGGAAAGAGAATCCCAAATGATGATGAATTAGGGTTTTTCTGTCCAGAAGTTTGAATGTACTTCAAAAATTTTGTTTGGTTTGGTGTTTTATACAACACATGATGATGTAGGTTATTAGTACCAAGTACAGTACTCCCTCAATAACTCATGCCTTGATAACTCACAAACCTACTTATAATGCAAGGTCTAGCATGGATCCTATATTCTGAAGCTAGAAAATACCACAAAATTTACCCCATTTTCTTGAACGCGAAGAAAATTACTATCAAAACTGGAAATTGAAATCTTGACATATTGCTTGTTATGTTGTAAAAAACAGTAGATAGGACCTGGAAATTTGAATCAACTTTTACTAAAGTCATATATTTTATAAAATTTTCTTTCCCAGCAAAATTCTTAGTACACCTTAGATAACAATATTCAATGCAAGTTTGTTCAATGAAATTGTCACTAACGCTTACTGGAGGCAGCACTTTCATAAAAAAATATAAATTATGTAAGTTTTATTGAGTGAAATTCATGTCTGTCACTTTTTTCAACTGCAAGAACAAACTTAAAGACCTAATAATATTTCCTATATATGTTTACTAATTTCATGGTGTTGTAAAGTGCTTAGAGCTTCTAAAGATTAGGCACTCTACAAAGTCCTCCTTATTAGTATAAGTTCTATCTTTTAGTTCGGTTTAAGAGTAATCATCACAAATGAAATGTGCCCTCATGTATTCAGACATGAAATATGATTATCTACCGTAACACCTACACCTACAAGTATTTCCATGAGAATCTAATTAAGTACCAACCATGTTTTTATATCGGACTGACAAAACTATTTGCTGTATTGTTGCACTGAATTAAAAACATTCCTGTTTTGTATATTATTGCGTTAATTATGCCTTTCAAATCAAATGGAGGGAACAGAATAAAAGAAAACTTAAAAGGCATTTAAACACTACTTGTGCAAAAAGTAGTGGTCCCATTCATGCCTCAGGTCAATTCATTTCTATTGATAAATTGAATACTGTTATAAATATTACTGTGTATGCAATATAATTAAATTAGTATATTTATTCATAAATGTGATCAAAAGATAGCAAGACAACCAACTGAAATGAATATATGTATTTCGTGATGTATAAAGCTTTCTACACAGGTATGGTTCATTATGGGAAAACAAGTTTCATAGTTTGTAACCAATAAAAATTCCTGAACTGGCATTCATAGGTTTCCATAAGGATAAAAAAAGTTTCACTGTTACTTTCAATGACATCCCCACAACAATATTTTACTAGTAAAAAAAACTATAAATGAGATTTGACCATGACTTTTGTTTCACAAAATAAATGTCTCAAGCCTTTGAAAAAAAAGGAATATCGTTTGGTTCAATCAACAAGTCTTTGTTTGTTACTTTTTCTGAAATGCAGAGACCTACTGAAGCAGTGAACCACGCTTATCAACATCAAGAAAATGTAGTGATGTAATACACACTGCTTTTGCATACATATTAGGGTTGTTGAAACCAGGTGAAATAATGTTAACGATCATTGAGAGGCTGGGCATCTTAACAAAAGAATAAGAGTATCCGATAACAAAACAACTAAATTTTAAAAAGCTCTTTATTGACAATACTCCTAACATGATTATAAAATGAGTATTTAGCGATTAAACAGGCCAGTTGCCACACACCCTGACAAGTTTTCTCAATGTTCAGTGGAGAAGTGGAGATAAAATCCCTTTTTTATTTTTGGGAGAACCCTTGGTAACTGATGCCCTCGCTTATAGTGCAGACTATGTTGTTAGACTCTGTTGCGTACAAGTTATAATGGAAGAAGTGTATGACTAGTTTCTGCTGAAAAGTTCTGCAATAAGAATACAGTGAATGGCACATTATATACTCACCAGGTCTTTAATAGTCCTCTATGTTGGCCTTAATGGAGAATGGTTGAATTGAAATTGTTGACAAAAGGGTCTCAATAATCTATTTTTCAATGTACAGAGAAATGCTCGATTTATGCCACAAATGCATTCCAGTGATTATGGCATAAATCAAAAGTGAATTTTTTCCTTGCAAATTAGGGAATTTCATTGTCAAATTATATCTATAAGTTTTCAAGTAATGATTATTTATGCATAATTTTCAAAGAAATATAATAATTAATTGCTGTGTGTGAGTAAAAGCAAATGGCACCAGCGATGGCGTATAAAAAAGCCAAGTGGTGCAAATTGAATGTTATATCTTCATTATAAATAGAGTAAATATGAAAGTGGATAAATCAGATTGGAAAGTAGCTAGCATCACCTGTGTGTGGTTTTGAAAAAACAATGTTTTCTTGTTAGACTTACCATGGTTGCTAGATTCCAGAATCTATAGGTTTCTTTTGTACCATAAGTGTCTGCAAACCTTTGGTAATGGTATATGTTCAAGAAAATAAAATGTATGTGCAGAAGCCACATTTCTTCCCTTCAACAAATTTCATGCAGCATAGGAGTATAACAAAAACTTCACACTGTACAATGTAAGTCAATGTGACATTATTTTGTGGTAGGGGTTGGTACTAAGTAGATGCAATAATCATTTGCTTTAATGATTTATTAACTGATGTTGAGAGAGAAAAAACTTAAAAAGTTAAAAAGCACAAAAAGTAGCCAAAGAGTTAGTGAAGTATGAATTAAAAGTCAAAGCAAAATACTCTTCTGTGAATGGTGTAGTATTTATTATAAATCCCCACAACAAATTTCAGGAATACAAAGTCTAAATGTATATACTGATGTTGAAAAAAATCTAGTTGGTCATAGCTATATGCAAAAACCTAAACAAGCAAGTTAAGTCAGTAAAATCCTCTGTGATTAAGGACATGGTACTAAATGAGATACATACCACCATATTTGATGATTCTATCATGAACAAAGTGTTATGTATATTTAATTTAATTGTTTGTCTTAGATTTAAATTGTTTTATTCCATTATGTGCTATTGTAATGTAATATTGTTTACTGGATTTGACATTGTCCAAAACTGAAACATTGTAACTAGTTGCTGACCTTCAAAATCAGTGCCAGTTTCAGTGAACAACTTTTTTTTCTCACAAATCTTTCTCAGAGTAAGAATCATTAAGCTGAGTCAAGGTCATACCAGGACTATGTGATATAAAGCACGCGTCAATTGGTGAACACGATTCTATTTTTTCCAGAAGGATGAATTTTTTGCCCCCATCTTTAGTAAGTCGTATAACTGATGTTATGATAAAGGATTGCCAGTTGGGCTTAAAACATCTGACGAGTTAAGTTGTATCATGTTGTGACCAATTTGGGCTGAATTTTATTTTCTTGAAATTATTGAATTCAAGTGATTATTTTCTCCGGAAATACAAAAGTGTTCTGATAATTCTTGGACAAAGACCCTCATTTTTCATTTTGCATTCTTGGGAAATAAATTATTTATTAAATTTTACAAAGTTTGTTGTCTTCATTCTTTTCTGTTACTTATGTTAAAAGCATAGCCTCGTAACAACAGTTGAAAAATAAATATAAAACAAAATGTAGCCAAAGTCAGTAAAACAAGAAATACAGGATAAATGTCATGAGGGTGTAATACTCATCAAGATGCATCACCATCCAAATTTTAAGTTTCCAGATAAAACAGTATTTATAAATTATGCAAAAAACCCATAGCAAGAAGCATGTGTACAAAATTTAAGCTTGAGGTGGAACTTCATGGAAAATATACAAGTAATGTACATGTACAAAGTTAACCCACTCAGAATCCTCACCTGGGGCCTAGATGGTATCAGACCTACTTTAAACTGCTACCAAGAGAAAAAAATATGTCTCTAGCTCTCCATACTCAATTCTGTTAGAGTTCTATTGAAATCAGAATCTTTTAGAGATGTTGCATCTAGTTGTATGAGCATAAATGTGTTGAATGCCTCCAAGCTTAATATTTGCCTTATATATTTTGGAGTATTGTTCTGTGCTGAGGCACCCCCACCCCTGCCGCCTTTCAGTCTGCTATCGGAAAGGGCAGATACATAGTACATAGCTAACTTAGTGTTGTTTCAATTATCGATTATAATCGATCATCAGTTGGTCAAGCAAACCAATAGAATCAAGTGAAAAACTCCATAACTGTGTGTAAAGGGAGACTACTTTTTTTAATGCATGCAAAAAAAAAATAAAGGTTAGTAAAACTCCAGTGTAACTGGTAAGCTAAATAAAGCTTTCAATTCATTAAAGTTGACCTGAATAATGTATTCCTTTCAAAACTTACAAAAATAAAACCATACCATATCTGTAGGTGTAAACTATTATAATTAGGATGATAAAGTCATTATTACATGATTAAGCTGTAAAGTTGTCAAGTTAATAAATTAAAACAAGTTTTGACACTTTGTTTCAGATTAAAACTAAAAAAACTTGGCAGTATTTGTAATGGATTTGATTCTCTAAAACTGTAAGTTTATTTATTTTATGAAAATAATTGCACTTAATAAATTCATTGTTAAAGTTTTACAAGCTTGTTAGTTTTCACTCTTTCTGTGTTGCTGCTTTTTCGAGCCTAAGCACGTAACAATTTATTAACATTTTGAACTCTTGATCAAGGATGTAACTGTGTAACAAACAAACATTAAAATTCGCTCTTTGTAACCAATTATCAGTTGGTTAAGTGGAACCAATTATCAATTATGAAATTCTGTCAGATTTCCATCACTAAACTTAACAAGCTTGAACAAGTTGGGAAACTGTTCCTTTTGGTTTTTATGTGCAATTATCAATAGGTATTGTCTTTTGGATACTACTCCAAAATAAGAGTTTTCACTAACATAAACTCTGTTTGAACTCTGTGCAAAGTTTCAATTTCTTAACTATTAGGTTTTAAGTTTATCAATGCTATGGTGTCCTTTTGAAGACAGATATATTTTGATTGTTACTTTCTAATAACAATTTAAATTCTTATTTATTCAATTTATATCAAACCTAGTATACTTATACAGCTAACAAGTGAGAAAAGATATGAAAAATGACTGCTACTTTAAATTGTTTGTATTTTACTTAGACTTGGTATACTGCCTTTTCTACATTAAATTGCGAAATACTGTAATAGAGGGGTTGATTGGCATGATTAAGAAACAATAACTGTTATATTCATTAAGACTTTCCCAGTAATCTGATATAGTTTAAAAAATAAATGTAACTGTCACAAGTATCAGCCATTTTTTGACAAGCACTGCAATACCTCTACCGGTAGCATGATTCATTTTTGCGACAAGCACTGTGATCGATACTCTATCAGTAGCATGATTTGTGTTGCAACAAGCACTTTTAGGGTGAACAGGTTTTTATTTAAAAATTGTATACTGTGCTGAGTAGATTTTTTTTATATGTGTGACTAATTTGCAGGGATTCTCGAGCATCATTGTTCTCTAAGTGAGAAAATTATTAACTTTTTTGCAAGTTTCCTGCATTTGCATGTCCTGACAGCATCTAGGCAAATGGTTAAGGGTGCAAATATCTGCTTTTGTGTGTGTGCATGATAATGCCTGGGGTAGAACAATAGTTTACCTTTATGTCATACAGGCAAGTTAAGAAGAGCACGTGAACAATGAAACATTACAATGTTGAGCTTAAATGTACCTGAAAGTCTAATGCTGTGTTCCGTTGTCAACTCTCTGAAGTCATTAGTGATCTCCCTCTCCCTGATTATCTCACGGGTGGCCTCAGTGATATGCTCCCCAGGTTGCTGGTCAGGAGGAGAACCATTTTCTGGACTAGGTGTGTGGTCACCTACCTCAGGTGTCTCCAATGCATTCTGCTGAGCAGATGGTGTGACACCACCTCCAGGTGTATCTAAACACAAAATTTCAACTTCTGCTACAGTCTTTATAGCCTCATTCTGCCTAGGTGGAACTGAAAGCTGAATTCTGTTTCGAGTCCGAGGTCGCTTAAATCTCTGGAGTTCCTCCTGAAGGGGTAAATCTACATCATTAACATTTACTGAATCATTGGTAGGTACCTGCAGTTCAATTTTATTCCTGGTACGAGGCTGTCTGATCTGCTGATGCTCATCTGTCAATTCTTCCTCTGTTGAATTGTTTAAAATACTGTAAAATATAAACAGACTGAATACCGCAAAAAGTCTATAATTTTCTTATAGTAATAACTTTTGTCGCTCAGGTCCTGAAAACTCTGACCCTTTTTCAATTAGTTATTTACAATAAATAGACTGACCCAACTGTTTAATAAATGGAATGCACTTTGACATCGTTTTTTCCTATATTTATGATTTATTATTGGGATAGTTAAACAAAGTTAGATTCAGTTAATGAAAATCATTAATCATCTGCACTTTTATAATTACGGAAGGATACTATTTATTTTAATTGGAGGAAGCCACAGTAGCTCAGTTGGTAGTGCATTGGACTTGTCATCCATTGTCATGGGTTCAATACCCATCCAGGTCTGTCCTGGTTAAAAGCACTTAGCTACAATTTACATGATACAGATGTGTTCAACAGGCAGTTAAAACCAACAAAAACAAAATACATTTTTATAGTTATTTGAAGGATATTTAATAATTTTAAAATGGTCAACATAATTTTATAAGGTTTGTTGCAAGAGTTATCACTTCTTTCCTAAAAGTTCATTTTCACTCAAATTGGCTTATTTGTTTCTGGCCAAAGTTGTGGTATCTGGTAAAATATTTATCCCAATACCTCATGCTTATGAATGAGTGATTGGTTAGGGAATGTTTTAATTACTCTTGACTTGACTTATTGTGGTGGCTTGTGTCGTTGCTTTTTTATGCACAATTTGTAAAGCATGGTAAAAAATCTATTGATAAAAGAATCGGTATTACTTATCGATATAGAATGAACTTATGAGTGAATCTTTGCAGTAATAAAGACTTACATATTTTATTTTCTCAAATGTATTTAAATTCCTCATTAGAAATACATTACAATTTCTCATTAGAAATATATTTCAATTCTACAGTAGAAATATATTTAAATTCCTCATTAGAAATATATTTCAATTCTACAGTAGAAATATATTTAAATTTCTCATTAGAAATATATTTCAATTCTACAGTGGAAATATATTTCAATTTCTTAGTGGAAATATATTTCAATTCTACTGTGGAAATATATTTCAATTCTACAGTGGAAATATTTATAAATTCTGCATTAGAAATATATTTCAATTCCTCGTTATAGATATATTTTGATTCCTCATTAAAAATATATCTTGATTCACAAGAACACACTACTACGTCCCCCATGTGCAATCCATTAAAATAAAAATTGTCCACCCTGCCAAAATCAAAACTGCTAAATGTTTTTGATTTCTTTTTTCATTTAAATCTGGCAAATATTATGACTGCCTGCTTTGCTAAAAATGTAAAAACAATTAACCGGCAAAATCAATCGCTAATGTTTTCACCAATTTCATTTGGTTATTGACAGAAATTAATTCACTAGTGAATTATCAGCCACAAGATAGTAACTTTTCTGCCTGAAACTACTTCAGATTTGGGTGGGGACTGTAAGATGTCTGCAGAGTCAGTGTAATTTTATCCTATGATATCATACCAAACACTTGGTTAATTCATCCATAATAACAAAAAGTGTTATTTATATTTCTTACCATTTTTGGTTGATGCAACATATTTGAAAGTCCAGCCTCAAAGCTGCCTGGATATTTTGTTTTCTTGATCATAAACAGTTAGTGATAAAATGTTTCCCATTAAGTACAAAATAAACAGAATAATACAATTTAGCAGTGATTTTATCTGATAATTCATAATCTATTTCTGTAATCTTAGACATTTGTGAATTATTAAACGTACCGTATTGACTGTATATGTTATGACATGATAAAATGATCATTATATTTCCTGTCCCAGAACTTACGGTTAAACTTTTATTCACTTAGGTCTTATGTCCCAAGACTTAAGAAATGAAATAAATTTGTATTCTCATGTCCTAAGACTTAAGAAACGAAATAAATTTGTATTCTCATGTCCCAAGACTTAAGAAACAAAATAAATTTGTATTCTCATGTCCCAAGACTTAAGAAACGAAATAAATTGTATTGCACTTGTGCTCGCCTCTCACATTGCATGTTACAATACAACTGATAAACAAAACGCTTAATTGATAATAGAAATAAAGAAACTAACCTTGAATTGTTATTATTTATTATTTTTTCAACATGACCATTAAAGAATAAAATATATCCACATAATCTGTATATGTTAGTAGCATAGGCTTACATAATATAGTGTGTATCAATTATGTTTGATAACACATCCCACATTGTTCATTGACGTGAACATTGAGAAACAGTTGTATGTGGTTGTACTCAAAGGTTTGACTGAAAACTGGATCCAACAAAATCACATACGAGGGAAATAACCAATATCATGAAAATAACAGCTCGAGTTATAAAAGTATCATTACTATTTACCCACAGACATCAATGCTCCTTTGTATTAATTATAGCTACAGATGCCAAGCACTAAGAAGCCCTGGTGGTGAATAAATACAACTGGCAGCCAGCAGCAAACTTCTTTTAACTTACTGACAGGACATAAAAAACAAATGTTATTTTTATTACAAAGCAAGCCAATCTCAGAAGCCAACTTTGGACTCTGAAGCGGTTTTATGTTTCAAAGAATATCAATACAAAGTTTATTTTATTGCCAAGCAAGCTGACATCGGAAAGCGACTAGATTCTTTTCAGTGTCCCAATTTTTTATTTGTTAGTTTTGAATATATAAAGACAGCCAAGATATGGAAACATTGTTTCCTTTTTATCAGTATTCACAGAAGTTTTGAAAATAAATTGAAACAATGCAAAAAATTTTAAGGTGACACAATATATTGCTAAGTGCGCAAACATAAACGACCCAGCTTCGCCTAGAAGGTTTGGAGAAAATAAAATCATGTGTGAAGGCCAGAAGAAAAACAGATCATTTTGCCAATAATGTGATCATTAACATGGATGAAACTCTAGTGTACTTTGATTACATTCCTGAGCGGACAGATTATAAGATTGGGAATGAGCAAGATTAGTTTAAATTGGAGAAAATATGACTACCTTGCAGTTTCCACTTCACATGAGGTGTTGCCTCTAACAATTTGTTACGGTATTTGTTACGGTATGAGAAAGCAACCAAAAAAAAAAATATGTACTGAAAGAATGGATCATATGTGTGCTGGAGAAGGGTTGTGTGTTGATGAGATGCTGCTGCAGTGGATTAAAGAGTTCTATCTCAAGTACACGTTTTTTTTTTTTTAAAAATAAAACTTCAGTTGGAGTGCATTTTCCAACAAGTTTCAAATGATTTAAAAGGTGTTCTAGAACATACAGTGCAAAAAAAAAGATTACTTTTAAATTGAATATGGTGTCCCAACATATATGGTAACTATGGTATATGCTGTGCAAGCACTTTATCATTTCCTGTATGTAGAATGAGTTAAGTGATGGAAGATCTCAAATATAAATTTTACAAATCTCACAGGTAGCTGGTTATAGTTTGTGGAAAGATAAACTATAATAAAATCAAATAAACAGTCATAGTTTTCTCTTGACCGAAATAGTTTCTTCAATTTAAATCTACACAAAAAATTGTACATGTAACAGAGAAAATGAACAGCCAGACTGGAGCTTGAATCTGGGACTTCCCTTATATCTATGTGTGCTCTCTACCATTTGAGCTTTCCATGATGACGTGCAAAGTCCTGCCTATTATACAAACATCTTGCAAACATCTCTCTCAATATCAGCTTCCACTTAACTGCATGGTACCTAGCTAGTTTGAAGCGCAGATGTAGAATCCTGCTTGCAGTACCAAATATAACAAGGAAGAATGCATAGCTGGACTGGATTTGAATTGGAATTGAATGCCTACAATTTTGTTTGTCTTTATTGATGGTTGATTGACCCCTTACAGTCCCAACTTAATGGAATACATAAATGACATAAAAATGAATTAAACCAGTACCTAGAGTAAGATCGTGTTGCTGAAAAACTTGGAATATCTGGCACACTGCGCCGCTTCGAAGGTTTCTTTCTCTTTGGCAATAATGCTGGTGTCTCTTCCACATCAGAGCCTGTAGCAACAGAAGGCAATAAGCTGATAAAATAAAGCCATAAAATAGTGTATATTCATTTACAGCTATTTATATTAGCATATATTCATTAGACTGTATTTATACTTATAATCATATCTGCCTTGATAAGTATACCCAATCAATTCTTGCCTAAAAATATCCCTTAATGAGCACATGGTTCTTAAATCTGTCATGGATGTACGGGAGGTAGGCAGCTGCTAAAACCCACCTAGAACATCATGATTTTTTTTTTAGAACTTACTATTTTGCATGTCTGATGTCTAATTTCAACATCACTTTTTTGGATAAAATAAGTTGTGCAACGAATCTAACAAATGCTTTATTCAGAGCTACCACACTGCGAAAGACAATGCATCTCAAAAAATGGAGAACTCCCAATAAAGACAAAAGGTGCTAATTCTTTCTGTATGAATATACATTTAAAGTCTGCTTATTGTGACGATCTTCATCCTCATGAAATTGATCAAAATAATATCTTAAGCACACAGTGCATAGATTATGTAAAATATGGAATATATTGTGAATTAACTTTTATTTTGTGGGGTTCATGTTGTTTGGATTTCTTGGGTAATATAAATGTTCATCTGTAACAAGAATACCAACTAAAATGTTTTCAAAGCCATACATACAATTTGGTTAAAAAATCAAATCTAGACAATCCAGAGAATGCTCACCTAGTTTTTTTTTTGGGGGGGGGGGATGGGGAAGCACTGAAAGTAGCTGTCAAAGATTGCAAAGTAACAGGGGGCACTGAACGTAGCGGGTAAAGATTGCAAAGTAACAAGGGGCACTGAAAGTAATTAATGGGAAGGGGGGGGGGGGGGGCACTGAAAGTAGCCGGTAAAGATTGCATGTAGCACGATGTCCTATCCAGTCACATTATCCTGACACCAGGCCAACCAGTTCTAACACTAACCTTTAAATGCTGAGCGCCAAGCAAGGCAGCTGTTAGTACCATTTTTGTAAGTCTTTGGTATGATTCGGCCAGGGATCAAACCCACGACCTCCGTCTTTCATGGTGGACACTCTAACCACTAGGCCACTTGAGTGGTTACATAACGGGAGGTAGTGAAAGTAGCTGGTAAAGGTTGCAAAGTAACAGGGGTCACTAAAAGTAGCTTGAAAAGATAGCAAAGTAATGGGGGGCACTGAAAGTAGCTGGTAAAGATTTCAAAGTAATTGGGGGCACTGAAAGTAGCTGGTAAAGATTTCAAAGTAACGAGGGTAGCTGGTAAAGGTTGCAAAGTCACGGGTCACTGAAAGTAGCTTGTAAAGATTGCAAAGTAACAGGGGGCACTGAAAATAGCTGGTAAAGGTTACAAAATAACAGAGGGCACTGAAAATAGCTTGAAAAGATTGCAAAGTAATGGGGGGCACTGAAAGTAGCTGGTAAAGATTTCAAAGTAACGAGGGTAGCTGGTAAAGATTGCAAAGTAATATGGGGCATTGAAAGTAGCTGGTAAAGATTGCAAAGTAACATGGGGCATTAAAAGTAGTTGGTAAAGATTGCAAAGCAACATGGGGCATTGAAAGTAGCTGGTAAAGATTGCAAAGCAACATGGGGCATTGAAAGTAGCTGGTAAAGATTTCAAACTAATGAGGGTAGCTGGTAAAGATTGCAAAGTAACATGGGGCATTGAAAGTAGCAGGTAAAGATTGCAAAGTAATGATGGGGGCAATGAATGTAGCCAGTAAAGATTACAAAATAACAGGGGGCACTGAACGTAGCGGGTAAAGAATGCAAAGTAACAAGGGGCACTGAACGTAGCTGGTAAAGATTTCAAAGTAACGAGGGTAGCTGGTAAAGATTTCAAAGTAACGAGGGTAGCTGGTAAAGATTGCAAAGTAACGAGGATAGCTGGTAAAGGCTGCAAAGTAACAGGTCACTGAAAGTAGCTTGTAAAGATTGCA
The DNA here is from genome assembly GCA_030141615.1 of Unio pictorum. NCBI lineage: Eukaryota > Metazoa > Mollusca > Bivalvia > Unionida > Unionidae > Unio > Unio pictorum. The sequence goes on along the minus strand of JARLTB010000011.1, from coordinate 9,132,222 downwards.
AAGTAACGGGGCACTGAAAATAGCTGGTAAAGGTTACAAAATAACAGAGGGCACTGAAAATAGCTTGAAAAGATTGCAAAGTAATGGGGGGCACTGAAAGTAGCTGGTAAAGATTTCAAAGTAATGAGGGTAGCTGGTAAAGATTGCAAAGTAACATGGGGCATTGAAAGTAGCTGGTAAAGATTGCAAAGCAACATGGGGCATTGAAAGTAGCTGGTAAAGATTGCAAAGCAACATGGGGCATTGAAAGTAGCTGGTAAAGATTGCAAAGCAACATGGGGCATTGAAAGTAGCTGGTAAAGATTTCAAACTAACGAGGGTAGCTGGTAAAGAGTGCAAACTAACATGGGGCATTGAAAGTAGCTGGTAAAGATTGCAAAGCAACATGGGGCATTGAAAGTAGCTGGTAAAGATTGCAAAGTAACATGGGGCATTAAAAGTAGTTGGTAAAGATTGCAAAGCAACATGGGGCATTGAAAGTAGCTGGTAAAGATTGCAAAGCAACATGGGGCATTGAAAGTAGCTGGTAAAGATTTCAAACTAACGAGGGTAGCTGGTAAAGATTGCAAAGTAACATGGGGCATTGAAAGTAGCAGGTAAAGATTGCAAAGTAATGATGGGGGCAATGAATGTAGCCAGTAAAGATTACAAAATAACAGGGGGCACTGAACGTAGCGGGTAAAGAATGCAAAGTAACAAGGGGCACTGAACGTAGCTGGTAAAGATTTCAAAGTAACGAGGGTAGCTGGTAAAGATTGCAAAGTAACGAGGATAGCTGGTAAAGGTTGCAAAGTAACAGGTCACTGAAAGTAGCTTGTAAAGATTGCAAAGTAACGGAGCACTGAAAATAGCTGGTAAAGGTTACAAAATAACAGAGGGCACTGAAAATAGCTTGAAAAGATTGCAAAGTAATGGGGGGCACTGAAAGTAGCTGGTAAAGATTTCAAAGTAATGAGGGTAGCTGGTAAAGATTGCAAAGCAACATGGGGCATTGAAAGTAGCTGGTAAAGATTGCAAAGCAACATGGGGCATTGAAAGTAGCTGGTAAAGATTGCAAAGCAACATGGGGCATTGAAAGTAGCTGGTAAAGATTTCAAACTAACGAGGGTAGCTGGTAAAGAGTGCAAACTAACATGGGGCATTGAAAGTAGCTGGTAAAGATTGCAAAACAACATGGGGCATTGAAAGTAGCTGGTAAAGATTGCAAAACAACATGGGGCATTGAAAGTAGCAGGTAAAGATTACAAAATAACAGGGGGCACTGAACGTAGCGGGTAAAGATTGCAAAGTAACATGGGGCACTGAAAGTAGCTGGTAAAGACTGCAATGTAATGGAGAATGTAATGGGAAAGTAGCTGGTTGCTCTACAAGATTTTAGGCAGAAAAATTACCTGGCTACTGGTGGATAGGGAATGCCCTTTGACAAAGTCATGTTCATAATGTTAGCCATCCATCTTCAAAAAATAAAATGAACTTGAAAAATAATTAGATATTTAGAAACTGGTGGTGACCCTTTATTTGAGACTAACACAATACAAAATAAAGTGGAGCATTAATAATGTTCACTAACTAAAGGAATATTACTAACTAAATGAGAAACAACATTTCACACTAGCATTAAGTTCTTTACTGAACTTGTGTGTTTAAACACTTTAAAGTATGTCTCAGGTTTGGCAATGAAGGGAGAAGATACTGTCCCCAGTTAAAAGGTGTAATAGTTTATCAAAACACCATGAACGAGATGGGGGAAGTTAACAAAGCAATGCTGAGATTGCTGACAACAAAAACCTGGAAAAATGCAAAAGAGCTTAATTATTTCACAAACAAACCAAAAGACTGAAACAATAAGTTATGAAAGATACAGAAATCCATATTAGTTTGTCTTATGTACAATTTAATGTGAGAAAAAGGTACAATTCACAGAACAACTTATCAGCACACATGCAAATGAATTCTTAGAAAAATGAGGACTATGGCACAAGCACTGACAAGAGTAATTCCCTCCTGGAATAACATGATACACAATATCAAACCAACCAACCCTAACAAGACTTTCTCAAAATTATGGCCGTTTTCTTTTACATAACTTAGACCAGTTTTCAGTGAGGTATTAACAAAATATAATGTTCTGTCATTTGTCACACTTTAAAACAAATTCAAAATGCCAGAAGTGCAGGGCTTGAGTTCTGAGAAGTGCAACCATTCTTGTGTGCCACTGTGCTCCTTAACTGCTTCCAAAAGCACGATCCATTATTCTCCAAAACTTCATTGTTCAAAACAAAGATTTCCAGCTGTTTTCTGAGAGAACTTTTCAAATTTTTTCCCCAAATGCCTTTCACAAATATGGATATGCTTACAGGTTCCATAATTTTGATATATGATATCATGTGCCATGAACCATTATGTGCCCTAAAAAGATGAAATACTTATTTGAGAAAAATGAATTACTCTCAACACTATCAAATCACAAGCCCCAGAAGTGTGATTGTAAAGAATGATGCTGTGACAGTAAACATTGTAAAAAGTTTATGAAGTATGCTTGGACCTTTGTTACCTTCATTAGCTTCACAAACTGCAGTTCCAAAACCTATATAGTTAAATGGCTTCTTGAGATATCTCAACCTGATGTAATCTTTAAATATTTTTTAAAAAGTTCATGTGGGCCATGGGGAAGGCAATCTTTTTTCTCGCCACTAAATGTAATTGTTGCCCTTTCTGCATTTATCCCAAACTCTCAGAATATTCCTTGTGTTCTTCTGTACTGACCTTTAAAACTTTTAAGAAGTTTATTGTCCCTTTTGTCCTCTTTAAAAATGTATCACTTGTTGGATGTCATTTAAAAAAAAACCCATAACAGCTTGATCATGCAGATGTTTTGCATCACAAAATATGTGCAAGTCAAAGCATCTGAGGTTACATACTCCAGGAAAATAAGCCAGAATTGAATTTTACCGCAATCACAATTCCATAATCTGTGCTTTTTATTCCATAAGTCCGTATTTTAAGGGTCATTTTCATAAGCACTACTGAGAGGTAATATATTCCAGATATTAAAGTTTTAGTTGACTACAGATAATATTTTTGGCACAAGCCCCTCACTGCAAAAAATCCAACAGCAAAGATCTATATATCACCTACTTTTCTCTTGGCATTTACCCCAATCTTATTAACCAAACTCTATGTCCATCTCTGAAAGAAATGGATGAAACTGCAGAACTGCCAACATTCCAATAGAGAAATCAGGAGATATTTTTTTCTTCTCTCACATGACCATTGACTTTAAATGCATCTTTGCCACATAATATTTATTAAAAAACTTGTGAACTCCAGTTTTGCACCCCATTATAACTGGGCCATTATCAGCACTTAAAGCTAAACAGTTTGTCATAGAAAATGTCACATGTTATGAAGCAAAATATGTTCTATGTTAACACCTGTTGAATCTCCGTCTAATCGAGGTATTTACAGAAAGTAATTTGCTGCCTTTCATGGTTATAAAAGGTCACTAAAACTCTGAGTCAATTTGGTTGCTGCCATCTCTAGCAATTAAAAAAGGCCCATTTTTTTTTAAAGCTATCAGAACTTTTTCATTATCTCTACAACCCATTTAGCTGACAATAGCTGCAGTTTTGTCTAGCACCGCCAGACAATTTTGCTATTTCACTATAAGGATACATTTTTTAAATAATGCACAAAAACGATCAACACAGCTTAAGGGTAAATTGTGTTCAATAAAGAATTACATGAACAAGCTGTTATTGTGCTCTAAAACTGACATCAAGTTTTTGTATTTCTTTCTATGCAATGTATATTACACTGCTGTTTCTTTGTATCCAAGTATTATACTATGTCACACTCCTCGCTATGAGAAATTGAGAAATCACAGCAGCATATGCTACAAAATGTGGAAGAAATACCTTTCCTCGATTTGATTATACATAGGAACTCTTGTTTATACCCCTTTTTGAAAATGTATCAAATGTACTAGTACGCTTAAAGCATTCAAGTGTCCGCTTCTTTTGCACAGTTTATAAACAGATGCACACACTACACTGAGATGGAAATGAAATGTAAATTACTATTGTACAAGGACTTTTGTTCTTTTTCTCAAACAATAAAAAAATCATGAGAAGTTATACTCCAAGCCAGAGTGTACAATAAAAATCATTTGTCTTATGCCTAAATCTGGAGGGTTGGCAGGTCTGATAAGATTACTACTACTGCAAATGCTATACATCACTTTCTTTGAATGTAATGAAAAGTTTGAAGTTTTTGTCTTGAATGCAGTGAAGAAAGTTGTGCAAAATTATGCAAACAGACAAAAATGCAAGAAAAATGTTTACATGCATGGAGAGGACCACAGTTGAAATATTTTCTTAGAAAAGTATGAAGGACAATTTTTTTTTAAACTTGTTTAAATGACAACTGCATCTTTTGTTACCAACTGCTGCAAGGTATCCTTCAATATAGGTTCTGGGTGTTTCTTTATCCCCGTATCTGCTAACATTTGGATCGGAGGGAAATGAAGATCGTGTGGATCTGAGACTGCTATTTTCGGATGGTAATACGGATTGGTTTAGGGATCGTCCTCTTTTTCGACGGATACTAGGGACAGCAGTCTGATTGGAGTGCATGAAATCCTCAATCTGTTTAAGAGCAATTGTAAAAATCAAGTAAAGAATAAAAATAGATAAAACAAAGAGTTTCAAGCTTTTTTTTTTATTAAGGACAGATCATTTAAATGTTTAAAGGGTTATATTAATTTGAAACCAAGTTATCTTGTGATGATTGAAAGAATAAAAAAAATACCACAATTGGATAGAACAATATAGTCTCATAAATTAAATGACAAGCCATTACAGTATAAATGCTGTCAGAATTGAACAAAAAAGTTCATAGCTGAGAACATGCATACTCAGCCTTGTGACTGGGTCATTACTTTTAAAAGGACTAAACATGTGATTCCCATTTTTAAAAAACAGCTGTCATTAGGAATTTAAATGTACATACCTCATAGGATTACTTTTCATACTTAAAAAAGTAGGATAACTTTACAATGTTCAACTTCAAGAGACACTCAACAATATATCAAGTCAGTGCACAAGTTTGATATTCTCTGAATAAAGTACATGCTAAAATTAATGCAATAGGCGTCGATTAGCTTTTCTAAATGAAAAAGTACAGAAGTATTAGTACTGTTTTTAAGGCATTGTCACTGTTTATATTGTGTAAAATTTGATATGACATTACATCTATCACATTATCTGCATTAAAACTAGGACATGAATCATGTGATAACTTTGTAGGCAAATTTGCACCTCTCTCTACCAATCTATGAATCTCTAAAGAGCAAACTTGTAGGAATCATACACAGTAAACCATACCCATTTGATAGACACCACATCCACTGTGGTTGTCTTTATCAACGACTTGGAGAAAACATGCTGTGCAAAGCAATTCTCCATGAGCCACTGCAGCAACTCTCAGGACATGTGGAGACATGGTAGAGGGTTTTTTCTTAAATCCACTCCTCTTTTTAAGCCACAGTGTGATGCATGAGATTTCAAAAATGTGAACTGTATTGTACCAACCCTCAAACACTGCCAGGACTGATTAGCACATTGATTAAAAAGAATGCTAAACTTACCCCTAAAATGCAGCAACATAATGGGTTTCACAGAAAAATCTCATGAATATTTGTTGCTTTCTAAAGTCAAAATACTGACATCTGCTTCAACATGATGATAAAGTACAAGGTTTCCGCATCAAATGATTTTTGTTGTTCAGGAGTTTTCCAGGAGATTTTAAAGAGGAAAGGACAAATTTCAGGAGTAATTTTAAAGTCCGATATGCTGATTAAACATAAAATACTGCAGTTGAACGCATGCGTGCAAAAATCTAATTTACCAGATTAAACCATGGCTGCTGGCATAATATGATGATCATTGCAAAATCGTGCAATGTATTTTCTCAAAAATTGTTTTAGTTTAACATTTTAATATAACATTCCAGGACATTTTATAACAAAAAGTAATTTTCAAGGACGATTCCAAAATACCAGGATGTTTTTGTTGAATTCAAATTCCAGCTTGATTCCAGAACCTCCCTAAAAATCAGAACGGCATGGAACTCTGAAAGTACCTTCAAAGAGGTAATTATATTTAACTTATTACTTAAGAAATTTTCTTAAGTTCTCACAAAATGTGTTGTTGTTGTTGTTTAACACCATTTTTCAGCACATGATAGACTATAGTATAGTAGTAATGGTGGAGGAAGAACTGAGGAAAATCCCCGGAAAGAACCACTGACCCACAAGAAGCTACTGGCAAACTTTCTCACATACCCACATTGGCTGAATCTGAGACTTGAACCCACACAGACAGAGGTGAGATGGCAGTGATCCGTAATGGAAAGCACTTTAGACCACTCTGCCACTTGCGGCCCCAAATTTTTTTAAATGCCATCTTACCTTCTTAGATTAAAAATTAAGTTAAAGTAATTCAGCTAAACAAAAAGGAGTCCTTTGATCACTGCTGTGAAATTTTATGTTAGATTCAAATAAATATTGTAAGTTATACATTCTACATCAGTGTGAAAATGGGCATACAATGGTACTTACTGCCACAATGTCTGTACCTTACTTTACTGACCTGGTGCTTTTCCCACCATAATGGATATTATTGATAATTATTTTAAACAACATTAACACAAGCTTTACAACAATGATTCCAAAACACACATGTGATTTATAAATGAAAATATAACCTTTCTAACAATTAGTTACACATTAACTCTTTATATGTAATTATAACCTGCATCCCCCTCTAGAAAGTTCACCCCTCTTAAATATAAGGCAACTTCCCTGCAATGGGATGGGGAGGAGGAAGAAGAATGAGTGAAGGAAAGGCAAAGTCAGCTATCATCTGAGTATCTGAGCAGCTATTTTGCTTTATATGCCCCTTAGTGTTAACATTTCCCCCTTCCACTACCTTCAGTTTCTCCTGTCATTACAAAAGAATGCTATAAAAATCTGCACCACTTAACAAATTCCACAAAGCATATAACACAGCCAAAACATTATTTTTACTGCAATATTTCTCACCATCTGTCTGGGTGTGACATCACTATCACCAGCAGCCTTTCTTATGAGGCTGTTAACCTGACCAACTCCAAAATGCCTGTTCAATACAACTGTAGTGCCTGGTAGATCAGGTGTTCGCTCAGTTGCCTGTCTGGTTCTCGGAACTTTCTGCGTTTTATCTGTTACAGCTGTGGCAATAAACCCTTCAATACAAGTCCTTGGAGTATTGGAGTTTCTATGTGCCATGGCTTAATCTTCCTACAAAATATAAATTGACATATTAAATTTTTGCCTGAAATATTATACTCTGCACAAAAAAGGACAACAGTGTAAAATAGTCTTCCAGGATTACAGTAGTCAAAAATGGAAGACTGGAGATTCCTGACCAATAAGTTGAAAGAATCTCAACTTTTTTAATCAAGTAAATGTGTAAAACCATTATTTTCTTTTCAGGATTTAAATTTACTGATCTCTGGCATAGATTCCATATTCTGTTATTTTTTATATTAATTTTAGTGCAAGCTAGCGTTAAAGTTTGGTCAAGAACTTTCTAGAACAAAAGTTATTTTGTAAAACCCATTTTCTTTCAACTAAAACAACCTTGGTCTTATCCTTTTGACAAAATCAACAGGACTCTTCCATGCTGTATATGCAAACTTTGCTTGTGGTATGTGGTCTGGAAGCCATCCAGAAAGCTTTGTATTTGAAAATTTTGGAAACTAAAGTTGTCAAGTGGAAACCATTTTTTAGACCTTGACTTTTTTTCTTCTTTCTGTTGCTATGACTATGATCTTTGAACCAGAAATTGACCAGATTCTCTGATACACATCATTCATAGTTATGATATTGGCTTCCAGATAACTTTTCAATGGCCTGTTCATTTGCTTTTCTTTATTTATTAAATTGTTGAGTTCTTCTGCAGATCATATCTTTTCTTTCAGTCAAAGTGACCTTTACCATTGATAAACATAGACAGTAGACAACTAAAGTTATTGTGCATAAACAAAATTTATAAAAATGGACAAAATAGCATAATATACTGTACTTTGCCTTAAGGAAGTTATATAAAAATTTATGCAATTTACTGAAAGTCAAAGCATGGTCACCTATTTAAGAATAATGATCTGTAAATCTTTCACAACTCTTAAGTTAAATAATTTGTGTACTATTGGACTAAAATGGATTTGTAACAAATGTTCAAACATTCCAACAGACTTCAAAAAAACATACCTCCTTCTGATTTTGCAGTGGGTTTTTTAACACACAACATATAACCCTTATTTAAGGGATAAAAGACCTCTAATCCATAGCTGAAAACAAGATCTCTCACATGCATCTGAATGCTTGTCTGTATATTCACTGTTTCTGACTTTAAAACTTTAATAATGACATGGCTGCTAGAAAAGTTAATATGTATTTTACCATTCTTATACAACAAAAACTAGAAAATCCTTTCAATATAACTATAAGTGAATGCAGTAAAAGCGACTATCATGGAAGATTGTAACTGTTATAAATATGCATAAAAAATTGGGCTAGACAAAATTTCATGTCCAACAGTAACACTAGAACTGGAGAAAATAAATTTTTCCATGGTCTTGTGACGAATAAGTGGAAACTATTTTCACTCAACTTCTGCGAATCAGCAGTTTTTAAATTAAGACATTACCCAATATTAAAAGCAGTTAAAAACTCCTTATGAATATGTCTGATTCTAAGATATTGTATATTGGCATTAGTGATTGCCAATGGTAATATACAATATTAGATTGTGATTCAATTCATCAGTGCGTAGAGAAAACATTTGTGCATGCTCTGGTGGTAAATGTTTAATAGTTTAGGCATACAACTCTGCTCTTGTGATTTCTGAAAATGCCTTTAGGTTGATATTCAGTATGTATTTCATCACCAACTTTATTTTTTAGGCTGTTCAAGTGTGATATTCCTCTATTGGAACAGAAACTGAAGCTTATGAGGCTAACAAGACAGAAAACAGGGACAGAGTTTGCAGAAATTAATTTTTCACCCAAATGTTAAAAATATCTAACAATATTCACATAAGAGTATTTAGATTCAAATGTTTGGTTGTATAGCTCTTTTTGCAGCTAATATTTTTACGAAAGAAATTTTGCCATAATGTTCTGATTTTATTTTAAATTGTTTTGTTTACCAAAGATTGACAATCACAATTCTGCTTATGCAACACTTTGGCAAGAAAAAGTAATTATCAAAATTATTTTTCATGTGCCGGTCATATTTAGTTATGAGAAAATAATAACTTTAGGAGTAATTTTTGTAACCTCCACATTATACATGTCATATGTATAGAAAATAGGGATTTGATTTAAAGGGATCCTAAAGAGATGAATAAGGACCACGCACAATGAATTGTTTACTTCAAAACAGCACAAAATTCCCATTATACTGATTTATTCAAAGGAATTTTGTCCCCAATCAATCTAATTCTTCCCCCAAAATGAAAGGCCCAGGGCCAGTTACCTGAAGAAAATCCCTTTATGTAGAAGCAATCTTTGGTTTTGGATCCTAAATCTTACCCTATATTGCCAATATTTGTAGAATATATCTAGCTTTTTATTTTATTCAGGATGAGAATGCCCCCTAAAAAACCCTCATAAAGTTTAATCCCTTACCTGCATCAGGAGGAAACTGGGCGATTGTTTGTGACCACTCTATTTGAGATGCCTTACGTATGTATATGCAATCCGTCATTAATGGGGTTCGGGGTGTACAATTACTTAAGTGTTTTACTTATATAGACAATACATAACGTTTTATTTGGTTCTATGGTATGGAATACAGGAAATCGCAAGTCAGAAAAGACAATTTATGTGCGATTTAATGTCACCAGACAGTAATCTTGGTACACATTTACATAGAAACACAAGTACTATTTTAATTTGAAGCCATTGCTAGAAATAACAAATTATGCTCAGAATCCAAAGTAAATAGGTATTGACAAATTTTCAGTATATATAGATAAATAACCCTGATTTACGAGTACAAATGGTTGAACAATCAACTACCTTAATCCTGGACTGACTTTAAGCTTTGGCCTATACTTTACAATCAATACTGACTTAAAAGTGTGATGATGAATATAATCCTTAAATTATTATTCAAAATACTATATGGTAGCTTCCCGTGATACCTTGGTTCTATGGTATCCAGGGTATTCAAAGATTTTCGTATTTTTATCTTCATCTTAGCCCTATTGTGTGCTTATTTTATATATACTACAGAGGTCTCAGAATAGCTTAATTACATGTATTTGGACACACAAAATCACTTAGGTGGGAGTCCTCTGTACGCATGTAAAAGGTGGGCAACAAAAATCAAAGAATTGCTTTAGCTATTTCTGAGGTGAAAATGTGTTGATAAATTACCTGTGCTGATATTTACAATGACAGAATTCAGTGGCTGAGAGATACACTGATGTACATATTACCATTATAAGACTACCACTACATCAACAGAACGTGATGCAATAGCGTTGTACAAAATTTATTAATATTACTTTTCATCGGAACACCTGGTATTTGTTTAAACAGTCTGAGGTCAATTTGTACTTTCATGCTCATGTTGGTAGTCCATTCCAATCGACAATCCCTCCCCCCCCCCCCCCAATTTCTGTTTAACTGTACGGGAGCAGAATGTGTGCCGTAGAAGTAGCGTCCATTTTTCAAGTTGATTTACAACATTATAATTCAAGTTCCTAAGTATGGGACAAGTATAAACCATCCTATAGTTGTTTTTTTTTTTTTGTTTTGTTTTGCCGCGTAACTGCTCTTGCTTAACAAGTCATGTAAATGGCATGTTTATCGATCGTTTTTCGCAGTTATGTACAGTATCCCATTTAAACTGGAAATTAAATGCATTTTAATATGGAGCAAAGAGCTAGTAGATATACTGGTAAAACAAAGTAAAAAATCGGCAAACGTACACTTAATTTTTTATGTAGATACTGTATACATTCTTTTACGGGTCCAATGAACAAAACTTATTTCAATTTTAGCGCCAATATGCTAACGTATCTTCGTAAGCAGAACCGGAAGTCTACTGCTAAAACCAGTGTCAAACATCCTCGCTGGGAACCAATTCAAGAGTAATTTCCCTTATCAACAATTTTACAAAAATCTACAACAAAATAGATAATAAATTTGTTACTGCTGTCTCTTCAAGTAAAGTGAAATAACAATATTTCTTTGTGTACGGAGTACTGTAATGTAAAGTGATTTTCCTTTTCTTTTTTCTCAAAGCTAAAGCAAAGGTATATGGCCTCTCTCTCTCTCTCTCTCTCTCTCTCTCTCTCTCTCTCTCTCTCTCTCTCTCTCTCTCTCTCTCTCTCTCTCTCTCTCTCTCTCTCTCTCTCTCTCTCTCTCACATTTAGATACACCCGCGATAGGAATTAAATAATCGCACGAGCTACCGCACCTTACTTAGCATATTGTTCCTGCACAAAATTCGGGTGAAATTAAAGGACCTTGTGGAATCCTCAATTAATATAGGTAGACTCTGACATTGAACAAAGAACCCCTAGTAAAATGGACGTTTTTCTTTTCGTATTGCAGGCTTCCTTACACCATCTTCACCTCGAGCTAACAACACTGGTTTCAGAATGCTTAAAATAAGACAAGTCTCTGATACAGATCTCAGAAGAACTTTTCAAAATATAAGATCCGTATAGCATTATACAAATTCACGACTGTTTAATTTTTTAAAATTTATTTATTTTTTAATCCTATACCCAAAATATGTGGAATACGAGCATTTAATCATCGATCATAACATTCTCACCTGGAACCAAAACAATTAAAGGCATTTTCTAACAATAGTCACAATCATTCCGAAGTTATTTCAAATTCTGCGTCCATGATCAATTTAGGAACTTCACGAATCGCTTTTACTCTGTCATGTAGTATTTACTAAAATATGGTATGTAATACCGCTTGAATTATTGCATCCGTACTATAAACCAGCCATACGATTCGTGTTTCTCTTCATGAAGTTCATTTCCGTGTTCCTTCAAAGATATATGGGCATGTGCTATGAAATACCGTATGAATTCTAGCACCCAGATCAACAAATAACTTACACATCTGTGTTCTATGTGCCTACGTAAAATGTATTAGGCTTCCTTCACATCAACCTACCGTATATATATGGTTTCCTTCACATTTGCAGACGTCAGTTTATTTCCATCTAGATTACGGACATTAACATCATGATGATAAAATTCCAGCTGGGAACCAAAACAGCTTCACCTATGTTTTATCATACAATAGTTCGGATATTTAAATTCTGTGTGCTGTATAAATCAACATATTTCATACTGTTCGTGCTTTTCATGTTGTTTCACTTACATCAACGATTATTAAACCTGAGTATTGAAGTGCCGTATATATGTTTGCATCCGTGCTCAGACGCAATTTATATATTTCTCTTTCAAATATGTACACTTCACATTATCTCCATGGTTTTAGCATCTCGTCATCTTTAGGTATTGTAATTTAGTAGCCTTATTCTTAAATCTTTGTCCACAAGAAGTGGATCCTATTTAAGGTATATGCATTCGTTTCTTTGAAGAGATACATCTGCGTAGGGACGTCATTTCAACTTTTTCGAGAAGTTTGGGGGCAAAACTTTACGAGCTTCTTAACTTTCGTATTCATGGTACAGCAATTTTACAGCACATGCAAATTGACGGGGGATGTCCTTCCCCCTCCCCCATGACGTCCCTGCATATGTGCTAATAACCACAACCCTCTTACCACTGATAGTCAAAGCCCAAGTTGTTACCAAAATAAACAGCAGTATAACTATTTTTTGTATACAAAAACCTTTTGATACTTATCACCAGTAAATGAAATGACTTTTAGTCATTTTAGATAAAAAATCATATCACGAGGGTATATATTGTCACAATCGACCAAAGTCAGTTAATTACTGTAAGTTCTCTTATAACATCCGTGTCTAGAACCAGCATTTCCAGGTGAAAGAAAAAATTGCACAACAATAAAGTTCTGATACTAATGCATCTTTGGGAACGTCCATTAATTTTGTCAACAATTTTAAGGCAATTTTGTTTTATCACCACCCTCCCCCACCCCCTTGTCAACAATTGTCAAACTTTCAGTGATCCTCCTGATAAAATTATGTCAATTTATTTTTATTCCCCCCCCCCCCCACAAACTAACAATATTTATACAGCTGGCTTTTATGCTAAAAATAGAATTATGGAAATTAAAAGGTCGACAAATAAATTTTAATACATTTTTTAAATACTTGTTTAACATATTTCAAATTGATAATAACACTTTGAATTCATGAAAAAATCGAGACTTTATATTCTAGCTTCAATCATCTTCCCACGTGGAAGCCAAATGTTCCTCAATTGTTATAATGGGCATAGTGGCTGATTCATTAATTTCTTGTGGAACCGATACACCCAAGTCACTGCATCTAGTTGAAGAAATTGTATGCTTGTGTAGTAGGGTGGCCCTTAAACATAGAATAAACATTTTTTTATATTTCTAGCATCTGAACCCTCAGAGTGGTTCCATTTATTGTAGAAACAGATGAGAAAAAATATTATGAAAAAATATTAATATTTAGGGGTGGCTCAAGCACATCAAAGTTTACCATTAGAGTCTGAAAATCGTCATTTGGTCATTAAAACGAACGACACAGAGTTTACTGTTTGTCAATCAATGTTGACTTTTTTGCATCTGGAAATTGTTTCCGGTTCTGCTCTATTACGTGGAGAGCATACTGCAGCTGGTCTTCACATCTAAAGCGCCCTGACTGGACTGCATCTTGAATGAGGGCAACGCTCCGTTCTGCGTGGTCATTTGTAACCGAAAGCGTCTTGACCATTGCCTCAGCAGCTTTGAAGTCATCTCTACTGTTCCATGACTCGGGATCTTCAGCTAAGAATCCAGAAGGCAAGCCCAGAATTGTAAATAGTTTTCTGCTGGACTTTGTGACATGGCTGCCATGTCAATGCGTGCCCATTTTGGTGGATCCAGTTCTCCATCCTTTTCTTCCGACCCTCTGACAAGTGCTTGCTTTGTGGCAATATCTAGTTCTGGATCAAAGAGGCTGAGCAGTATTAAATCTTCCGAGAGGTACCACAGATGCCCAGCCATCTTACGTGACGTTTCGAAACTGATGGCACGATCGGGATATGAATGGAGCAGCTGCAGGAGATGGAGGTCATTTCTCGCTGCAGTAGGAGCAACAGGTGTCTGGTACCAAAACTTGATATAAATCTTTGCAAGAAATATGTTCAAACGTAGAAGCCCTTGAGATTCTCGGGTTGTCAGCTTGAACTGGGACCGGAAAAGCCATACCTTGATGCTGTAGATGGCTTTTGCCATCCAGCGTGCTTGATGCAATGGACCAGGGCTTCTGAACGTCATCTTGTCCGAAGGCTTTTTCCCTAAGAAGACGAGCATTAGTTGCAACAGCTCACGATAGTCATCTCTAGGTTGATTATCTTCAAGTTGTCGTTCGCAGAATACAATGACTTCGACTTGAACATCTGCAAGCTCGGTAGATGCATAATCATCTGAAAAGGCGTCACTAAATCCGTCTTGGTCTATGCTTGACCACTGTTGTTTAAAACGCTTGAATATGAGAATTTCCGGTGCCTTGCTGGGTCCAATACAGATTCCAAATGCAGCACCCAGGACCAGTTCCATTATATGATGCCGACAAGCAAAGTGCAGAAGAGACCGTCCCAGTAACTGCTCGAGAATGATGCAAGCACCTGACCGTCTACCAGTATTGGAGCTCGTGGTGTCGAAGCACATGCCCTGAACCAAACTGGTAAGTTTCTATTCACATATGGCATTGTAAACTGCCTCTGCCTCAGCTTTGCCAGTTCCTGCAGGTATCTTTGGAATTTGTAAAAGCTTCTTCTCCCCCAATGTCGAAACCAGAATTGGTAGCCTGTTCACCTTTTCTATACCAGTTAAGTTAGGCATTAGCTTGCCATCCCAATGGACAGTTAAAGCTGTGGTTCGTTTGAATGCTTCCTTAATGCCAGCAGCTGCTGCTTTACGGTGTTTTTGGCGTTCACGCTGTATGGTCGTCCTGTTTAGAGCAAGCTGCTCTGGGTCTTGTCCGATAGCCCTCATTGATTCAAAAATGACCATCATGGCAGCCCTGTCACTCAACAGATTTCTATCGAGCATTGCTGCCAGAGGGGCTGATATTACCTGCTTTTTACCTCGTTTTCGTGGTGGAGGAGCAGCCGCACTTGTGCTTGGGATTGGATCTTGGTCGTCAGACTCGGATGATGTTTCCATGTCCGAATTATTGCTACTGCTGTCCAGCTCAACCACTTGGGACAACAACTCCTTTTCAAGTTCAGAACGTTTTCGTCTTCTTTGCAATGTCTCCACTTTTTCCTTCTGCAGTTCTTGTTGTTTGAGCAGCACATTGTCCACACCCGCCATGCATCCAGGCCGTCCCTTCTTCCGCTGACATTCCAGGAATAATTTGGCCTCTTCATTCTCTATGAGTTGCATTTCATCAGCGTGTGCAATATGAAACAGTTCTTTGATCATTTCTGTAAACATGACTTCATTTGCTTGCTGAGTCTGTGTCTTACGGTTCTTGTTCTTCTTCAGACCTTTCCACTGGTAGAATAGTTCTTCGAGTTTTTTGATTGAATCTTGTCGATGCTTGACTGGAATTCTTGCACGGAACCAAACATCTTCCACTCGTATTATGCTGTTGTTTGCTGCTGTTCGGATTTCCTCTTTAAGAACATTGTGACGATGCAAGAAATAGCTGAGAACTTGCTCTGCTGAGGGCAGTTTACTACCTTCTATCCCATCTGCACTGGTAACAAGATAATATTGTGAGCGTGTTGTCACTTTTGTGGCTGCTGTCACTGCTGCTGCCATTGTTAACAGGTAAGTATCAACCAAAACCGGAACAATTATATTCTATTTAACACTCAACAGTCCACAGCCCACAGTCCAGAGTTCACAAAATTCCCACTTTAACCTTTCAAGTCCAACAACTGTTGCAAAAGCTTCCAGAATTGCAGATTTGTTACTTTTTTTAACTGAAAATTTAATAGTCAACACTCAACATCTGAATTTCCTGAAAACATAAAAGTAAACAACTGAACAATAAAACTTGCAAAATTGCAAAGAAAATATTTAATAATAACAAGTCATTAGTCAATAAATAAGTAAGTAAGGAAAAAATTTTAAATTTATACTGTGGTTCTACATTCTACAATCTATATTATAAACAGTACAATATGTACATTATGAACGTGATTACCACAAATTTCAGTGTCATTGAGCTACCTCTAAACCTTGTTCAATTTTGCAGATTTTTTTGCATACTGTGTTTTTTTAATCTCTTAGAACAAAATGAGAGGTCCAGAAATATATAATTCAAAACTTGATTTCTAAGGGCCACCCTATTGTGTAGGCTACATAATTTATTTTATGTATTATGCTAAAGATGAGTGTATAATAGTCAAGCTCTCAAGTTTCCTAGGCTCAGTTATACATTCTTGGAGGGATAGTTCATGGACTTCAATATAAATATTATCTATACATATGACATAGATGCTATTTAATAGAAGTCCATGGATAGCTATACTATTTAGATGTCTATGGCTCAGTGCAGTCTTTGAATTTAGTAACAGTTTCCCTTAAAAATATGTCAGATGAATAACCACAATGGTATTAATCTTCAGATTAATACCATATGTGGTTAATCTGTCTACAGTCTACAATCTACACTGAATAAAAACAAAATATGATGATGCAAGACTGACTTCCTTGGCAAGAGCTCAACGGGTTTAGGATTAAACTGGTGGGCTGTTGACGGGCAAGCGAGTGTTTGCCATACGAAAGCAAGAAATAATTTCCCCCATGTCAGCAATTGTCAAACTTCTTCACCCCACCCCCTATTTTGTTGACATAATTCATGGACGACCCCTTTTACAATAAAGGACAAAATGAATTCTATTTTTACTGCCGAATATATATTCACGTCCTTTTCCAAACGTGTGCCGATAGTACGTAGAATACGGACATTTACTTTATCGATGATGACATCCCCGCTGGGAAACAAAAACTTCACATATGAAATACCAAATTCTGGGTAACATCTTTAATAGCATATGATACATTCTGTGTCCTGTATAAATGAACCAAGTTCATACTGTTCATGCCATCGTGGAAATGCTGCATCATGGATATACATTTTCACGGGCATCCGTACTTGGCCATTACCTTCCATAATCCTTCTCTGCTGACAGTATCATAGGGCTCTGTCAAGTCGACGTCGATGCAGAAAAAATAGGTCTTTTGCTCTTGAAATTTCTCTTGTAGCTACCTGGCAAAAAACACCATGTCGATGGTCCCACGTTATTTTAGGAATTCACACTGGCTTTCTGGCAGTAGTCCCTGGTCAAGGTGTGTAGTGAAGCGGTTCAGTAGGATTCTGGCAATGCATCTTTCCTGTAATCGAGAGTAAGGATATACCCCGGTGGTTGTCGTAGGCCTGGCGGTTCCATTTGTGCTTATACAGGTGGATTATAGAAGCGTCTTTAAATTCCTAGGCGATCGTCTCTAGCTGCCACGTCAGTAAAAGCAATTGATGGAGCCTTTCTATTAGAGCTATGCCCCTTCCTTGTAGACTTCAGCTGGAATGGAGTCTGAACCAGGTTGCTTTGCCAATGGAGAGCAGACGTAACGTATTCTGTGTCTCCAGCAAGGTTGGAGGGTCATCCAGTTCTTCGTTGATGAGTAATTGGGAGTGACGACCGATGGCTTCATCATTGATGGAAGAAGGGTAATTCAGGATGCTGTCAAAGTGTTCAGCCCATCGTTGAAGAATCCTCTCTTTGTCAGTAATTAGTGTGTTCCCGTCTGTGCTGAGAAGTTGTGGGGGAGATGATCCAAAGAATGTAGGTCCGTACATTTCTTTCAGGGCATTGTATAATTTCTTCATGTCATGCTGGTCTGCGTTGCACTGGGTTTCATAAGCTTTTGTTGCTCAGCCATGTGTCTCTCATCTGACGCAGCTTCTGCGGTACAGTTTTGGTTATGTTGTTGTACTCATCTTTCCTAGAGGTTAATTTGGGGTTATTGAGGTAGGTTTGGAGGAGGCGGTTTTTCGCATCCATAAACTGCTTGATCTCGTCGCAATTCTCATCAAACCAGGTTTGATGCTTTCTGGTTGAGTATCCTAGATTTCTGAAGCTGTAGACCTGCTCGCTGAATGCCGCCCAGTCGGTATTCACATTCTGATTGTCTAGAGGGGTGGATTCCAGACGTTCTTACAGGGCATCCATGAGAGACTGTTGGTATTGGTACATTTCAGCTTGGTGATGTTCAGTCGTTAAAAGCCTTATTTCCTTGTTATAGTCTTTTGGACCGAATATGGATGTTGAGCTTGGTGATGATTAGGAGGTGGTCTGTCCAGCATTCAGCGTCGCACAATTACTTGGTCACACGCACATCCTGCCTGTCTCTCTTCCTGACAATGAAGTAGTCGATGAAGTGCCAGGACTTAGAGCATGGGTGCATCCATTACGTCCCGTTACGGTTAGGGAGGAGGTAGACTGTATGAGTGATCAGCAGTTCATGCTCGAGCAAAAAGATACTGTTGATGTTATAGCTAACCACTCCGTGTTTTCCTAGTACGCCATCCCAGGCAACTTGATCACATCCTACTCTTGCATTGATGTCATCAAGAATGACGAGCTTATCTGCCATTGGAAGGTCAGCAACGATGGAGTGAATATCTTCATAGAACTTGACCTTCACTTCATCTGTGTTGGTCATAGTTCGAGCATAGCAACATATGATGGTAAGATGCTTTCTTCCAGACAATAGGAGGAGTTTCATGGTCATGGGTCTGTCGTTTACTCCCTTGGGAGGTCCGGCCAATTTGCCAATCAGTGCTGTCTTCACTGCAAAGCTGAAACCAGCCTCATGGCGCTCTTCACTTCCTAGGCCACTCCAAAAGAAAGTGTATCCGAAGCCCCTTTGAGTTCGCCTTCTCCTGCAAACCGTGTCTCGCTCAAGCCAGCAATGTCCACCTTGTATCTGACGAGTTCTTTTTCCATTAGGGCGGTTCTACTCTGGGGCCTTTCTGCATCGTCTATGTCCATTAAGGTGCGTACGTTCCATGCACCAAGTGGGAGAGGAACAATTCTCATTTTCTTCTCTGTATTTTGATCGCTGAAGTAGGGTCCCCGCCAGCCGCGGTATGCTAGCTAGAGAAGTTTTAGAGCAGACAATGTTTATGGCACCTTTTCTATCCCCTTCCTCATGCCATGAAAGGTGGGCAGTGCAATCCTGAAGAGAGCTGCTCAGTCACTCAGGGGGATGCCGGACTCCACTGCTGCTCCATGTCAGTGGTGAACGACCCTAATGGCCTGAGCCGCCGATATGCAGGTTTGCGACTACGACTGCCAGTGTACCCACACATGCCGCTTCGTCGCTTGCCTGTCGCCGCATTACTTTATGCATGATAAAATGGGATGTGTGGATGACAAAATTGACTTGCGTTGTGACTTTGTTTTAAGTGAGGGAGAGTTGCAAAGTTTGTGGACCTCGCTCTATCGCCGAAAACAATCTGTATTCAACAGCACGACAACGTCGAGATGGCCGGAGACACAATATTGTGTGTGTGTGAGAGAGAGAGAGAGAGAGAGAGAGAGAGAGAGAGAGAGAGAGAGAGAGAGAGAGAGAGAGAGAGAGAGAGAGAGAGAGAGAGAATGATCAGGACGTCCTACGTGTCTCGTCATGCTCTTAGCGCTCCACGGCGCTTTGCTAGGAATCACCTTTCTGCCCGTTGATCAGCTGTTGGTTCCTCCGCGCAAGCTGCCGAATCCAGTCTTCACATGCTAGGTAGACAAAGCCTAACTCACAGAGGGTTTAAGACCCATCCGTTACCCTCAACCTGGTTTAGCCGGCCAGTCTAACCCGCTTTCCGGGATGTGGCCTCTGAGCATGTCACACCTTCTTGGAGCCACAGGTGAGAGCTGAGTGACAGATGGAGACCAAAGGTTGACGAGCTATTCCAGGAGTACACTGCTTAGCCAGCCAGAGGTGTTACCCTATTCCAGGACACCCCATAGAATGTATGTATGTATGTATGTATGTATGTATGTATGTATGTATGTATGTATGTATGTATGTATGTATGTATGTATGTATGTATGTATGTATGTTATGTATGTATGTATGTATGTATGTATGTATGTATGTATGTATGTATGTATGTATGTATGTTAACATCTCTTCATCTTTAGGTATTGCAATTTAGCAGTTTTATTCTTAAATCGTTGCTCACAAGAGATGCTTTCCATACTATACCTTTTCACAGCACATGTTGATGCTAAAATAAACATCAGTATAACTATATTATATTTTACAATAACCTTCTAATACTAATTGCCAGTAAATGAAAGAACTATTCCAAAATCGCAAGGGGCTCAATACTGATGATCAACAAACATGAGACCATGACCCATTCACCCTGTTTATAAAGATTAACAATCAGATGAAATCATAAGTGCAAGATGATCACATGCACTAATATGATGCATATTATCTTGCCATTGGATGACGTCATATTTTGGTCACATTAGATAAATATAGAATGGACCAAATGACAGCGTTTATTTATCTGTATATAGACCATGTGAATCTGTGCTAGTCAGAAGCATAAAGCGTATAGGACGGGCCTAATAACAGATGTTGTCGCGATCTGTTTCGTATAATGGAATGACCAATGGAACTGTTATACTTGACGTGTGGATGTTATATTCATCTTGAACTTCAATGCTCAAGTGCCTTTTTAATTGTGTAGATATAGGACGGGGCTAACGATGGATAGTGTCTGCAATTATTTTTCGAAACTCTTTATGCGTATTTATTGTAAAAAGTATAGAAATAATGTAATCGGTTTAGTGATAGATGCTGTCTACAAGACCTTTTTAGGCTGTGTAGTTATATGCATTTGTATAATAGTTTGGTAGGTATAAGACATATCTAATGCTGAATGCAGTGTAAACTTGTTAGTTTATATTTGAAAATCCTGTATTAGAGAGACAAATATATTACACTGAGTGAAGCTACTATTGAAAGATTTATTGGTCTTTACTAAGGTAGTACAAGTGTCTCTTGTGTATATGGCACGGGGTTAATGACGGATGTCGTCTGAAAATATTTATCACCTTCCTTTATATACTGTAAGAATATTTTCATTAAAAGACTTATGTTATCTTCTTGGTTCTAAATGAAAAAAGGGCCGATATGATATAAAACATGGCCAACGGGGTGACTATTTAGATAATTTCTTAAGAAGAGTAATTAGAGAACAAACTTGAACATTTTTACCTAACTTTTCATGTTGATACTGTCATCATAAGAAAAGGAAGACCATCTTCATCACTGATTGGAATATCAGTTGAAAGCACTGATGACAATATTTGGACAAATAAATTAGCGAATGAGGGCAAGACTGGAAACCTAAAAGCAAAACCAGAAGGTCAAATTCAAGTGCTCACAAAACGATGGTATTTATGTATAGTAAACTACTACGTGTTAAGAAAAATGTTCGTACACTATAGTACAGTTCAAAACAGGGTCATGCGTGCGCATCGACTTATCTTAAATTAAATTAAATATAAATTGATGTTTTAACATTTGATACTAATTTTGTTTAACCAAAATATATTCAGTCCTCATTATTGAATCTTATATACTTTAACTGTCATTAAGAAACCTCCAGACGAAAATTATCGATAACTATGGATTTTTACAATGATAGTCAGGTACTAAACTGGATCAAGAAAAGATCACGCCGAGTCTAATCATCACATAAAAAGGTAATACGAATTTGAGTTTTGACGTATGTATTTCTCGTGGTGTGAAAATAATGACTTTCCAAGGAATATGGATGTTTAGTAGCTGTTGAACGCGTACATGATATATATGGCTTTTAACTATAGTAAAAACTAGAGTAAAAGTCATACAAGTGATGTATGCCTTGAACACCGATTATTTCATTAATGAGTGTAATTTTGTTTATTTTTTTAATCGCATACCTTTAAATGGCAAATATTTACTGTAACTGGATCCTCATACGGCCATAATCCTTTCCAAATGCTATTATCAAAACAAAGGAGAATCATATTAGGCAGAATCAATGTTAAAGTATGTTGGAATTTTTGGACGAAGACAACATAAAGGTGTGATCTACATTCTGGATCCACCACTCCGATGACCTTGTGGTTAGAACGTCCACCTCGGATGCGGGAGGTCGCGAGTTTGAACTCTAACCGAGTCATACAATAGGCATGATGTCCCACCCAGTCACATTATCCTGACACCAGGCCGACCAGTCTTAACACTAACCTCTTAATGCTGAGCGTCAAGCAAGGCAGCTGTTAGTACCTATTTTGCAAGTCTTCGGTATGACTCGGCCAGGGATCGAACCCACAACCTCCCGCTTCCGCGGCGGACGCTCTAACCACTGGGCCAACGGAGCGGTTTAAAGATTGGGAACAGAAGCAAATATAAAACCGGGTTCTCACCATGGATGCTAAAATTCGTACAGCACAGTATAGTACAGATCCAGGAATCTTTCATTTATTTGTAGCATGATGAAACGAAAAACTATATAATATCCGCTAATTTTTGGTCTTTTATTGGCTCCCAGAGGGGACGTAAATAAAGGTAGTCCACATGTTACGCAGTTATAAGAACGTCTTGGTTCTGAGCGCGAATGCATAGTTTGAAATGAACGAATATGGGTACCTTACGTGGAAGTCCGCTCTTTTGCGCAATGATTCAATAAGTAAAGATGCAAAAATAGTATACCTAATAATTAAGAAACGCCCAACAAAAATCATAGATATAATTGACGTCTATTAATGTGAAGGAAGCCCAAACTCTTTTACAAAAAAGCCACAGAGTTGTATCAGTTGATTCTCAGGACGGGTGCTAGTACAATTCATACGATACATCATGGCAGATATCCATAAATCTTTTGATTTTTGCGAAGCAACATGTAAAAAGAACTACATAATATTGGTTGATATCTACTGTACATTGAAAGAATCTGAACTTGTTTAAACTTGTTTGGGATCCCAATGAGGATGCTCTCATCGATGACGTAAATATCCTTATCCACATGTTATCATATCAGGCTTGGAAAATGGTTCTTAACTTTGTATGGAGCAATAACGCTGTTTTTACTTTGTCCTTTGTTCTGATAATTACATAGGAGAGGGATCTGTCCTATTTATAATTTTCTTTCAACAAGGAGGTTTGTTTCATGGGTGCGGTCCCTCTCAGAATCAACATAGAGAGGACCCCCTATTGCCGAAAGTGTTTTTATTTTAAAGTTTTTATGTCTGTATGTTGAACCATTTACTATGTTTGTGCATGTGTAAAAATAGAATTTTGATAACATTTTATGAAATATGGATTAGGGTTTATGCACAACCCTATACTAGTGTTCTACTTGACTTGATTTAGTTTCACCCAGGCTGGTTTTTTAAGTGTTCTTTAATTAGCGATCTTTGCAGAGGTCGGTACTGTCCAGTGTTTCTTATATGCATAGTGCTATATTGTTTTGTATGCTATTTTGTGTTGAAGAACAAATCGTTTCAAGTTCATTTTTTTTTTTAGCAGGGCTATCTAATGAGAAAAAATAATTTAGTAATCTGGTAGGACTTGGACTTTTTACAGTGGGAGTTCTAGCTTTCTACCAGATCATATCTATATATTCTTTTGTAGACAAAAGGAAGAAAAAAAACTATTTAAAAAAAAACAACAAAGTTTTAAAAGCAAATGCATTCGTGCATGTTCTGTGTTTGTTTACTATCTCGTAGTTGTCAGTAATCTTCGTATTCCCTGGTGATGTTTTGTGTTTGTAATGTTCTTGTTTATTGACCTTTCTTTTAGGAAGATCAGGCATGACCCTTATTACCTCGCGTTAGCCACGTAGCATCGATATCACACCATCATGTGCTCCTTACTCGGTTTGGTCACTACCCTGTCCCTTTCTATTTCTTTGGTATGTTGTTATGTTTGCTTAAAAATATACGAGATAGTAATGTTGTTAATTTCAAGATTTTAACTATGCTAATATGGTCTGCTGTTCCATTTTGAAAGTAATGGATAATTGAAATTAAATTTAGAATTTTACATTGCCATCCTGAGGCCGGTTTTATTAGGAAACTTGTGGTAGACACATGTAACCCAGGACTCGTGTGTCGTGTACCAATGTGCGTACTTGTCATGAGTGAGTGAGTGAGTGAGCGATCGCGATGCATGATTCCCGTGCTTCACGAGTAATAATATTAATTCCCCGCCAAACTAACAAAAATCTTCTGGCATTCCTACTCTAGTTCTTGAGAGGGACAAAACATCGAGCAGTACGAGTTGTGAAGATGGAGATTACTGGTCTTTCACTCAAATGAAAAACCAAGGATTGGATATAATTGGAAAAAATTAAACTCTTCGAGTCTGGTAAGGTATTATTTGTATTTTTCTGTGATAAAATTATAAATGCCGGAGTGTGTGTTGTGTGTTGTATTTGTGTCGGTTACATTCTGTATTGTATTTGTCATGTTTTCAAATTATGAGCTTTGTATTGTTTTAGAATTATTTCGCAATATTTCATCACGCAATAAATCCCACAATCGACAAGCGAGTGTTCAACTCTAAACGAAAAGAGCTTACACTAGGATGAATTGTTACTTTCATTTGCTATTATTATAACCTTTTTGTTCAAAACAAGAACTTGTACTTAGTTTCATTTAGCGGTGCTTGGTGTAAAATATCGTAATACATCTACATTTAATTTGGTATTAGCTTGTGCAGTGATGAGCAGTGATAACAATGTCGTGGTTATGCGTGAAGATAAATCTTTAAATATACGTGTAAGTTGGTTCCGAGTCGTATGCAAGAATACATACAGTACTTTATAGTACGAGTGCACGAATCTTTTGATGTAAGTGAAACAATACGAAAGGAACGAGTTGTATGAAATTTGTTGATTTAAACTGCACACTGAATTTAAATATCTTATTATAGAGGCTAACTATCATACTTTATATACGAAGTTGTTTTGGTTCCAACAGGCGATGTTATTGATTTAAATGTCCGTATTCTACATGTTATCAGTACACATTTGTGAAGAGAACGATTATTTTTTATGTGGCGTTAAATATATTTTCCTTTATCGTTTGTTCTCATAGCTGTATGGGAGTACCGGAGTAGTTCTATTATTTGCAATTTTCTTTCAACAAGGAGTGTTTGTTCCTAGCATGGATGCTATAAAGAAACTGGCTTTAATTAGGCTTTGGTCGATTGTTACACTATATACTCTCGTGATGGCCTTTTCGTCAATAATACGGAATATTACTTATTTTAATTTACTATTGGTTAGTGTCAAAATCGTACTAATCTGTATTTTGGCATTAACCCATGTTGTGACAGGCCGTGAAAAGGACGTGATGGTTCTGAGCACAGATGCATCGCTTAAAAGAAACTAGTTTTGGTACCTTACATATGAACAAACTTTTGAGCAATGGTTAAAGAATAAAGCTACTAAATTGCAATACCTCAGGATAAATAGATATTAAATGATCTACGTATTTGAGTCTACAAATAGAAGTTAACGGGATATATATTCTAGTGGCAAGCACGGACAACCCAGGGCCCCTAGCAGAGGCGTAGCGAGGGGGGGTACATATGTCACCGGGCGCCAAGGTACAGGGGCGCCAAAATGAGGCTTGCAACTTTACATTATAATAAGAAAACAAGGGTAATAAATCTGTCACAAGATCGCTGGGGCGCCAATTTTATAGTTTGTCCTCGGGCGCAAAATACCATCGCTACGCCTCTGGCCCCTAGTCAGTTAACATAGTTGGAACCTCAATTTTGGTAATTTAACAAAATTTAACTAGGCAGATGTTCGCCGGTGTCTGGTGGCATTTAAAAACACAAATGTTGAAGTTCTGAGCACGCATGCTAAAATTGATACGGTGATGTACAGCAGAGGTCAATCTTTCGCGTAAGTTAAACACGGAAAGAACGAACAGAAGGTAATTTTATTTATTCAGCACACTGAATTTTAAATATCATAAGATATTAAATGATATACATGGGAAATAATTTGACTAATACAGATGTGAAATAAAGGCAATATGTTACTCAGACATTCACAAAGACATTCAGTTTGGTTACAAGTACTATTACTTATTTTGATACGGTACTTGATTGCTTAGTTCCATAAAGCTTTGGTGTATGTGAAGCAGCGTGACGGAAAAAAAAAACAATTAAAATATCCTATTTAAGATGGTAACTATAGTATGATAAAACATGTATAAATTTTGGTTCCCAGCGGGGTTATCATTAATGATGTGAAAGTCCGTATTCGACATGTGGCGGCACGTGAGTATGACAAGTCAGTCAATATAACAATACAGACTGTGATTTGTTCTGATGGAAGTATGGGAGTCTGACCTGTACTATTTCTAGTTTTTTTTCAACAAGCAATGTTTATTCCAGGCAGGGAATCTATAAGGAAACTTTAATGAATGGTTGCATGTTACTGTAGTGATAAACTGTTTTGTATAAAATAAAGAATTATTACTTGTAATTTTACTTAAATTTACTGGTGGTTTGTGTCAAAAACATAATATACCTATTTTTATTTTGGCATCAACTCGTGAATAAATACTAAATGTTATATCTACATGCAATGGTAAGCAGATCAAAGAGCTTTTACTATTTTGTCCCGAAGATAAATTTAAAAGCAAGAATAAATTGTCAAATTTAAAAGGAATGCGAAAGGAAAACAGAAGTCAACAACATTGTTGTCAGTATGAATTAAATTATACATTCACTTCCCATTCAGTTAATTGGCAGAAGACTTTTTGTCTGTTTTTGGACTAATATCAGAAATTTTTTAATGTAATATCATAAAGGCTAATAAGTAAATAAAGTGTAATTTCTTGAATGCTTAATATATTTAAATATGATGAAGGGCCTACATCAATAGCATGCTCCCAATAGTTTTGCTATACCAATAATTGGGCAATGATAAAATTAACTTTAATAATCAGTGTTATAAACTAAATAATAATATACTAAATATAGTAATTAATAATAATAATAATAATAATAATAATTATTATTATTATTATTATTATTATTATTATTATTATTATTATTATACTATTACTAATAATACTAATAATACTACTAATTATACTACTAATAATAATTGTACAACTAATTATACTACTACTGTTAATAGAGACGATATAAAATTGTATTAATGCCGCTAAGCATACATTTCAATATATTTCTAAACGTGTGAAAGTGCATCTGCTATCAATTCTTTTCCTTTAACATACCTGATGTTAATATTATATTCCTGCAACATCAAACTCTACCCTAATCTGATTTTTATTTTTCATCTTGCCAGTGAAAGTAGAGCTGTGATCAATAAACGAAATAATTGGAGGAGCTGAACTAATAGACTTCAAAGTGTTGTAAAGCAAACATCAAAGCCAAACATCTTTTCTCAATTGATTTGTTACTTTTTAAATTTGATATAAAAACAGCACACGGGATGATCTATACAATTTTCTTAGTCTTGAATCAATATTTGTTTGTGTTGTAGGATTTAATTTGGGCTTTATCTCATTTATCTTAAAAACGTGTTGTAGGATTTGATTTGGGCTTTCTCATTTGTCTGATTCACGTGTTGTACGATCTGATTTGGGCTTGATCTCGTTGGTCTGATTCACGTGTTGATTTGGGTTTTATCATTTGTCCTATTCAAAAGTTGTAGGATTAGATTTAGGCTTGATCCCAGTCTTTTCTGAATCAAGTGTTGTAGGATTTGATTTGGGATTTCACATGTCTCTGAATCATGTGCGATAGGGTTAGATTTGGGGTTTATCTCATTTGTCTGATTGAAGTGTTCTGCGATTTGATTTGGGCTTTTATCTCGTTTGTTTGATTTGTGAATGGTAGGATTAGATATTAGATTAGTCTTGATGTCAGTCATCTCTTGATCATGTGTGGTAGGATTTGATATTAGCTCATAATTTGACCATAGGCTTGTACAATTTACAACAAAAGTAGGAAATGTAAAACATTACATGCCATGCAATCGGTGTTTACAAATAATGCAAACTATAAAGCCATATGTAAACAAACCTAAATGAAAAATATGGGCTGCAATTTCCAACTGCTTATGGGAATGATAAGCCAATGTTTACTTCTAACTATATACAGCTTACGAAAACAAATATTTTTAAAAAATTTCATGAAAATGTTCGATTCTGTACAGGGTAAAATGTTCTGTTAGTCAATTTTTTTTTAAACTAACAAGTTTTAATTCCCAACTACTGAAACCATCTAAGATGTTCTTCAGAAATTATTAGTATTGGTATTATTAGTCATATTAGATGCACACAATTTAAAATAAATAGCAAAACAGGAAGATAATTCCAACAGTAATGACCTGACAATGTCAGATTTGATGCATAAACAAGTTTCATGAAGATATTTTACATGGTTGTTATTGATGGATTATTATTATTATTATTGTTGTTATTCAACTGATCATTTCTGAAAGTGTGATTGGAAAATGTTTTAATTGTAAAGCAATTTTTAATCCACAACAATCACCTGAAAGCATTGCATGAAGAAAGTTGCAAGTGGCCACCCATTTGTTTAGTCTTCTTTAACAATGGATGAGAAGAACGTGATTTCTTTCCCTATGTTCAGACATGACAGTAACAATTTTCAAATCTTAAGTCCATGAATTTACTTTATACATGAACTTTTATCATTTTTGTTTAACCAGGAACTGTTCCAAGTCATCGTTCAAGAGTACAAATCTCTGAAACCAGGAAATTCAAAACCACATTGGAAGTGATGTGCTATGCTAGATCATCATGGAATGCAAAACCAAAGAAGTGTTGTGCTATATTGTGGTGGAATGCAAAAGCAATGGGGTAATATTGTGCTTTACTATATCGATGTGGAATACAAAATAAAAAGCAAGTATTACTATATCGTAATGGAATACAGAATCAAAATAAGAAGTGTTGTGCTATATTATATCAGTAATACTATATTGTGGTGGAATACAGAATCAAACAAAATGATCCATGTAGATTGCTAAACAGAACTGTTATCTTTTAATGTTTTATATCTGACGTAAAAACAGTAAAAGCTGTTGTCATTTTCATTTTAAAAGCACAAAACAAAGGCATGCTTTTTGGTGTCTTATTTTGCTATTGAAAACTAAATTCGGATTCCGTAATTCTGGATAAAGAAGGGCACTAAGTTGCAATGGGTTTGTTTTCGTATGGAAATTTGATGATACAACAATGCATAAACATTTTTGTAATTGATGGATTCCTAATAATGGAGTTCATTACATTAATGCTCACCTTAAGTTTAATGAACTTGCTGAAAATTCTTTTCTCAGATAGGAATCCAAATCCTGCAAAGAAATGTATTTGTATGCAGTTTATTTATACCGCCGATTTTCTTCTCTTCCTATCAGTTTTGCAATTGTTATCAGAATTTCTTAGTAAATTGTATGCCTGTGTTAAGGAAACAATTGCACAACTCTTGTAATCGAAAGGACAATTTATATTTTCAAACATCAATAACAGTTAATGTTCAAGATCCTCAACATGTTATAAACCGAGTAAAACCAGATTAGTTCACTACTGCATACAATATAACAAAGGTTGTTGAAATACTAGTACATTCAACTTGTTTTTCAAGAAATATGTAACGTAACATTTATGAAAGTCTAGACTAGTCAGCCTCTGCAAATATACAGAGCCATTTTGTTACACAAATCATGAATTTATCAGTATCTATAAATCAGAGCACTAATTTTGAAGAGACCTTAACCTTCTACAATCATTTTGACATAGCTGGTGCTAATTTGTGGAGATTGTCTTATTTCTTGAAGCCTGGTGTCAGTGCATCTGGTACAAGTATCTTCAGTGGAGTGGCTCACAAGATTGGTTTGAGCATCTTGATGCCGTCTGTGTGGCAACGCGTCATCACAGAATTCATAATTCATACTCTCACAAACTCTGGAAAATCGTGAAGCGGGACTAGTATCGGTTTTAGCGTAGTCTTTGAAAAGAGTTTCTCTAGACATCTATATCATTCTATTTCAATAGTTGAAAAATATGAAGGCAATAAATCTATCATTTATATTTTTAAACAAATTACCCCGCAGCATTAATCATACGTAAATCTTTCTCACTCACTCACTCGCACACATACACACACCTACGTGATCAATGTAAGGATTAGTTTCATCAACGATTCTAAAACAACTCAGTTTTTCATTTTTTTGGGGTCCATAGATGCTTCGACACATCCTTAGAAGACCGTTGACACGGATATCCTTATTTGTGTACTTGCAAAAATAAATGTTCCATTCATGGTACGTCTCTTAATTTAATGTCTTGTGTAACGTAATCTAGCTGACCCTCTGAGACTGGGCAGGGTTTCAAGAAATAACGAACACGTTCGTGAGTGACAATGCAAATATATTAAATACTCGCACTAATGACATGATAATAACAAACACAAAGGCATATAATATGAATATAAAACAGGAAATATGATTTGACTACTGTATAAAACTTGTGTAGTCAAATACCAGTATATCACTATTTCAATGGTTGAAAAATGAGGCAATAAATCTATCCATTTATATTTTTAAACAAATTACCCCGCAGAATTATTCATAAGTAAATCTTTCTCTCCCACACGCACACCTACGTGATCAACGATTCTAAAACGCAACTCGGTTTTTAATATTTTTGGGTCCATAGATGCTTCCACACATCCTTAGAAGACCGTTGACACCGATATCCTTATTTGTGTACTTGCAAAAATAAATGTTCCATTCATGGTACATCTCTTAGTTTAGTGTCTCTCACACTAACGACATGAGAATAACAAACGCAAATGCATATAATATGAATATAAAGCAAACAGGAAATATGATTTGACTACTATATCAAACTCG
Organism: Unio pictorum; assembly: GCA_030141615.1. Lineage (NCBI taxonomy): Eukaryota > Metazoa > Mollusca > Bivalvia > Unionida > Unionidae > Unio > Unio pictorum. The sequence continues at coordinate 9,101,027 of JARLTB010000011.1, read as the reverse complement.
TGTAGTCAAATACTTGTTACAAACTTTGTCATTACAAAATACATGTAGTCAAACGCTACTGTTGTTTCAAAATGCATGTATTCAAACACTACTGGTATTACAAAAATGCATGTAGTAAAACACTACTGTTATTGTAAAATCGATATCACCACTTTTGTATCTCCGTGTTGACTCGGCCTGCTTTCCGGCACGGTCACTCTACCCTCCAGACTTGTACCTACACGTTGGCACTGAACTGGTGGTGTAACTTCGTAATGGTGCACCAGACATCATCATATTCACACGCTCATTCGGCTATTCATACCCAGTGAGCTGAATATGGTAAAGAAACAACTTTCCCAATAGCCTGCTTTAATTGTAACTGCTTTAATTGTAACTACTTTAAAATATGCAACGGTTACGAATAGGTTAACATAACCCGTCTGAAATGTGACGTAAGAATGGTATGCCATTAAAATAAAAATACCTTGTACTAAGATTACAACATACATAGTATGTTTTCAACATTAGTCGTAGTAGCGACCAGATAAAATTATCTCGCTACCAAATTGCATAGGTCATGCCCTCTTAATACATTGAATTACAAGTATGATAAAATAACGCAACCACATAATACAATAATGAACGTGTTTCACGAAACCAAATATTAATTGTAAACCATGAAAAGAGTTTATTAAAAAACATACAACTCACCCAACTTTTTGGCTCAAACTAAGTTAAAACGGCACCTGCCCCGCCTGCTGAATACATTTAGAGCTTCTCTCTATAGTGGCTGTGTCCTTCAAGATTTCTGCCTGATTATATATATATATATATATATATATATATATAGTCGTGCGCATTGATACATAACTCGCACGTGCTGCGCAAGTAATATAGGCGTCACGCGATACAACGAAAAATTATATTTATACAAATATTATGGTGCGCGAAACAAGACACCTTGTTACGTATATGTGATAAGTCATTTATATTTATTTTTTATTGTTTGTTTCCTAGATTTAAATTTGGCATTTTAAGTTTGAAGATTCGTTCATTGAGGGTGGGGTGACCTGTACATTTAAATAGTAAACACCAGGTGTTGACGTCATTTCTGACCTGGTTTTAGAGTTGTAAACAAGCTTTTAAAATGATTGGTTGGTTCCAAGGACAAAATGGAGTAAAGTATAAACATCCTTCTATTTTAGTTGGGTCATACGCTGGTCACGTGATTTCTTGAACGTAAATTTGTTCGAATAGTTTCTAGAAGGTCGTGACCCCTTGTTTACGTAAAAACAGGCATATAAGTGATGTTTTGGAGCGAGCTATTCATTAGAAGAATTGGGCTTTTAGAATAGTAAGTTGTCTTCTTTTTTAGTTATTTTTAATTACCTTGTACTGGATATTGTGTCAATTCGTTTGGAGCAAGAGGAATTATTGTTAGTTATCTGGAAAAGAATGTGCTCATAGATTTTCATTAACAAGAACCGATTTCATCAAGTGACAGTCTTCATATTAGATGCATCGTTGGAATTCGATCTTAGAATTATTTGGACATTTTATTATCAGGACTTTTGCAATTTCTCTAGTGGATAATATTTGGATTATTTTTGGATTCATTTTGGAATTGATTCTTAAAACCGTAAGTTTATTTTTCTTTTCTGAAAAATATTTGTACTCAATAAATTGTTTATTAAGTTTTACAAGCTTGTTATTTTCACTGTTACTGTTTATTCGAGCCTAAGCACGTAACAACCTTGATAATAATAAAAAGTATGGTGATCTAAGTAGGCCATATGGGGCATTTCGTAACATTTTGTCAGTTTTCCTTCCGATGCCATCTTTTACTTGAGATGGTATCATTTGGGCTTCTTTATATAGCAGAGTAAGCACAAGATAAAACTGAAGGTTACTTTTACGCGCTATCCGATTCAAACGATTATGCCAGCTCTCCACGTCATTGTTTGTTTAGTTTTTCCAAAGACACTCCACTCGGATATGGGCCAGTCACTATTGTCATCCATTCATTTGACCTTCCATATTCCACTATCGAAGTCTGCATTAAATGCCTTGACTGATGGTTCTCTAGGTAGGAGCTTGGAACACCTAATGTCAACTTCCCCAACTTTATTGCCACCACCTACACTTGTAAAGAAATTCCTGAAAACAAATATTATGAATGTTACTGATACCAAGTCTCAAGTGTCCCAAAATTTGAGTCGTAATACAATTATCTTGGTCCATGAAGAAAAGTCTCATTTTAAATTCAAACAAACAGTGCTTGTATGTTGCTTCGATCTTTGTTTAATTGATTTGTCCATAAATACTGAAAAAATGAAAGATATTTTTATCCATGTTTAATAGTACGTATTATTTTCACGTAAAACTTTTAACAAATATTTATGTAACAAAATGTTTCGAGTTCTCACCTGTGCCACATGTACTGTGTTGCCAACGATGGCAAGTCACATGCCACAGCCTGTTGAGTCACCTTCTTAGTACACGAAAATACATGTGTAGTGCATTGTTGCAATATACACGGTACAGACACTTGGTATAATAATAATAATAATAATAATAATAATAATAATAATAATAATAATAATAATAATAATAATAATAATAATAATAATAATAATAAACCACTATATGCAAAACACAACTGTACATCATTATTCAGACATTTCAAATCATGGCAAAATTGTCCATGCATCCTTAAATTTTAGTCCATTTATATGGAGTGTAGTGTTTTACTACCATGTCATTTTTATCTAGTCATCAATGATTCACTTTCATACTTTATATAGAGGTATGAATTTATAAGTATTTTAATCAATATCAGTGAAAGATTGTTCATCTATTCAAAACAAATGGAACACTTAAGCAGATGGGAGGGTTCACCTATACATTCAGTCATTTCCCTTTCATATGACAAGTGAGTTGCCCCCCTCCCCAAATTATTGGTCTATTTTCTTGAAAATAATCTAAGCCTGCTAACGAACTGCTGCATTTTCATTTTCAAGCTTTTGATTTTTAATTATTAATACTCTGCTCCATTTTGGGTCCCATCGATAAATCCCTCCACACTATGAAGATTGTCTGATTAACCCTTTCAAAAACTTTTAAGACTTGTGATGTACAATGACATGTAACAGTCGATGATGATGATTTAAGAAGAAACAAAATGGTGCAAGTTTTATTTGATTTTGACATGTAGTAATAAAAGCTTTCTTGAATTCATCCTGAAAACAGTTCAAGATACTTTATACTCTCAATTTTTTTTATATCACCTTTATACATTGGGGCCTTCAACAATTTACTAGTTATTTATTTTGAATGAGCTTTGTTGTTGTTAATTATGCTGCCTGATACATTACATTTTCTTTGTTTCATTTAATGATTGTAATTTGTAATATATTGTTATGCCAGGTGTTTACTCTTTAGTTACTTTGGTGGGAATCTAGATGTTATTTTACTTGCACAGAAAATAATAGTATAATCATTATTGGAATTGGAACTACCTGTTGATTTTGTGTATTTAATGTTTTGCTGGTGTTGCTAGGTTTCAATATATTTGACATGTATAATGTTTAAACTTAGCAACCTATTTTCTGAAATTTCTTTCCTTTTGTAATGGCTAATAAATAAATCCTGAAATGTATTAAAATAATGGAATGTGCTTTTTCAATATCCGTTCTATCATTTTAAAAGTGAGACTCCATCTTATATCCATTGGAGTCTCACAAATGAAATGGAGACTCCCGAGTGCCATGATTTGAAGTCAAAGACTCCTCATCATGAAACTTTGTTAGCTATTTTACTCTTTTACAATCCAATCTGTGACGTACATCAGTCAATTTATGAATATTAATCACTATATTCACTATATGTATATCAATCACTATAATCGTTGTATGAATATCAATCCCTATAATCGTTGTATGAATATCAATCACTATAATCGTTGTATGAATATCAATCCCTATAATCGTTGTATGAATATGAATTACTATAATCGTTGTATGAATATGAATTACTATAATCGTTGTATGAATATGAATTACTATAATCGTTGTATGAATATGAATTACTATAATCGTTGTCTGAATATGAATTACTATAATCGTTGTCTGAATATGAATTACTATAATCGTTGTCTGAATATGAATTACTATAATCGTTGTCTGAATATGAATTACTATAATCGTTGTCTGAATAGTAATTACTATAATCGTTGTCTGAATAGTAATTACTATAATCGTTGTCTGAATAGTAATTACTATAATCGTTGTCTGAATAGTAATTACTATAATCGTTGTCTGAATAGTAATTACTATAATCGTTGTCTGAATAGTAATTACTATAATCGTTGTCTGAATAGTAATTACTATAATCGTATCATAATTTATTGGTATCCAGTAGTTTTATAAAATTGACAGCTTTACAAATAAACTGGTCCTGCAACGGAAGACAAATGTCTCTGATATTTTTTTTTGGTTGCCATCTTGCTGTCTAAATAATGGCACTGAATCGTGTTCTGGGTCCACTAACATCAAAATAAGTCGGTTTTTTTTTCTTCTGGAAAATCTCGCACATGAAAGCTGATATTGATGCATTTCTTCAAATTAGTCATATTGTTTTAGCGTGACATTCCTTGCGACACAAGCGAATGGGCGTGTTTTCAAGAGATATTTCAGTTGAAGCTAGGAATACTGAAATAGGTTAAAGGATGACAAATATATTGAACAAAAGGAAGCTATATACAGTTTGTTCAAAATTAGTATATCTGTATTTCTTTCATTAAAGAAACACTTTTACAAGATACGATTTTAAAAATTTTGTACATTTTTAGTGCAACCAGTATACAATTTTACTTTTTGAAAATATTCTCTACAACTTTTGAAAAAGTGGGTTGTTAGATTTGTGTACTCATGCCACTAGCAATGCAAATCGCAAGTACCATGTCATATTTCATCAATGACGTAGTTTAATCTTTCCGCAGAACAAATGCATGACAAATCCTGATAAAATAAGTTTCATACTGATTTCATGCTTGTATCATTCAATCTAATAAATTTAAAGTTTCTTAGGCCATCCGGTTAGCGGCAACGCTTTGCCAATACCATGTTAGAACCCGATAAATTTAACTCACGATCAGTTTAGTTACAACGCAATTACGTGATTATTTCAGGCGTCAAGTGAAGTGTGGCGGTAAATGCCCCGTTTTGTCAAGACTTTCATCAATATTTGCAAAATTTAAATACTGAAGGCCCTCTCGTTGCATATACGTTTCTGCCAATCCAACATACTGAACGTGTCGCCATACTGCCTGGGACCAGTGGAAGGCACAGCCCTCAAGTTCGACGCCGGGAAAGGCCTCTCTGATGTCGATCCATGCAGCTGAAAATATGCAAATACAAATCCCTTCATGATATTGTTTGTGTATGAAGCCATTGTATGTTAAAGGTAATACGGTGTCAAATCGAAATTACGGGATGCCATTAAATTTTGCGGACATGCACTGTTAGCGTCGAGTAGTAATGTTCAATTTCTATTTACATCAATGTTATTAATAAACAGCTGACATTTCTCGAAGTCCAGTTCGAATCTTTACAACGATACATGTCCCTACCTTGACTGCACAGAACGAAACACCTGTAATTAAAGAATTGAAATTAGGTCATTGTTAGTATTGCGCTGATCATAATTCTCACAGCAGTTACACAAGTCATTTACCTAACATTGAACAATGACTCATCATTTAGTTCTTGGAAAGAAATACAAATGCTGAATCAACTGTCTTGAACATTCAAGAGGCATATGTTTCAAGTTCGAGATAACACGACGTAGTCTTATCAGAGTATTTATTTTCTTACTGTTTCGTCTATCTAGCGTATATCTATCCAATAAACATGCTGGAAATGACAATGAATTTTGTAACGGGTAGAGAAAAAGAAAGCTTTAATGTTGTTGTTGTTGTAGACCGTGTTTAACGCCATTTTTCAGCACACGATATCCTATACAGAAAGCTTGAACATAATGTCGTAC